>OZ026521.1:50771743-51344346 GCA_964019695.1 Loripinus fragilis | reverse complement strand
TAAGTCTTCCTTAACTCTAAGGAGGCATTGTAATTCAGGGCCCAGGTCCATTTGTATATACCCTAAGAAATATTTACATGAAATTTGAGGTAAATTGGTTTAGTGGCGTGCGCAGATCCAGAGGGGCGGCAGGGGGTCCGGACCTCCCCCCTGAAAAATCACAAAAATATAGGGTTTTCTAGCAATACAGTTCCGGATCCCCTGAAAACCGCAAAGCTACCAAGCCAGCATTCAATGTTGAGCCATCATCGGCACGCCAGCGAAACGCCGCTTATGGTGGTACTCGGATCCTCCCTCCCCTCATCAACTAAAAAAAACGTTGTCAAAGTTAGACTCCTTCTGACAAAACTTTCTGGATCCGCGCATTAGTGGCTTCTGATAAAAATATGTTATATTGATCGACCATCTGCAGGTCTTGAGAATGAGATTATTGAATGCGCTATGCTTATTATTAGTAAATATGTTTATGGCGGTCATCTTGGTCATGTGATATAGAACATTTAAGCAAACGTTCGTTCTCCCATCAAGGCATTCTTCATATGGAAATATGAGGTTAAATGGCCCAGTGGTTTCATATGTTTGAAAATGTTGATGGACGACTGAAGGATGCAGGAGTCATCGGTATACTATTAGCTCACTCATGAGACCGCAGCTCAGGTGAGCTTATAAGTCATACCCAACATTTGTACCATTGAAACTTAAAATCCCTCAGTTTAGCAATTTCTGATATTCAGGGGGAGGTTGGTTCTATTTTATTTAAAGCAGTTTATCACATCTAATGTTTAAATAGGCTAAATAGATTTCTTTTGTGGATCTTTTATGTTTTTGTTCTGTCTTGTGTTTGCTATGTCTTTGTGTGCGTCTGTTTACATGTGCTTTGTGGTCACCTGCTGGGAAAGGGCTGACCTCTTGGCTCTCGTTTGTGGTGTCTGCTGTGAGTTTGTCACTTTCCCATTGGTATCCTGGGTCAGGTGTGGTACTTGATTGTATCGATTCCTGATCTTTGCACCCTTATTTACTTTCAAAAGAAAGGAACACTAGGAAGCTTATTTTAACTTACCATTCTCAGCATATTTGAGGTTCTGGGTGGTAGTCTAGTCAAACTATGAAAATTTTGGCCTAGACCTCAAACTAATTGCAAAAGAAATAAATTTTATTTTATACTAAAGCTAAATGCATGTGCTATTGAGAGTAAAAAGTCTAGGAAAATCTAAATACGGGAACACCCTATTTTTACTGTTTTTGATGGCGCCCATTTTCCTAATTTATGGTGATTTTTTTCCAAATAAAATATTAAAATTCAGTTGTTAGCCCAGCATTTACATTATTTCTGACTAGCTCATCCATCAGATTTGAAAATCAAAGCATCAAGAGCGTTTTTAATTATATATACACAGTTTTCACATAATTAAACATGAAAATTCACACAATAAATTAAGTGGGTGGGGTAATTATACCCATTATTACCACAACATATATACAACAATTACATTATTCAAACAGGTAGGTAACTTTTAATTTCATGTGTGTTAAAACTTTAACACTGAAGCTTAAAGACAAAGCAAATTTGAAGAAAATGTTCTTTGAAGACAACAAGTAAAAGCTTTAATAAAGAAAACAAAGTAAGGCGGCAATCTAGCCAGGCTAGATTGCTGCCTCCCTATGCTTTTACTAGATAAGGCTTATAGGAAAGATCATCCGGTTTTATGATACGCACAAATTTCTATTTATCTGTGCTATAACTTTATCAGCACATGGATAACACTTTTTCCTACTTGTGCTGTCGACCAAGCCCAACATAGCGGTCAACAGAGACAACCAACAAGCATATCACCAGGATTGACAGTCAACGGCTCTGTCAACAACACAGAGTAGGATTTCGGTACTACCTCTGCCATCAACCACAGAGGAAAATGGAAACACAATTACCCAATAGGTAAACGACAGAAACTGCTGATGAATCACAAAGTATATTGAATAATGTTGTTAAATGTACTTTTAAGTTTAAGAGTTTTTCAAAAACTTGTATTTACCTTAATACAAAGTTACCTGATTGATGGAAACAAGAAATTTATCTTTACATTCTTGTATCACTATATTGCATCTGTTAAATTTGATTCTGTCAGCTGGGAAGTATTGGTACAGCTCATTCCTCTGCATTCATTGCACCCAATTGAGCAGTCAAGGCCATGTTTTCTACATGTACAACGTTTTGTATCACAGTTTTGTTTGCAACTGCACTTAACCATCTTCAGAAAATACCTGGTGCAGCTGGTAGATCTGTCTTTTTGATAGCAACCTGTTCTGTACTGGAGACCACCCCCAATCTTTTGGTAGTAGTGTATTGTCAGTTTTTGTCCATTCCTGCACCTGATGTTAAACACGCATATTGTGGTACTATGCAGCCTTGGATGTTGGTGGCAGAGTATATACTTGTACAAATGATGAGCTTGACATAACTCTTTTAGCGAACTTACGATAGCGTAACAGATTCAAAGTAAGAAAGAAAGTAAAGATCAGGAACCGATCAAGCCTTCAATCTGAAGGCCTCCATATAGACATACAAGTGCACCTTCCTCGGCCGCAACAATGTCACATTTTGTTGACTCTTTCGGGGATATTTCTGTGTGTAACTTAAACTGTTGATCCGCTGTCGACTTTTTGAGTGCTGCTCCTTTACTTATTCCATAGACACGAGATGTGGTGTCACAGCCAGTCAAAGTATGGATGAATGGTAGCAAACGACAAGCGTCTGGTTTATATCCCACACTCTTAGGTCTTTTGACGATAATCTTTGCTTGGGCTCTGATTAGAAAAAATATCCTGTTGTTCTGGAGGTTGGCATGATAGCACAGCAGTACTAGCAAGTCTGTATCTTCACTGATTAAAGCTTCTTCTCTGTTCTCAGCACACTTTACAGCTGTCCTTACAATTAAGGCATCAGCATCAACTTTTTCATTTATTGCATTGCGTTCGTTTTCTTCTAAACAGTGGCTTAAGGACAATGTCATACACAATATGGCGTGGTGGCTAAAATCTGCGGGTGCTTTGAATTTTGCACTGTCACAAGAACAATGTCCAATTTCGCTCTGAATTTCGGAAATAATCATAAGATATATGTAATATAGTTTACAATTTTGTTGCTGAATGAAATATACACAAACAGTAAATAAGTCAAATATTACCTTGAACATGGTCAATTTTTGCACACAGAATTCTCTTACTTTCCTCCATCAGAAATTTAAGTTTTTTGCACAAACATGTAGTGTGATATGTAATCTAGTACAGCTGGAATTTAAATTTAACAAAATTTAATTCAAAAGGTCACTTTTCTTGCTAATCCGAAAGTACATAACACTCATATAATAGCCGACCAGGCGTAATGTACATGTTTATCTACACCTGTAAACAGGGCTACCAATCCATATCCTGAATAGGAAAATACAAATAATACTTACATGTATAATTGTAATACATATTTATGAGCCGGACTTCCTAGTATGAATATAAAGCAGAATCCAATTAGTGCACGCAACATGGTGTTCTTCTTTATTATCACCACCCCTTTTTAAAGGGGGTATTGTAATCGCTTCTGTCCGTTCTTCCGTCTATCTGTCTGTCTGTATGTTATGCTCTATCCTCCTTAACCATTGGACGAAATCCAACCAAGTTTGGTGTGCAAGATTTTCATATGAGTGGGGTGTGCGGCAGCACTTTTTTTTAGCCATCCCCCTGGGGCCCCGGGGAGGGTTCAAAGGTCAACTATCAGATTCGAAAAGTCAATTTCAAAGATTTTATACCAAACTTTATGTTTGTTCTCAAAGATAAAAGATAAATGGGATTTTCATTATGTCGCCTGGGTCATACTCCAGGGGGTGGGACTTGGGGCTGCTTGTGGGTCATTTTTTTCCAAACATGGTCGTGTGGCATATCAAATTAAAGGGGATGGTGAGCAGACGGGGAACAAGTTAAATGTTCACCCTATGGTCAAACTTGTGACCTTAAGGTATAGTCAATAGGTCAATTATCATTGAATTTTCTCGAGAACGTGGGGTGCTTGCAATGGCACCCCATCGACTACGCGATTACAAGTACTCTCATTTTCTTAGATGTTTCGAAATTCGGAGATGGTTGTTCGATTGCTCATTTAGCTTCTCATTTACAACAATAGTTCGTTAGTGGCATGATGCCTGCGCACTGGATTCAGTGGAAAGGAATGCTTACATAAGAGCGTGTGAGCTTTCGCAGCATTGGATTCAATTTGACTAATAATGCCAAAGGTTATAATCAAATTAAGAAATTGAAGAGAAGCTTAGGCAATAAATAAAATAAACATTTTATTTTAGTGCATGATATACATTTCAATACAGGCATTGACATTTAACGCAAAAAAATGACACAGCGTTTTTTTTAAAAGTCAATGAACGACAATGAAGTAAAACGTGTGTGCAAACCGCCAGATTGATGACCATAGTCCTCATTGTGCAACACACTGAAAACGACACATCATTTAATGCATGAACAATAAATTCACCAGTTAGACTCCATGCACTGAAAAACAAGAGGTTTTTAGTGGAAGCTAAGCAGCTACTGGTAGAGGGGCCTCAAAAGCTTTAGTCTATAAGTTTGTATTGGTTCGGACAATGAATAGAGCAATACAGAAAGTTTTTTAAAAGAGAAAGTGCAAGGTTTATAATAATAAAAAGAAAAATATAGCAGCTTAGCCGTCACCTCTTTTGGTGTCAGCTTACACATTCCATTCTACAGTAAGGTGATCAGACTGATTTTGGACTTCGTACAAGCACATTTAGTTAAACACATATCACATCAGATCCTAGAGCTTAGTTGACAGTGATTGTATCAAGGGAAGTATAATATAATGCAGAAACGCAGAAAGCAGCTCTTACAAATGAAAATGAAGTCATGCTCAAATTTTACATGCGGAATCCTGCAGATGCCTACAGTCTGATAGAGTCTCTGTTGACTGCTTAAGCAAATTAAGGTCCTTAGACACTGAAAAAAGGCATTTGTCTTAAGTGCACTTACTTAAGTATATACTATTGCAATCATCTGGATGAAGAAGAGACAGCTGGTTGCTTTATTGTACTTGCTGTCGTGTGGCTGCAATTACCTTGTGTCTCTTCTACTTGTTGCCATGGATCAGTCTTTTGTCTGTGAGTGTGGCATTTGCTAATCATCCCCAATTGCTATGGTAGGACTGTGATGATGTTCAGGCTAATCAGAATCAACTCAGGGAATGCATACTCACATTAAGCAGGCCCTTGCCATTAGTGCACCATTTAATCTTTATTTTCTTATTTCTTAAGTAAACATATGTTGTGGCTTCTCAAAAGAACCGTTTCAAGAAGACGGTTCTTTTAAGCACCCAACACAAATGTTTGGACCGATAGATATGGAAGTATTCACAATTATACGCTAAAACCCTGCCAATCTAGAGCTCTGTTTAGTAAGATGACATGGCTTCAGAATTTGCGCTATAAAAGCTCTGTAAAACGCACACACCATAAATGAGCCAGCACATGAGAGTATGACACCTCTCTCATTATAAAGCAACAAAAGCTTAGGGGAGCCAGTACAAATGCATATACTTGCCTGACATTTCGCTTCTCAGTCAAAGACCCACACCAAATTTGAGATCACCGGCTTAGCGGGAAAGGTCTGTCGGCGTTCAAAGGAGGTTCTATGTATAAATGCAAAAAGTACCAAACACTCAAGTAAGAATTAGAGTAGCACATGTTCGGAACGCTAAACCTACCACAACCTCTTTGAACATTAACACCTTAAAGGCTGGAAACACCCAAATCAGTAATTTTCAAACAATGAAGACGGCCGAAAGATATGAAATTTTATTTAAAATATGGCCTTTATCTTAACTATTTGTTAACCTATGTTGCTGAGACAAAAGTGATCTTAAAGCTGCATACTCTGTAACTATGAACGTTTTTCGAAAAAAAAAATATTTTCTTTTTAAATCATTTGCAAAAGTAGAATTAAGTTATGTTGTCACAATAAATCTAATTTCTACAGCTGAAAACTGCATGAAAAGGTGAATTACCTTATAAAAACAGGTGTATTTTCCCTTGTTTTTAATTATTTGCGTCCCTCCAATAATTCTAGACAGTTAATTTTTAACATAAATGCTGTTGTTTTGGCACTAATAATTTGTTAATTATTACGAAAAAGGTAAAATGTATACCTGAATTTTAGTATTTTTACTGTGTTCTTGAAAAATAGAAACATTATTTTCAAAAAGAAATATCAAAACTTACAGATTATGCAGCTTTAAGAGAAATATATTCAATAGTAATTGGAAATGATAGCCTTCTGAAGCGCCCCAGGTAAATGAAGTTATGTCATTGGCCCATCAAATAGCATTCTCCGGGTTTTTATAAAATAGCTCTCAGAGTGCAAGATATAGATAGTGACCAGAGAACACCATATTACCTATTATAGGACTTTTGGGGTACTGTAACAGCGGCACCTCATGAATGAGAAATTAGGACTGGTCAACCTTCTAAAGACATAGGTAATAGCTGAAAATGAGGCGTGGTTTTATTCGAAAGTAACTATCATCTTGCGCCAGAACACCTCAGCGAAGACACAAATCATATGAATTAAGGTAGTACGGGACCCATGTCAAAAGATAACCTTATTTTTACTTAAAAGTAAGAGTGTAAGAGTTATCGTTCCTGAATCTTGTTTTTAAAAGAGAATACTTATTTTCTAAGACGGTATATATTATTCTCCCCTGACAACTCTTTGATGCTTGAAACGTAATTTGCTTTCACAAAAAGAAGGAATGCAAGTATTAGCTTTTAAAAACATCACCCAGAGTATGAAGTCATTCAGAATTTTGATGGTTAAAAGTTGCGGACCGTATAAATATACATACTATATACATGTCTCGGTTGCTATTTCTGCATGCTGCCACTAACCTAAGACCCACCCCAAAAAGGGGGGGGGGGTTGTAGACGTGCACGTGCCTTGTATGTGACATTCTCATGTTTTAGGTTCCATGGAGGTGCATGGTCACTAATGTTTTATGGAGAAATGACGTAACTATTTCAATTACCTTATCACATCGGATAGGCAGCAATAAAAAATAGTCTAAACAATCGATGAATGCTGATAACAAATTGCTAGAAACAGTGTTTGTGATTGCCATTTGTTGCCTATCGGACTACAAACAACAATCCAAAATTTTGTTACTTACAATATTTAACTACGTTCGTCGATAGCATTAACGTTTTCGATTGCCGCCTATCTAGTGTGTTTTTGATATACTGAAGACGTAGCCAAAACAATCTGATACAAGGGCTAGGAGTTATTTCATGTTTCTGTTGAAAAAATTATTTTGTTTCGTTGCATGTTTCATGATGATACAATGGACATTTCTGCATACATTTTAATAAAATTAATTGGAACTGCATGCATGTGCCTGAAAGGAAGATATATGACAATATAACATTCTTTTCTGTATATTAACGGTTGGCAAGCATGGTACAGATGTATTTGCCGAAGAAGGAGATAGATTAGTGGACGTGTATGTAAACTTACTTACCTGTATAACTGACATGTATATTATTGTCAGTGGCTATTATATATGAGTGTTAGGTGTTATCGGATTAGCAAGAAAAATGACCTTGTGAAGAAAATTTTGTAAATTTTAAATTCCAGCTGTACTAGATCACATATCACACTACATGTTTGTGCAAAAAACTTAAATTTCTGATGGTAGAAAATAGGAGAATTCTGTGTGCAAAAATTGACCAAGTTCAAGGTAATATTTGACTTATTTACTGTTTGTGTATATTTCATTCAGCAGCAAAATTGTAAACTATGTTACATATATCTTAGGATTTATTCTGAAATTCAGAGCGAAATTGGACATTATTCTTGTGACAGCGCAAAATTCAAAGCACCCGCAGATTTTAGCCACCACGCCATATTGGCCAGATGAATATCCTTTACATGAAAATGAAGTCTTGTTTGTTGTCCGAATTGGACAAAACCTGTTCCTTCTCAGTTTTGAATGGAGTATTTTGTGTAAAGTATACTTTCGCACCAGCAATTCCTTTGTTGTGACGCAAGTGTGCTGTATGCTTAGTAGTTGGGCCAGATCTATAAATATAAAAAACAACGACAGCATCATAATATTTTCCTGTGACATAATTAACGTAATGGTTACATACTGTGGAAAATGTTGTGCCTTTACTCCATGGCATACGTTGTAATAAAGAGCCACCGTCAAGTACAAATTGTATGTCATCTCCAAATGGTTCCGCACAGCTGCAGTCTCTAAGTCCCCAAATAGCATCTGCCAAGGCTGGCTTTTGTGGTTCTCCGATGAATCCAGCTGTATCAAATAATGAGGATGGAACACTACATAGTTCATATGTAAAAAACCTGTGAAATGTCTTCAGCTGATCGCTGGTCTGCTGCTGTAAGCTTAGTTGTGGGTCAACATGAACTGTCTCTCCATTAAGGGTAACTATTGGAGTTGTTGTTGATGTCACAGTTTGTGATGATTTTTGAAGGAATAGTCAAAAACATTCTTACCAACCATGGCCTGTAAAATGTTGCTGCCAAATTCTACAGCTTCATATGCATTTACAAAAGACACTGATGTAATGCCTATTTCAATATTTCTCAACAGTGTGCCTTCGCAGAAAGGATGTCTGTGAGTGTTTGTAATTTCTCGCCATTCTTGATTTACCAGTTTCTTTATGTTGTGAGCTAGTATGGAAATCAGTTCAACAAAATGTTTGCATAGCGACGTTCATCGCTGTACAATCAGGCATTGAAAGCAACCATTGGGCACGCTGGTATTCAGACATTCCTTTTCCGTGAGTCATTTTACCAGTTGTTTTACACTCCTCATCAATACCCGTTTAATCACTAAACTCGATTTTTTATGTTTTTCACATTGATTTTCGGCGTTAACTTTTTTACTATTGATTTTAGTAAACTGTGTTCGCGATGAAAGTTGTAGAGAAAAAATAGCGCCGATTTCTCCAAGCGGTTCCTAAATCATAGATGCTGCAATTAACTCTGCGCATAGATGCACTCTTTGAGCATTTTAAGCAAAGCGCAAATAAACTAAGTCAAATATGTCAGTCAAAAAGTTACATTGCACCGCCCCGATTCAATAAGAAAGACGATGGATGGCTTGTTCAAATATATTGGAAATCGCGCCTGATTCGCCCGTGCGTTAAGCTAGTTGCGTCATCTCGAAACTGTCCGTTTATGAGCACGTGCATATGAGGAAAATGGTGCGTAATGCGATAATACAGCTTCTGTACCTACAGATGATCATGCTCATAGTAGATTCTGAATATGCACGGTACATTCTGAGTCTACATACGACGGGATTATGCTATTAACAGCCGTTGAATAAATGTATATACGCACCCTGCGAATATTCTTTTGAGACGAACCCTTTCTGTCACGCCTCTACGAAATTTACCTGTCAATAAAAGACTTAGAAATTTTGGCTGAATTCAATTTATTGCAAAAGCTTCATATATGTACACAAAAATCTGTTTGTGCCACAAACTTCGGGCCACTTGGAGAAATCGGCGCTAATTTTTCTCTACAACTTTCATCGCGAACACAATTTGCTAAAATTAATAGTTAAAAAGTTATCGCCGAAAATCAATGTGAAAAACATAAAAAATCGAGTTTTATTTTTTAGATTAGTTGATAACCCTGCACAGTACTTGTCACTGCGTCTTATTACATGATATCCCTTCTCAAAGGCTTCGTACACTCTTGGATTGTTATTTCTAAGCTGACACATCGTTTGAAGATATTCATGAGCAGACTTTAAGTACAGAGTATGCCCAGATGCCGCGAAGTATGGGAGCAACTGCTGCAGTGCATACAGGCTTAATTCCCATTCACCTGTTTGTTCAGCTTTGATGAAGGTTTTCAGTATTTGTTTCATCTCCCAAGGCTGCTGTGGGATACTGCTTAAGATCTTCTGTCTTCTTTTCCAATTCCTGACTGATTGTAGTCAGCAGCTCATCTTCACATACTGTTGCAAATGTGACAGCCATAAGGCCTCCAAACAAACCTAGTAACTCAGCTATGTACTCTTGGTCAAGTGAAGCAGAACTGAACATTACTGGACGACGATGACTCTTCAGTATCTGTGAACTAACTGCGATTTCTGGTGATATTTCATATTGTGTTCTATTCATTTACGGTTTTCTTGGATCATCTAGCACCTCATTGGTGTCATGGGAAAATTTTGTTTCTTGGTCTTCAGTTGACAACTGAATATCAAATACATTTGATGCCAGGAGTGCATAAAGCGCATTCTCTACCAAGAAATGTCCCCAAAGTGCTCTTGCAATCGATTTGCCATTTAACATATATACGACAGCCTTTGATGCATATACAGTTTCTAAAAGTTCCGCAAGTCCAAATCCATGCATCAAATGGCCAATGCATCCGAGAAAACTCATCTCTGTATGAAACCCCCCTACGCTAATGTGCTTCCATACTTCAAAAAAATTGCCAGAATTTCCTCTTATAGAGGAAATTCAATATATCTCAATATAATCTTTTAGTGCAGATAAGTAGCATTTTGATCACAATATTGCTGAACAGTGTGGGTGATGCGGTTCTGATGAGTACAAGAAACATATTATTTACTGGAGAATTTATAAAAGTAAGTAAGGGTGCAAAGATCAGGAATCGATACAATCACGTACCACACCCGACCCAGGATACTTATAAAGCTATCCTTCATTTATCATCGACCTATCTGTTCTACTGACTACTGCATACTGAAATGCTGAACAGATAAGGTAATCAGTAAATAAGTTTCTTTTCAGAGACTCTCCTCCATAATGGTGGTTTTAATCACAAAAATGAAAGCAGCTAATAATTCGACATATATGCTTAATAATTTGGGCCAGGGTAACATTATATGAATGGTATTCAGGTGGCTGGAACAAAAATGCAAGTTTACCGACTACCTAATACAATTCTCTCTCCCCCCCCCCCCCCCCTGCTGTAAATTCTCACCTCCATAACGCTAAACTTGAACCACTGTATGTATCGCAAAAGTAAGTGATTATGATCAGGAAGTACCACAATCACACAACGCAAACCAACCCACGGCACCGTGAGGAAGACTCAAAGAACATTTACAGTAACAAGACATCCGTAAGACAATAAAAGCAAAGCCATTTATGGGTACATAAACTGCAAAGCATACCACTTTCTTCAAATACGCCAAAGTTTAACATTTGCTTTCTGTTTAATTGTATAATTTTACTGTATTCTGTCGTTATGGAAGAAATATTATGGACGTGAGATGAATCGTTATGGAAGAGAGTAGTATGAATTACTCAGAAAGATGATAAGTACCATAATGAATTGTTGTTCATTTGCAATTACAATCACCTGCAGGTCGTAAATACACTGAGTGTTTTTGTGTCACAGAGTAAATAGCTCAAACGCTGAATCTCTCCTCCGCAACGCGTATGCAACTTGAATACTATTGAAATGGTGTGGGTAAAATTTCGCATCAGGTGTCAAAATATTGCATATCTAAAAAAGAACAAGTTTCCTTCGAAGTCTAGTAATATTCATTTTCCGTTTTTTTTTTTTTGTTTTTTTTTTTTTTTTTTTTTTTGAAATTGTACGATTGTTTCAAGAATCACTGATTAATGTGGTACCGGACTTATCAGCATATGTACAAAAAGTTACCATCTTATAATATGTTAAAAATAGTTCAAAACTCAACTATTTTTACAAAAATAACAGAACTTTATAAAAAAAGTTATTAAACTTTAAAAATTAAAAAATATGTGTTTTTAAAATAAGTCTTTTTCTCATATTCTAACAAATTGAACGTGAGAAATACCATATTTTTTCTGGGAATACGCTACATGCTATTGGCTGATAAATGAAAACAAAAACAGCGAAAAAATGGCATGTAGCTTATTTTTAAGCTAAACCCTATTTTGTCTAAAACATTAAGGCAAAAAAATCGTTTGAATCTAGAATTAAAATGTCTCATAACGTAACCACAGAAACAAAGAAATTATTACTTTGAAGGGAATTTGTATAGAAACTTATAATTATTTAAAAAAAAGAGTTATGCCACCGTGCTCGTTTTTCTTTTTTGTGCGATTTTCTTTTTTTACCTCCCAAATAAAAAACAGGCATGGATTGTCATACCTGTTTCATTGTTTATTCTAGGTCCATGGGCGTAGACAATCAGGATATTGAGTGTATTTAGAACGCAGCAATATTTGTATGAGTTCATGTTTTACGTCCCTGAAAGCCACAATCAGCCATATTGGGATGTCTTCTTGTGTGCTTGCCAGTTCTGAGCAGAAAGAATAAAAATTGCGCGGGAACACAAAACGGCAACTTCATATACATGTAACACAAATCTCGATATTCTAGGCTTCACCATTTTGTCTGATAAGGCTTTAAGCTGTAATCAAGTTTCCGTATGACCTTACCTGTTAGCAGGACTTTAAATAGAGGACCTTACATGATGTGCATAAAAAGCCTTATCGCACGTTGTTTACACTCACGCTTAATGGGTGCAAGTCGTGTTTTAATCAGGCAATCCACGTGATCGGTTGATGCCCAGCTCATTGGTTGTTGCTTTTTTCGTTACTGAATGTATATGCAATCTGGGTTCGTTACAAAATTTACGTTTTCTGCAGTAATGTGCATAGAAGTGCCGTCAGGATGAAATAAACAAACAATAGGGCTCAAACCAGGGACTTCTTGGTCTTGAGTCTACCACTCTACCACTAAGCGAATGGGTAAAGACGGCATGATACATGAGTTTACTACTTTTCATATAGGCAATTCGTGAGTGAAAAGACAAGCATGCATATGTGAATGGTCATACAAGATTATTCACATCTCGCATATATATTCAAAGTAAGCCTCAGTCAAAAAACATATAACTCACAACTGGCTAGCTAAAATATAGCAACGGCAAGACAAAGAATTCGGTGAGCGCTTTCACAGGACGAAATAATGTTGCTCTTGGGTTTTATCTAAGCTACAAAAGGGAGCCCTCGCACCTATGACATCATATTGACAAATGGACATAAGAAGCGCAGTGGCTCCTTTGGTAGAGTGTTAAACTTAGTATCGAAGGATGGCTAATTAGTGATAGCGTTGTGTCATTGGGCTAGAGGTTTTATCATGGCTAGCTAAAATATAGCAACGGCAAGACAAAGAATTTGGTGAGCGCTTTCACAGGACGAAATATGTTGCTCTTGGGTTTTATCTAATCTACAAAAGGGAGCCCTCGCACCTATGACATCATATTGACAAATGGACATAAGAAGCGCAGTGGCTCATTTGGTAGAGTGTTAAGGTAGTACCGGACTCACCAGCATATGTCCAAAAAGTTACCATCTTTTGACATGTTAAAAAATAGCTCAAAACTCATCTATTTTGACAAAAATAATAGGACCTTACCGTGCTTTTTAAAAAGTTATTAAACTTTAAAAATCGTAAAATATGAGTTTTTCAAAATATCAATTTCTCATATTTTAAAAAAGTTGAAAGAGAGAAATGCCATATTTTTTCCTGGGAATACGCTACATGCTATTGGCTAATAAAAGAATACAAAAAACAGCGAAAAAAATGCACGTCGCTTATTTTTTAAGCAAACATCCATTTTGTAAAAAAAACTATAAGGCCAAAAAATCGTTTAAATCTAGAATAAAAAATGTCACACAATGTAACTACAGAAACAAAAAACTTATTAATTTGAAGGAAATTTTGCATAGAAACTTATAATTAATTAAGAGCGATTCTCTGTAAATATGGAGCAAAGTTTTTCACGCATAGTCTCAAATTTCAACGAAACTTTCTGTATTTGTTTGTTTTCACCCAAAACCAAATTATTCATGCTTAATTCTTTAATTTTTATTTCCGTTGCCATGGTAACCGAATCCAAAGTTTTTGACCAAAAAGTGCCCAAAAATCACTGAAAATAGACATAAATTGCACAGTTGCAACTTCTAGAATAAGTAAGTCTTGAACTTGTGACAACTTGTTCTCCACAGTATTGCTTTATGTATAGTCAAGGAGGGTCTGGTAATTAAATTTGGTATTTCTGTCTTGTAGCAATTGTATCAGAAAAGTGGGTGGGGTAACAAGGTACTCAAATTTGTCATTTTTTGACATTTTTGAACTCATTTTATTGCAAGCCGCGGTTACTCGGAATAATGTACATGCTTTAGTAAGACAAACCTAGATATGATATGTAATGAATTGGAAAAAAATGTTTGGGAAGTTACCGTCTTCTTATCGTAACCATGGCAACTATTATGCCCCCGTCTCAAAAAGCCAAAATAGACAAATGCAGCTTATAAGGCGTTTTTGTATTGCAGAACATGAAGGCATCTGAAACAATCAACAATTAAATGTTAAAATAATACATATATTTGGCTTTTGTGACAAAATTGTGGTGCAAGGCCCTAAAAGGGACCTCATAATAGCCCTTTTAGAGGTCTACATAGGGAAAACAAAGCTTTTTTTTCAAATAAAAAATGTAAAACTCATGTAAAAATAGTGTAGAAATTACATTAAAATATTTTCAAGTCATTGATCTTATAGCTAGCATTTTATAAAAAAATTACGGGTGTTGTTTTAATATATGAAGTCCAAAAGGGGCTCAAAAGGGGGTAAATGAGGCGTCAAATTTTTTGACCAAATAGTGCCCGAAAATAAGATAAATAGGCATACATTGTGCTAATGCAACTTTTAGAATGAGAAACTTTTGACCTTGTGATTACTTGTACTTGGCAGTATTGCTCAATGTGAATACATGGAGTGTATGGTTTATAATTTTGGTAATTCTGTCATATAGCAATGGTTGCAAAAGTGTGGGTGGGGTAACAATGTACATAAATATGGTAGTTTTCTACATTTTTGAAACCATATTGTTGCAAGTCGGGGTTACTTGGGAAGGTTTGCATACTTTAGTAAGACCAAGCTAAATATGGTCTGTAATAAACTGAAAAAATATTTTGAGGAAGTTACCACCTTCTTATGGTTACTATGGCAACTCTGATGCCACCGTCTCAAAAAGCCAAAATGGACAAATGCAGCTTATAAGGCGTTTTTGTATTGCAGAACATTAAGACATCTGACACAATCAACAATTAAATGTTGAAATAATACTTTATTATTTTGCTTTTTGACAAATAAGTGTTGCAAGGCCCTAAAAGGGACCTGATAGTAGCCCTTTAAGAGGTCTCTGTAGACAAAAAAACCCACTATTTTGTAAAAAAATGCCAAACTCATGTATAAGTAGCGTAAAAATTACATTAAAATATTTTCAAGACATTGATCTTACAGCTAGCTTTTTATGAAAAATTAATATAGGGCGTTGTCTAAATTGAGGGGTCGAAAATGGGCTCAAAATGGAGTAAATGAGGTGTCAATTTTTTTTGACCAAATAATGCCCGAAAATCAGTAAAAATAGACATACATTGCGTAAATGCAACTTTTAGAATGAAAAATTTTGGCCTTAGGTTAACTTGTACTAGGCAGTATTGGTAAATGTGAATACAAGGATGGTATGGTTAATATTTTTGGTAATTCTGTCATATAGCAATGTTGCAAAAAAGTGGGTGGGGTAACAATGTACTAAAATATGGCCGTTTTTGACATTTTTGAAAGCATATTGTTGCTAGTCGAGGTTGCTTCGAAAGGTTTACAAACTTTAGTAAGACCAAGCTAAATATGGTTTATAATACATTGAAAAAAAATATTTTTAGGAAGTAACCATCTTCTTACCATAACCATGGCAACTATGATGCATCCATTTCAAAAAATCAAAACGGACAACAACAGTATAAAGGTCTTTTTTGCATTAAAAACATAAAAAACATCTAACACAATAAAAAGTAAAATGTTAAAATGATACTCACATGTTACTTTGTTGACAAATCAGTGGTGAGAGGCCCTAAAATGTACTTGATAGTAGCCCCTTTAGAGGTTTGTATAGGCAAAATGCTAATTTTTAATCGAAAATGCCTAACTTGCATATATGTAGCATACAAATGTCATCAAAATATGTTTGGGGCATTGGACTAAAAGCTAGCAGTTTAGAAAATAGACATGTGGGGTTGATTCAATCTAGGGTTTAGGAAAGGGCTCAAAAGGGAGTAAATGAGGTATATTTTATCAAAACACATGTTTTAGGACACTTGACACAATTTCATTGTAAAAACCTGGCTCCTACTGCTACATTTATTAAGTAAAGTAAGGAATAACTTAGCCTTTTGACCAATTAAGTCCAAACAAATGTTAACAACCCAACGATAGGGGAAATTAGTGGATGTCTCAAATGTACCATAAGAAAAGCATATTTTTAGCATTTAGGTCAATGGAAAAGACGAAATTATTGACAAAAATTCAGGAAATTTTAGACATATAAACCCTAGATAAATGAATGAAGGTTGTATATGTTTATGAAACTTTTCCTTTTCTGTTAAAATATAAAATTATAAGTCCCTATAGTACATGTATGTATATAAGGAGGTTATCTCAAAAGTAGTTTTTTCCTATGAAATCAGTACCTTTGATGCATTTCTTGTACCAGTAAGATTGACTTAACCAATATCTATAATCAAATACTGTATTAGTGAGGTTTTCATAATTACGAAATATTATGGGAAACTGCAGTAACGTGAGTAAAAGCTCAATAACTAGCTAAATTGGGTGAAAGCTGTTATGAACCATTACTATATCAAATGTAGGTCAAAAGTTGTTTCTGCTATATTTTTATTTTTTTCAAATATGAGTTATTGCCCTTTACTGCTCAAATTTACATAGAAAATGGGTCGAAAATCAAATTTTCTCATATAACTTGCTTACTAGGGATCAGATTTCAGTAAAAGTATACACAATATATTTGGTTTGGTAGATCTCTACATTTGTTAACTTAAATAATATAAAATTTTGCATAAACATGAGTTAATGCCCTTGATGTTGCATTTTGAGGTGAAAAAATCATTAAAATATGCCTTATGAATGCATCAATGATCCAAAAATATTGAACAAATATTGAATAAACCATAATATTTTTATATATTTTGATGACAACTACGATTGCCTTTATATATCAACAACAGAATTGTATGTTTGCAACTATTTGAGTCATTTTTTTTATCTCTTTCATTGTGTCAGAGTAGATAATCGTGGAAAAAAGTGGTTGGGGTAACAATATATATTTATTTCTTAAGATTGACTTTCTTTTATTGGTCAATCTTCTCAAAACTAGTTTCTACACATACAGATAGCATCGAAGCATTGTTACAAAACTTTGGTCTGTTGAAATTAAGTTTATTCCTTGTTATACAGTTAAAAAGTTACAAAATTGAAACTGTGCATTACAGGGGGTGTGGGTAGTAATCAAGAAATATCCCTTTTTTGAGACGGTGAAAATTGCTCAAATTTCACACTGATGCACCTCACGTAATGATGTTTATGATATACAAGTTTCACAAAAATCTATTTTTGGAATGGCCTAAAATGTTTGAATATTTAGTTGTCAATTCTTTTTAAAGAAAAAGTTGGTCATTAAATATACAATGGCTAGATTCACATCTATTAACCATCCTAGTATTTCAAGTAAACTTAAGTTGTTATGAAGCAATAAGTCACAATATGCCATAATCATCAGCTACCATATCATAGACCTGTTTATCTCCTACTTCGGCCCTGAACATTTTTGGAGAAAAAGGGTGTATTATGCATGTCTTTGAATAGCAATAGCTCAAATACTAATCGGTGACATTGATTTTTATTGTTTTTATAATTATTAATAAAATGAAACAGCAAATAACAGAAAATAAAGAAAATTTATTTTTTGGAATAAAAAATTGCGCGGGTGTCAGTAGTGACCTTAAAAAGGAGACCACAAAAGATTATTCAGGTGTCGCTTGGCGACACTTCAACCAGAGGTTTAGGAGATGTGATTTAAAGCAAATGTTGACTGATGACGGACATCCTAGGATCACAACAGTTCATTTTGAGCCCCTAAAAAGGGTTGTCTTAGAAATAGTATTTTCACTATAAAACCAATAACACTGGTGGATTTTCGTGTAATTCTGAATACAATGTAGTTCGAGTTAGATAAACTCAACCAATAACTATAATAATGCATAATTATATTTGTGTTGGTTGGGTTATAAAATACTAAAAAGCTGTTTCAAACTAAAAAATGGCTCGTCTCAAATACTTAATAGGGATTATTAATGTTTTGCTAGCTGGTCATAATCAATGTTATTATACCTTTCTCGTAGTTATAAGTATTGCATGATATGAGAGACCAGCTTGCCACCTATTTATTCAAGACAGTGTGCAACTATGGTGAATTACTAATCTCATCTGATCGACAACAGCATGCATTTAGAAATGAAATCCCAATTTTGAGGTTGCATCGACTGATGAAAACAGTTGCTCAGTTACTTGTTCCAGTTTCTCTGTAAACAAAACAATACTGATACAAGCTTGACAATATAATATGTATATATTTTTATTTATTTTTTCCGACTGGAATCTTAAGACTTTCCCATAATTCTTGGTCTTTCTAGTACTTTTATAAGTATGATGATACGTTTTAGAATGAAAATGGTTTGCAGAAAAGGTATTTACGGTATTAGCTGCATGCGGAACCAACTGTCATTTACCATTTAAACGCCAACATGTTTGATAATATGCAAAATAATGAGAAAAGTATATCAGTCAGGTTCTGCATGCATAAATGTGTGTAAATGAGTCACACAGTGCATGAGGGTTTTTAACTTTTGTTTAAAAAATAGATCAGCTCCAGCAGTGAATTGTTGAGTAATAATTCACTGTTTGGGGGTCAGTTGTAAAGAAGATCAAATCACGAGCGCGCAGCGCGAGTGATTTATCTTCGTAAAACTTACCGACAATTGTGAATTATTACTCAACAATTCATGCACTGGAGCTGATCTATTTCGATTCTAACACTCTATTAAAGACGAAAACACATTCGAAGTCTTCAGCTTCTTCCAACTTTCCGCCATTGCAATGAAGAACTCCCGCCAATACTTAGACTACGTCGCATACGTTTACATGTAATTGTAACTTCTTTCAAGCGTAAAAACGACGTTACACCGTCTAACGCCATGAATGACGTCGTTTTCCAGTGACGTCAGCTATCACACACTTTTGCGGTGAATTATTGTCCGATATATCACAGTTTGTTACCGTTGGCTCTATAGGCGAGGTGTGTTAGAATTAACCATAGACTCAGTGTTAAGAGTAGCTGATAGATCCATATGTATTACAAATCAGCTAAAACAATTACAGGTACAAATGTACGCAAGTTCTGTGAAGAGCTATGTTCAAGAATAACCAAAATTGCCCTGTTTGGAATATCCAAATATAAGCCAACAACAACAACAACTACAAGTTTGATAACCATTTTATGTTTGCTATGGCAACAGAAATAGAGTATGTGTTTTAATACAGATATTTTAGTATTCTATCAGTTTCATAGCATAAATCTGAGAAACTGTAATAAAAGATATATTTGCTTGTTGGTTTCATATATATTAATGACATATTGGAAAACACATTTATGAAGAAACAACAACATGTCACAAAAACTAACGTTGCCATGGCAACAAATATATCACATTGTCCTATAAACTCACATACTATCCATATTTTTCTGTTTTAAAGCAATGAAATCAATTTTATTGGTAATTGGGTAGTTATTTAAATAGAGGGGTTGTAATACACAAACAATTGTAAGTTTTTCTATTTATAGCTCTGGACCTGGTAGAACGTATATCTAAACTTAATGGGATTTTGATTGATTTTATGCCAAAATATTTGAAAGCTGTTGCCATGACAACCGAAAAACCAACAGCTGAACAAACATGAATGTGGTTGATTTTACTAAAAAACATAAATTGTCATTATTTTTTTACAAAATCCGAGAGACCATATGTTGAACACTTCTATAGGAGATTGCTGCCTGATTAAAGAGAATTCGAGGGTCCTACTTACCCCACCCACTTCTCATGCAAGATAAGTATATTGTAGCAATTTAATAAGGCTACTGTATTAAATTATTTCCATCTATTGAAATGACAATTTGCATTTTCTAACGCAAACCATATTAATTGTGATGACGCTGGGCGATTTCGATACAAGTGAGAAGGCAAGTTTGCCTAACTTTTGGGTTTGAGGTTTTAACTAGTCTAAGTCAGAATTTTCAACACTAAAATTGCATTAAAAATTCAAAGGCAGCTTTCCTATTGGCATTTTATTGTTATTTGTAAGAAATGTGATTAAGTAATTATATAAAGAGATTTATAATAGATACTATAATTTCTTATAACAATAAATTAATATCATTGTGCAATAAAGTCATTTTTCAGTTATCCTACAGTAAAGCTTTCGTTACCATGGTTACGAACAGAAGGCGATTACTTCTAAAACATGTTTTTCATAAAGCAAAAAATAAATATCCTGCTCTAATATGTATTAACATGCATATAAGTTTAAATGCATGACTTAGGTTGTTGACTGTGTTTAAAATGCCTAAAAGGCATGTTTTTCGGGTCCTACTTACCCCACCCACTTTTCCTTATAAATGAGTATGTTTAGATAATTTAATTAGATACATTAATCTTATTTCTTTAATTTAAGTCTAAATTTTCAAAAATATCGCACATTGGTGATAAATAATAGCAATTTTGAGGCTATCTGAAGGGAAAATTAGCAAAATGTGATGGTTTTAATTTTGAAAATCATAATTTTTACCCCTTATGATGCCCCTAAAAGTCTAAAAATAGCTTATCTGCAGCAGAATTTAATGTCATATATAAGAGAGATGTATGAGCAATGAAAATATTTTATTTACAATAGACTATATCACTGTAATATAGCAATAAATGAATTGTTCATGCAATATTTATCTTTTTTAGTTTTTCTACAGGGAAAAATTTGTTACCATGGTAACAACAAGAAGACGGTAACTTCCCAAACATTTTCTTCCATATTATAAAATTTCATACCCTGGCCTGTTTTATATTAACATGAATTTATGTGAAAGTAGCCGCGCAAAGTTGTCGTGTTTGTGCAAAAATGCCCCAAAAGCGTAATTTTCCGGTTCTACTTACCCCACCCACTTTCAGTGAAAGATAAGTATATCTAAGCTTTTTCGTAAGGCTGCTACCATTAGCTAAATCGGTTATATTAAGTCTGTTTGTTCAAGATAATTCCATGTTTGTGATTGGTGAAAGCCATTTTTAGAGTAGTTTAATGGTAAAAATGTCATTTTTCATGTCAGTTTTGCTTGTTTTTTGGCCCAAATCTTTGGATGCTGTTGCCATGGCAACGGAGGTTGAATTGAATGAATTAACACTTAATTTCTTGTTTTTACATGACCACTAACATTGTCAGCAAGTTTCATCAAAATCCGAGTCGGAGCGTGAAATGGTTCCTATATAACTCGCTCCATATTTACAGAGAATTGCTCTTAAAAAGCATATGTCACCGTGCTCGTTTTTCTTTTTTGTGCTATTTT
Source organism: Loripinus fragilis (assembly GCA_964019695.1). Classification (NCBI taxonomy): domain Eukaryota; kingdom Metazoa; phylum Mollusca; class Bivalvia; order Lucinida; family Lucinidae; genus Loripinus; species Loripinus fragilis. The sequence continues at coordinate 51,322,748 of OZ026521.1, read as the reverse complement.
CTTTTTTTACCTCTGAAATAAAAACAGGCATGGAGTGCCATACCTGCTTCTTTGTTTAATTTAGGTCAATGTGCGGCGACAGCGTATTGTTTGAGTTGATGTCCGTGTGCAAAAAAAAAGCCTATTATTTGTCTACTCCTCATTTGGCACGTTCTAGGACCCCTTAAGACCTTTATAAGTGCGTGCGTGCGCGCTTGTGTGTGTGCCAAAATGAGGGTGAGTGTATGAGAGAGAGAGAGAGAGAGAGAGAGAGAGAGAGGGGGCAATTCACGTGCTGATGATTCATAGCATTTTTGTGATGCTTTTATTCTTTTCTTTTTTTTCTTTACTCTACGTACAGTATAAGTATTCTGGATTCGTTACAAAATTGACGTCATCAGCAGTAACGGGTATAGCAGTGTCGTCAGGATGACGCAAGTCTTTGATCTGGAAAAAGGTTCTATTTCGAAAACGTTGTTGCAAGTGTTCAAGCGAGAAAATGACCTTATGCAATAATGGTTTTCTGATACACTATCATCTGCTAGACCCCTCAGGGGTAGTCATAACCCTCGCCTTTCATGTTTGGGTTTCAACACCACCCTGGTGTTCTAGCAGGTGGTAATGCATAGAAAATCACGTTTGATCCCAATATTGAAGTTATTAAACGAGCTGTAAAAAGAGATGAAATGCGAGGCTTGTCAAGAATTTTGTCACTTTTTCGTGACAAGCTTGATAAATTTAATAACACAGGAGCACGACTGTTAGGTTCTATTTATTGTATGACCTTAAAACTACTTTTAAATCGCGTTTAGAAATTGCGTTGAACTATGCTTTGATGTTGCCATATAATTATATGAGAAACCATTACGGACATCATTACATAGCGACGTGATAGCGTTACCAAAATTTGTAAACCACTAGTGGTACATGTCATTATATCACTCCATTGAAAAACACAAACGAACAAATAAATAAGTAAACAAACAAACAAGCAATAGGGCCCAAACCAGGGACTACTTGGTCTCAAGTTGAACATTCTACCAATTCGGCAATGGGTAAAGAAGAGATAATACACGAGTTTAGTTCTTTTCATAAAGGCAATTAGTTAATGCTAAGACAAGCATGCATATGTAAACGGCCATATTAGATTATTCACAACTCGCATATATATATACAAAATAAGCCTCAGTCAAAAAAACTCCCCACTGGCTAGCTTAAAATAGCAAAAAGGCACGCCCAGCATTTGCCGTGCGCTCTCACAGTGTCCAATACGTTGCTCTTGGGTTTCACCCAGGCTAAAAAATGGAGCCCTCCCACCTACGACGTCATATTTACAAAGATAATGAACTTAAGAAGCACAGTGGCTCAGCATTTCTTAGAGTGTTAAACTAGGGATCGAAGGATTATTAATTTGTGAATCACCAATAGTCAAAGTGTTGTGTCATGGGGCAAGACACTTTATCAGCTAATAGTACATACATTGAATACGCATGAGTATTAACTTTTCTGACCAGAATTGCCTGACCAGTATAACTCCGAACGCATTGAGGTGAAACTGGACCAGACGGTCAAAATATATTTGGACATACAGATGTGTTGATAAATGATATTTTTTGTGAACGCCAATACTTGTACGTTTTAAGACAATAAATAAAGATAGACTCTTACTTTTTTAAAAACACTCCGTTATCTTTTGACATGGGTCCTGTATCACTTAATGGAAGCAAATCATATATGAAATTTGGAAGAAATCCAATTAAATCTGACTAAGTAAGAGTGACCACGATGGATGCAAACTGATAGACGGCGGCCATTTTGCCGACCATCTTGATTATCATTTGTCGGGAAAAAATCCATATTTGAATTTGAATCAGAGTTGATGCAAGCAATCCATATATGTTATTTGGAAGAAATCCGATTGAAAATGACTAAGTTAGAGTGACCACACCAGCAGAAGGACGGACAGATGGACGGACAGACAGATGGAAAGACAGATGGACTGACAAGCCAAACACAATAGAGCTCTGCCAACTCGTTGGCGTGGACCTAAATATATACTTGGTCATACAGATGTGTTGATAAACGATACGCACGTTTTTGTGAATGCCAATACTTGTACATTTTAAGGCAAAAAATAACGATAACTCTTACTTTTATGAAAACTCTGGGTTATCGTTTCCATGGGTCCCGTACTACGTTAAACTAAGTATCGAAGGATGGCTAATTTGTGATAGCGTTGTGTCATTGGGCTAGAGGTTTTATCAGTTGCTTAGTAATGGTTGAAGACAGGAATTCGTCCAGACATGACTTAAATTGTTGATTAGGAGGTAAAGCATCAACACAAACAACCAAAACAAATGGGCGTAAACGAGAGCATTTGCTGACTAGCCGTCACAAAAATACACCGGAGATTTCGCTCACAAATCGACTTACATATGCCTCCACTGACTCTCTTAAAATGGTAACATAAGCATTAACTTCTTATCACGAGAAATTGAGCCATAAAAACGGACTTTACAACAAAGCTGTTTCCATGCATATCTTATAAGTACTGGCACCGCATCAACGTCAATCAGGTGATTTATCAACCTTATTGTTTGTTGGGGCGTGCTCTGGGGAGTTCGTCCTCAGATGTGCTTTTGTTTGTTTGTTTTGTTGCTTAACGTCCCAATCAACAGCTATGTTCATGATGGGATGGTCAGTTCATCTTCATGTAACCACTTCTTTCTGGACAAGCTTGAACAAATGGTTAACCAGTACTCCATGCACTTACATTCGCTTGTAACTGGCAACAACCCTTCTTGAATGATTCAGCAAAAAAGAGGAGAATGACTGTAAAAATTATTTCATGATCAATCACCACGAAAGTATGGAACTGTGTTAGGATTTTCTCTCTATTTTGTCCATAGTTAAATATTTTCTTAACTCTGATATTGGTTCTGGTAAATCAAAACCAGAAAACATAGACAGATAAAGCAAAACACCCCATACTAGAACGAGATATAATGTGAAAACTGGTGGGAAAGCAGATGCATTGATCAGCCTGTGCGCATATGCAGGCACATCAAGGTACAGTATTTACTTACCCGCAAATGCATCATACAAATAGTTTATTAACTTATTCTTTAGGTACATAGCTAAACTATAGACATGAGTGACAGATATGTAACTTCAATAAAACGTGGATGACGTGACAGACATCGAGTACACATGAATATTAACTTTTCTGACCAAATTGTCTGACCAGGTATAACTGGAACGCATTGAGGCATGATGGTTACTATAACAGTTGGACTCTGACTAAGAGCCCCACATAATGGCCTATGATGAAAAGGGCATATCAGTTTTGGCGACAATTTTAATCTTAAGCACTCTAGCTACCACTGAGCCACTACGCTCTCTATAAACAAGAATAACAGAGCCCAGTTTTTCAAATATATGCACACATAAAAGCAACATGCAATTTAAGTACAGAAACCAGTTCCCATTTCTAAGTACGATGCTTGCACTGCTAGAAAAGGCACATAGTGTCATGCCCCACAGAACAACAAAAACAATAGGGCCAAACACAAAACACAGGCACAGAAGAGTTTTCATTCCAACATTGTATTAACATTAAAAAGAAAACAACTCCGAAAGTATGTGGTAAATTTTAGAAATTGCCTTTCCAAGTTAAGGATACCCAACCGAGTTTTAGTGACTTACCAGTGAGAAAAAAACAACACAAAAACATTTATTAATATTGGTGCGTGATTCAAGTCATTGAGAACCAAATCGTGCAAAACTGCTTTGTTGCGAAACATATACACCTAAGAATTGTGAGTAATTCATCAGACACCTGTCCAGACACCGTCAGCGGGCTGCATTAGCGTTGATATTTTTCGTATTCTGGTCCTGCATGAATTTTGGGTTCTGGTGGAAAGCAAAATACTGCTTTTTAAGCCGGTGTTAGAGGCGTGAGAATTGTTGCATTTTCCATTAGTTCTCATGAACAGACTCAATTAAACCGAGTTTGTTGTTTTCTTATATTGTAGGTTCTCTCTAGTTCTGACAGATCCGTTTTCCAGATTATTTAGAGGTAGCAGCAGCTGTCGTTGTGCCACGTGGTGTTGGTAAAACTTCTCCTCGTAAAAAGCTATAGTGTTGATATTTTTTCATATTCTTGTCCTTCAGGAATATTGGGTTCTGACGGAAAGCAGAATACTGCTTAAACTGGTGCTAGTTGGCGTGAGAATTGTTGCACTTTCCATTAGTTCTCATGAACAGACTCAAAAAACCGAGTCTGTTTTTTTATATATATATATATTGTAGGTTCTCAATATTTCTAACGGATCCGTTTTCCAGATTATTTCTGTACGTTCTCTATTGATAAATCTGAGTTTAAGCATGTGTAGAGTAAATATTCCAAATACGTAGTAACTTCCTTACACAGTAAGCTTGTAAAACCAGGCCACTATTGCTCATACCAACAAAAAACATTTCAGTGGTATTTCACTGGTTGACGTAAGTGACATTTTGTCACCCTTCCTCCCACTAACAGAAGCCATCAAATTGAACTTGAGGCTATTGAGGAAGAGAGAGCTGATTGCTTTACTTTTATTGTATTCTGTAGATGTCATGTTTCTGTGGTCGTTCTTTGTCTCTTCCTCACGGTGTCTCTTCAATGATTGTTGCATTTCCTGGTTAAACTCACTTACTGATTCTTGCATGATAAGACAAAATAGTGAGTATGATCAGGAGTTACCACAATCACAAACTGGAGACTCGCCCATTGCAAATTCATATACGTATGAGGTGTATGGTCTTTCACAGGACACATTTGATTGAAAAAAAACAAAGTACTCAGGGCTTAATATTTAAAAATGTTTGTGCCAGGTTTCCCGACCGTGCCTAAGTTTTTGTCCCATATGTGTATGCGCTATATGGTCTTTCACAGGACACATTTGTTTGGAAATACAAAGTACTCAGGGCTTAATATTTAAAAAAAATGTGTGTTCCAGGTTTCCCGACCGTGCCTAAGTTTTTGTCCCAGACCCTAAATTTTTTGGCACTTTTAAAGGATTTCCCAGTTCGGCCATATTGTTTCCCCTTTTCCCCATGTAAAATACTTTTAACAATATTAAAGTATTTCTTACCTTCCATCCCTATTTAAAAATCATGTAACCTAAAACACACGTATTTGTGAGGGGTTTTTTTTCCTAATATAAAAGCAGGCCACTACTGAATCGTCTGCTGACACCATTTCAATGGTGTTTCTCTGGTGGGTGACTATGACATCTGGTCAGTCAGCTCGCCACTGTCATAAGCTATATTGTCTTCTGTATGTCATGTTACTCAATACTGTTGTTGTTCTTTGTCACATCCTCACGGTGTCATATGGGTTGGCCTGTATATAGTGTTAAAGTGTTGCATTTCCTGGTTATACTCACTTTTTCTTGCATTATGCGACAGGGTAAGTGTTTGAGAAAAGGCAAACAGAAGACCACACATATCTAATAAATCATTTATTGAAATAAGGAAGGGGAAGCACTATATCTACTGGTTTATTCCAATTTCGACCATTATGCCAGGAAATGCTTACTTTGTAAAGCTTAGGCTGCTGTCCGTTCTAAGGCGGTGGTTCTGTTGTTGTTGACTTTTTGTTTATTGTAACTCCCATTGTGGGAGTCTGTAATTGTTCTGTTTTGTTGTGCGTTACTTTATGTCCATTCTTGTATTGCAATCATCTTGATGGGGAAGAGAGAGCTGGTTGCTTTGCTAAATTTGTCTTCCTGGTGTCTCGTGATGGTTGAGTGGCTCTTCCTCGCGGTGCCATGGGGTTGTCTGCGGTTTGGGATTGTGGTATTTCCTGATCATACTCAGTTACTATTTGGACAAAAATCTTTTACCTGTGATTCTGACTAAATGACGAGACCCTCAACCTTTCTGTAGTCTTAATTGGCATTGATTACTGAAAGAAAAAGACTGTTCCGACGTGGAATATAGTACAGGGTAAAACACAATCTTCACGACACCTTTTTATGTCTGGTATCTACAATGTTTGGCACTGTGTGAAGACATGTTGAGTGTGACTTTCGAAATGTGAGCAGGGGTCAAGTTCTCTCTTTTTTCAACAGACACACTACAGCAATAAATCTTGTGTCCGTCTCAGAAATAGAAGCAAAAGGGGTCCATCCCTAAGGGCCACAAGAGATGGACCATGGTGTCACTCAATCTCATCAAGCATGTCGCTGATGCTAGTGAAAGTAAGAAAGAGGGCAAATATCAGGAATCGATACAATCAACCACCACACCTGACCCAGGATACCAATGGGAAAGTGACAACGTCACAATAAGACATCACAAACGATAGCCAAGAGTTCAGCCCTTTCCCAGCAGGTGACCACAAGGCATCAACAAACAGACGTGCATGAAAGCATGACAAAACAAGACAGAAATAACATAAATGATCCACAAAAGAAGCACCACCTTGGAACGGTCAGTAGAATTATTTTACTGGAGGGCTTAAACCGGTTTAACGGTGCACCAACCTCACCCTTAGTTCAGATGTGGATCAAGACACATAGATGTTTGGTTTGCATGAAAGACCCCTAACTTATCAATGCATCATCTCCTAGAACATATAAATAAAGATATAAAAATGAGATAAAGCAAGGAAGTGGCTAGAGGTACGGGCCCGTATCCCTAGACTCGTAGTCTAGAGATACGGGAACGTAACTCTAGGCTACGAGTCTAGCGATACGGGCGCGTACCTGTAGCCAGTCCACTGAGGATTGGCTAGAGGTACGGCTCTAAAATATAGTTATATCTGGTAACAGTTATTTTACCGTTTGAGATAATCTAATCCAGCAAAATATTGTGTTGCAGAACAGAACAGAACAGAACAGTATCTTTATTAATCTCAGGCCACATACATGACATAGAGATACAATGTGAACAGCAAAATGTAATTTACATAGGACTTGGTATTTTTCTCTCTTCTTAATACAAAGCTGTTATACAGATAGGTACGTTGGGTTGCTCTCATTCATTAGTCAGCATAGTGTTAATCGTTTAGAGGGGGGTGGGGTGGGGGGGGGGATAAACCACCATATTCTCAATGTTATTCTCTAAGCAATGTTTCAAGTTCATGTATTACAAGGAAATTTGTTGCGAGATTTGTTTTCTGCCAGAAGACCGGGGACAGCAGTGGCTCAAATTCATGTCTGAAAATGAACCTCTGCCAGCCCCGCAGCGTGATTCTGCTCGAGATAACACCGGTGAAACAATCTTGACATCCGCACGCGATCCCACACCCGCTCGCCCAGCCTGCACCAGGACCCGGGCGCAGACCCGGGCGCAAGCCAGACAAACAGGCGAACGATCGTACGCAAACATCGGCCAGCTTGATTGTTGTGCCTATCTTATCACAGGGGGTTAACTCAGTCACAGTGCGGGGGTGATTCTTTATGAAAGTTGTCAATGATGCTTTATGAAAGGGTTACAGGTGCTTTATGATTTCCTTAATCAGTATAAGGTAGGTGATGGGAAACTGCATTAAACGTAAGATTTCCGAAGCCCAAAAGTATTTTATTTTTTATTAATTCATATAATTGAAAAGCTAAAGGTTTTACTCTGTCAGTCTTTGCGATGATGGTTTATGTGTCAGGGATTAATGAGCGGTTTAATTCAGATATTGTTAAAGCTGCATAGTCTGTAACTTTTGATCTTCTAATTTTAAAAATAATGTTTTTATTTTTCAAGAACGCAGTAAAAATATTCAAATTCAGGTAAACATTTTAGCATTTTCGTAAATCTTAACAAGTTATTACTATCAAAACAACTGCATTTATGTTAAAATTCAACGGTCTATAATTATTGGAGGGACGCAAATAATTACAAACAAGAGAAAAATACACCTATTTGATAAGATAATTCACTTTTCCATGCAGTTTTCAGCTGTACTGAACATTTTTATTGTGAAAACATAGCTTAATTCTACTTTTACAAATGATTTAAAAAGAAAATAAAATTTTTCGAAAAATGTTCATAGTTACAGAGTATGCAGCTTTAAAACCCATAACAAAAATCAATATATTTATCAAAGTACATATTCCATCAAAGATAGTGTGCATGCACCTCAAGTTCAATCTAAATGTGTGTGAAAAAATCAATGTTCTCCTCATGTAAAACTATAAAGGGCTTATTTTAAATGACTAATATTTACAAGCCCAAAACTGGTGGTAAAGAATCAGTAACATATTTTGGTAACAGGTTCTTTACCTGTCCGAATGATGGATAACTGGTTCTTTATGAAAGGGTTCGGATGCTTTATGAAAGAATTTGCAAAGATGTTAATGGTTTTAGAATCAAATATCAAGGCAATAAGACCTATTACTGCAGCCCTGACTTGTTTATTGATTGAATTAAGAATTAACGGTCCAGTCAACAATATTTCTGTCTTGTTGGGACTCCTCCAAGAGACCGGGAGAGACTAAAAGGGCCCAATCCCATCCAAATTTGCCAAAAGTCAAGCAAATCACGCCCTATCATTACGATTAAGGTTAAGATTTATTTCAATATTATATCAGTGATGCCGAGACATAGCCTCTGATTTCGTTTGATTTAACTGTTGTTTGATTTGATTTGTTGTCTATGGTAAACAGCTGTGGTTATCTCCTATGCAAGTCTACTGTAGGGCAGTTTACCATTACTTTTGCTCATTCTTATACAAGTAACTGGTAACTTGGTCTTCTTGAATCATCAGGAGAGGAAACAATATCCCATGAAAAATATGCTGGGTGCGATCTGCTGTCTGCTTGCATATTAAGCAGATAGGCAACTGACCGAGCTACGGAGTTCAGATTGTTAGCTAAGCTTCGCATGTGTGTGTCCGGAGGGTGGGAGCAGAGGGTTTGCATCCCATCTGGAAGATCACAAGTCGTTATATGTTTCCTTAGAAATACTGTTATTGACAACCTCGAGAAGTAGGACCCATTGGGCCCAATTGCTTCAAAAGGGAGGCCAGGTCCGCACTGCCCTCTGTGAAAAAACTAAAATAAAGTTTTCAGGACACCCAACCCCCTAGACAGAATTTTCTGGATCCTCACATGCATCGTAAACATCCAAACCCTGCTATCAGCATCCAGTACTGTAGCATTGTATCCGAGACATCAATATGTCTTTTTCGAAACTCCCAATAGGAGCATGTGGTGGATTGATGGGATTGGAGTGGCTCGATCAGCGTATTTTGAAGGGACTTAACATGAATTAGTAAGATTTGAGCCTGAGAGGGCAGAGTAGGAGCATTTGGTTTGTTCGTTTGCTTGTTTTTAATTGCTTGGCTTGATTCTTTACGTCCGAGTCAACAATCTTTCGGTCTTGTCGGGATGGGTCTACCTGGGTGGATCCAGTACTAAGCAGCGGGTAAAATGTCTGTTCAATCCCAGTCGGATCGGGACGATTTCTTATCCTTCTGTTTTATACCATTTTCTGTGTCTTGCTCTAGGACACAACACAGTGACTCTGACGTCTGTGAGCCTCGAACTAGCAAACCTTTAATTGAGCCACTGCGCCCCACACAGACATTTAAAGATTAAGGCAAACATTGTCCATAATAACTTTAATCTTACTTGATAGTCTACTCTTGATAAACAAAAAGAGACATGCAGACAACAACTTTTCACATGTTTTGATTCTCAAAAGAAACATCTCATTTAGACGGTTCTTTTGAGTACCAAGAAGAAATATAATTGATTTGGTTTTCAAAATTTGCAAACTTACCTCGCCTAATGATATATCCAATCATTAGAATCCAACAAAAAACTATAAAAACAGACAATTTGTGAACCCAGACGCCAGATACCTGCAGTTGCAGTTATATAGTTCTCTTCGCTGGAGTTGTTTTCTCATAATTTGAAAACGAAAGCAGTATTTGATAAACATACCGGGTAGGCGGCAATCGAAAACGCTCTTTACAATCGCCGAACGCGGATAAAAATCGCAAGAAACGGCGTTTACGATTGCCAATCGGGCGACAAATGACAATAGAAAACTCTGTTTCTATCGATTTTTGATCTACGTTCGTCGATAGTATTGACGTTTTCGATTGCCGCCTACCCGGTGTGATAAAGCAAGTGTACGGCTTTCGTGTCTGTACGGGCGATACTCCTCACTTAAGCCTTTAATACGGCTAATCTTACGGCGTATTTAAAGTTTTGGTCATTAAAAAGTGCGAACATTATCCTTTTTATGCATTATCGAAGTCACATACCTCGGGGAAAGGATGCGTGTGATTTAGGGGAGGGGGTACCCTCAAGTACCCTTTCAACAAAGGCTTGGTCCCCCTCACCCGCAACCCGACAAAACTTTCAGAATCCGCCCTTGAATAGCTTTTAATGTAGAACGAAAAGTGATAAAAGCATGCAAGCTGGCTCCAAGGCGCTCCGTGCATTTTCTTATTGAGCTATAAAAGTTAGACTTGAAATATTAGTTGTAGTTTTTAAAATTGACAGAAAACAACACTGCGCCACCTGTCTGTAAAAATGCAAAAACATGTCTTCATTCGGTGAGTGACAATCAAGAATAAAAAATCAAAGGATGACTTGGCTTACGTCTGATGCAACCTCAAAAAGCCAGCCAAAAGCTGCGTTTGATCATTACACCCAAATCGGCTGCTGCATATATTTGTTTAGATTATTGACTAATATATTAGCACAGAAACAAACTGCAACAGTCTGTTCTTGGCCTACATTGAATGCCTAAGAGGCTTCAAAAACATTCAGCATACGACAAAAGCAGACAATCGGAAAGCGGATCAAATTAAAACAATTCTAAAATCGATGTCCATACACGTTAGAAGAAAATATTTCTAGTCTTACCATAGGCCTAAACAAAAAATGTTGTTGTTTTTGTGCCAGGTACTTCTATTAAAGAGCGGACACGATTAAATTGCAAAATCTACAATTTTCCGTTTTAGCGGGTCATATTTTTTTTTAAAAAAAAGGGCAATACAGAGTTAAAGTCCTTGTATATCACACGTCGTCTTATGTTGATTGATATATGTTTCATAAAGATTTGAGGTACAGAGAAGACTAGAAGCATGTATGATCGATGGGCAGACATTTGAGTTGAAGTTGTTACCTTGAACTTAGGAGATGGTGGCTGAGTGTTGTGCCAATACATTAGATTCCGGGTGTAACAGCTTCTGACCAGGTTTGAGCCAAAGTTGTGACCTTAACTTTGGGAGTTGGTGGTTAAGTGTTGTATGCGACACACCTTCGTTGGATCAGTTATAACCATGTGAAGTCATAATCAAAATATAATAAGATTGGCTACCCGGACACGAAACCCATAGTTACAGCGTGACTCACAGATTTTGGGTGTGTTGATTTTGCGAGTAACCCTGTGGTTGCGAACAAGACCAGCACAATTGCGCATTCTGATCAGCGCTTATTCGAAAAAGATTTATATCTAGATGTGCTACAAGCAAAATTTAATTTTCTAGCAAGTCTCTGTAGCTAAGCAGGATGGTTTGAACCTCACTTTGTCGGAAACACCGAAGACAGGGTTTCTCGCGTCGCGACCCAATTATAAAGTCTGATGAGATATGTTTTTTTATTCATGTTTTTTTTAGTTTTTTTTTTATTGATATTGATGTATTTTAACTAAATCGTCATTCCTCTAAAATACTTCTTCTTTTTCTTTTTCTTCTACTATCTCATAGATGTTTGAACAGACACAAATTAATTTTCTGGACAGCATAAGATAGGATGTGGAATGGTAGCTCTTGCTTGTTTGTTTGATTTGATTCTTTATGTCCGTCAACAATCTTTCAGCTATGTCGGGACGGGTCTTCCTGGGTTGAACCAGTATTAAGCAAGGATAAATGTGTCTTGCTCAAGGACACAACGCAGTAACGCCGATGAGGTTCGAATCCGCAACCCCTCGGTTCTGAGTCAAGCACTCTATGACTGAGCCACAGCACTCCTTTGGAATGGTAGCGGTTGGTATGAATTCATAGGGGCAATATTAGCATCTACGACGGATATCAGTCCAGTGGTACACCTTCATGCTAGTCGGAGGCAAGCCCAGCTGTTCATCAAGGGTTCGTGAGTTCGATTGCGACCCAACCTAAGCTCCATTATTTCCTGGAGATTGGTCATGAAAACAGATATACGTTCATTCGTCACCTTCCGCTGATTCAAGAAGGGTTTCTTGTCGGTTTCAAGTGAGAGTATGTGCAAAAAGTAATGTTTTATACCCCTATTCCACACAGGGCCCGAATCCTACGAATCGCCACGAATTGACAAATATTTGGATTCGTGGCTGAAACGTACTCAGTTCGCGAAGATCTTATTAACTGAATCATACAGTCCGTAGTCAGTTCTTGCAATTCGTAGGCCTATTGGGAATTCGGATCAAAAGATTTGAACTGTTCAAAACTTGGCCTCGAATTCCCAGATTCGAAAAATCGTGCCTAATTTGTAACAAATTCCTAATGCATTCTTTGACATTGTAACTGAATCGTAATCGAGTCGGATGCGTTGCTACTCTTAAAGTGATAATTCTGACTTTTTTTTTAATATACATTTATTCTTGACCTAACAGTATACTGGGAACCATATGACCATTAATTTTGTTGAAACTGCTCCAATTAGCCCATAATTTAATTGCTATCACATGCCACAGGGGATCGCCATTAATCACTTGAATACTCCAAGAAGAATTCCTCAGGCAGCACTACAGACGGTGCATTTATCAGGTCAAGCAGGTTAATATCAGTCAGTGTATAATGTTTGGTCTGATCTATTTCTAAACTGTTTGGAAAGATTATCAAAGAGTGTCAAACAGTTTGGATCCAGATCAGGCCCGACAACATGTCAGACCTCTTATCATTTTTTAAAAAGCCTATCAGCAGACGACACAAACAGGTTTAAAGTAAAATGGTATGAGCATCAAGTATCGCAGCTGCGTTTGATTATAGTCTGATCAGAGTTTTCACAGCAACATAATGGGTAGCTAAAGTATCCAAGCTTCGAGGACTCTGGCTAGAATTGGCAAATTCATGAACAAACAGCCGAGACTCAGATCAGCCTTGATATAGACACTGTATGGTCAGAGTCTTTGCTGTCTGCATGGATCAATGCTTAAACTGATACGAGTCTGTTAGGCTTGCAAGCCATTTTGTGCGATTGGACCTAATAAACTGGACTTGGTTTGAATTTTCAAGAATTTGCTCAGATTTATGGAAAGGATAATAGGAATGATAAAAATTATGACATTAAACAATGCAAATACATGTACTCTTTGCGAATACAGGATTATTTTGAATGTTTTAATTGTCTGCCCTTTTCTTTAAGAAATCACTTTTCCAAATAACTCTTTTCAGGAATGCGATCAGAGCACCAAACAGTTTGGATCCTGATCATTTTGGTGGGCCTGATCTAGGTTCAAAATGTTTGCAAAGCAGAAGATATCATAACAGAGCTAAATGTTACAATTTCAATTAATGCTATTAACTATTACTTACTTAGGGGCTCTGAACCAGACTGCTTATTTCTGTAGTGCAAAAATGTAAGGTAGCCCCTGTCTAAAGTAAATCTCATTCTTATCACTTGAAGCCATTATTACTCAATGAAATAATTGAATGGAAGCACAGCCTAATTATAAGCTCTCTCCACTGAGATGTGGTGCCATTAACTCATAGCTGAGGTGACCAAACGCTCGAATCAAGCTAATTGGCAACCATGAGGGAAAACATGTCAGCAGCCAGTTATTGGTTTTATGGGCAATAAACTTGCTTTTAATCACCTTAGCTGATGAAGAAGCAGAGTGGTGATATAAATTAGTAATTAATGAGGAATTTATTTTTGATCAAGATAAATATTAATAGGGCCGGAATATTCCCTTTAACTCATTCGTGGGTAATCGGGAGATTAAGACAAGCAATAAAACCAAGGAAGAGATAGTAGAAGGACTTTCCCCTAGAGTAACTACCTCGTCACGCGCATACATTCGAGCCAGTCCTGGAAGCAGAAACAGATTTGGCAGCTTCGGGAGCACAATCAGTAACTCCTGGCTGGTGGTTTTGCTAATGGCGAACTACCATATTTGTCCAAGTCAAAGAGTCAACGTAGTTGTTTTCTTCTAGCTATATATAAGTAGCTGTTTTGACACTCAAGTGGCAGGATCAATTCTACAGCTGACAAACGAGAAACATTCACTTTAGAGCTGACCCCCCACCCCCCCCCCCCCCCCCCCAAGCAAGGATGGGCTTTTTTATAACTGTCGTGAGAGGTTAGAGAAAATCTCGCGAATCATCACGAATCGTCGCGGATTTCTGTTTATTCGTGCCCAATTCGTGCTGCATTCGGCATATTCTCAACTAATTCGTGATCAATTCTTAAACTTATTAATAGGTTATTGTACATCGTAGTGAATTCGGTACTCAGGCCGAATCCAGCCGAATCCCGCGAATATTCGTACCTGTTTTCTTACCTATTTCGTAACTGAATCGTACAACATCACGAATGGATTGAAAAAATACAATTCTCCACGAATTAATCGATTCTTGATGATTCGCGGGATTTGTGGTCTGTGGGGAAATAAGGCATTACTGCTTCACTGAGCTTGCCCGGTAAAGTGTCGGATGCCCTAACATGACGGAAAAATTGTTGACATACCCCTCACCTACCCCCCCCCCCCTCTCCTACCTCCCGAGACCCTGGGGATGGGGTCAATGGGTCATAAGGTCAAAAGTCAACTTTTTTCCAGAACAGCATCAACACAAACCAACATAGACATTTGTACCGGGACATACGCGGTTCCAGGATTTATTTTTTTGCCAGGGGGGGGGGGGATGCTCCTCAACTTATTTTACAGTATATATACAGAGGGAGTCCAATGTATTTTCACACATTTTCTAGGGGGGGGGTCCAACTTTTTCCAGGGGGGGGGGGGTGGTCCAAATGCTAATTTCTATAGAAACTCATATAACTATAACTTGTGATTTTCCAGGGGACCCCCTATCCCCCCCTCTGGATCCGCACATGGGCAATGTGGAATTTCGGCACGAATCTGTGCGGCCTCCTTTTAAGCTTAGAAACTCCAAATGCTAATCTGTCAATAGTTTTTAAGCGACTAGCAAAGGCTCTGATCAGACTGCACATATGCGCAGGCTGGTCTAAGCCTTTGGTGCTCGCACATACCACATTGTTGGAAATCGCGGCCCATTTATTGGTGCAAAAATGCATTACGGCTGTATATCAGGACGAAATTGTATTTGTCTCATCAAGAACCTGTAATTTCTTTCATAAAGAATATGTAACACCTTTCTAAAAGAACCTGTAACCCGAATTTTAGGCTCATAAAGCATTTGTAACCTTTCATAAAGAACCATTAACTTCGAAAAAAAATTAAAATGGCTAAAACGTATATTTAACGAAGCATTTAAGCTTCAGATACCAAATTTATAATATAATGGTTCGTTTCCAAGCATGTTTTGCTCGATAAAACGATGGAATATACACATATGGCATTTGTTACAACTTAGCATCTCTATTGTAATTGGTGAATTGTTAGACAGATGAACTGTCTGATAAATGCATAGACTATCATAAAACATGCTGCATATGTCTTTTAACAAAATTTGACTCTAAAACTGACTAATATTACCCTTTTCGCCCCGTTTCTGGAATGAGCATCGCATCTTGTCAAGAATCATTAACCCAAAGTAAAGAATCTGTAACCCTTTTCATAAAGCATCATTGACAACTTTCGTAAAGAATCACCCCGCACTGTGACTGAGTTAACCCCCTGTGCTTATATCCGTATACCTTTTTCTCGATGCACAGCTTGGATAACTATGTCACCTTCTGCACGAGTAAAACATGAGAATATTTACAATGTGGGTCATTTGATATCCGGGTTCAGTAGTGTCAAGGCTGTTCATTTATTATTGTTATTTTGGATTACGATCTGTTGTGTGAGTATCTTAATAACATTTTATGTCACATGTTAGCTGGGTGCTGAAAGAACCGTCTCCAATGAGACGGTTCTTTTGAGCAGCCAAAATCTATGTTTCAGTAGGAAAATTCTGTTTTATACTGAATAGTCACTGGTCTAGATAAACAAGCGTTCAGCATGTATAAATGAGATCTTAACCCAACGGGTAGGTTTAAACATGTGTATTGAGTGTTGAAATGAACAGTCTCGTCGAGATGGTTCAATTGAACACCCAGAACCAATGTTTCTATGAAAAAGTCGCTGCATATCTTGACAATTTAGCTATTAACACGGGCCCAGCCAAATAAATGAGATCTTATCATGATCATGTCCTTTTATTCAAACATGTGTATTGAGTGTCGGACGGAGGAGCAGTATCGTCGAGACGGTACTTTTGAGTCCCCAAATACACATGTTTTTGTTGATAAATTAGGTTGTTTTCCCAAACCTCACAATCATCTCAGGTCATATGTGCATAAATTGAGACGTTATTCCATCTCATAGCTTAAAAGTATGAAGTATGTGTTGGGTGCTGAGAAAGAGAAGTCTCGCTGAGACGGTCTCTTGAGCACCCAGAACATACGTTTCTGTTGATAAGTTAGGAAAATATTTTTGCAAACTGATCAATCAACTCCACACTGGTCAATGTAAACGCACCGGTGGTTGCTACAACGAGCTGGTGGTGGCATTTTTACGCACTGGTGGTGGCTTAAAAGGTATAAAAATCTATACCTGTTGACTTTATGATTTATTTATAAGCTTGCACTTATTTTATTAGTGATGTCACCTGGCGCACAGACCAACTGTAACATTGCAGTTTATGACTCTGCCAAGCAATTTGTGATTCAATTCATGGATTGGCCTGCAAATCCAACACATTTCTAGAGTTTTGCCATTACAGGTGCTTTTATCTATTATAACTGCATAAATTGAGGGAAATCTGCATGTCTAAGCGCAGCTGTTGTCATATTCCCATGAAATAACATCCAAAAAACGATTACCACTTTGTATTTTTTTTTCTAAGTAAACTAGCAAATGTTTTATTGAGGTATTTTATTACAACGCACTGTGAGCATTTTTGACGCATTGATACAACGCACTGATGGTTGCCCAGAAGTGCTGTGGTTGCTAGTGCAGACTCACAACAGCATTCGCTGTTCACATAAACGTTATGAAAATCATTATTTCAGCCAGCACATGATATTTCGATACTGTGACGAAGGCTCAGGCGAGCCTGTGCAAACGTGCAGACTCCCAAGAGCCTTTGCTGCCAGCACAAGAGATCCTGATACTTATCGCATTGTCCAGTGACTTTGCCTGCGCAAATATGCAGACTCACCAAAGTATTAGCTGCTGGCGTGAATAGCACACAAATCGCCATTTTAGGCAGCACAAGAGATTTTGTACAGTGACGAAGGCTAAGGTTAGTCTGTGCAAATGTGCAGACTCGCCAGAGCCTTCGCTGCTCGCGCAAATTGGCATTCAATCGCCATTTGAGCCACCACATAAGAAATTTGAACTGTGACGATGGCTAAGACTAGACCAAGCAAATGTGCAGACTCGCCAAAGCCATCGCTGTTCGCATGAATGACACCCCAAAAAAGTAACTGAGTATGATTAGGAAATATCACAATCACAAACTGCATGTGACACCAGGAAGACAAACTAAGCAAAGCGTCAAGCTCTCTCTCTCTCTTCCCCAAAACAAGAATCGACATAAAGTAACAAAACATATAACAATTACAGAATCCTATAATGGGATTAACAATCAACAACGAATCAACAACAACAGAACCACCGCCTTAGAATAGACAGCAGCCTAAGCCACTGGGGTGCTAAAATGCATTTTACTGGTACCAAATCATCACCCTAGATTCTGCTGTTGTTGAAGCACGAAAATGTTAAGCTCGCATGGAGGCTTCTTAACTTTTGCAATGTATCACACCGGACAAATAATCTCACCAAATTAAAAGTTTTGGGGCCAATCTGAAAATAGGCAGAAACACTATCAAAGTGCGAACAGGGCTAGCTCTGGAGCGTCTCTGGCGAGTCTGCAAATTTGCAGAGTCACGCTTGAGCCTTCATCAGTGTACAAAACCACAACATCTATGCCTATTGGCTGTATGATTTCTTTATAAGATTGCATTTATTTTACTTGTGATGACACCTGGGCGTAGAAACCGTCAGTAACATTGCAGTTTATGGCTCTGCCACGCAATTGGCGATTTAATTCATGGTTTGACCGACAAATTTAACACAGTTGTGGATTTTGACAGTGACAGCTGCTTTTTTCTATTGTGACTGCCGAACTTGGGGGAAATTTGCATGTCTATGCACAGCTGCAGCTATGTTATCATACTCCCATGAAATAACATCCAAAAACGATTACTACTCTATTTTTTTCTATGCAGAGAAGGCTCTGGCGAGTCTGTACATTTGCACAGGCTCAACTGAGTCTTCGTCACAGTACTGAAAAATCATGTGCTGACTCAAATAGCGATTTGTGTGCCGTTTATAAGAACAGTGAATGCTGTGGTGAGGCTGTACCAGCAACCATGGCACATCTGGGCAACCATCAGTGCGTTGTATCAATGCGTCAAAAAATGCACCCAGTGCGTTGTAATAAAATTCCTCAATAAAAACATTTGCTAGTTTACCAAGAAAAAACAAACAAAGTGGTAATCGTTTTTTGGATGTTATTTCATGGGAATATGACAACAGCTGCGCTTAGACATGCAGATTTCCCTCAATTTAGGCAGTTCTACTAGAAAAAAGCACCTTTCATGGCAAAACTCCAGAACTGTGTTGGATTTGCAGTCCAAACCATGAATTAAATCACCAAGTGCTTGGCAGAGTTATAAACTGCATTGTTACCGTTAGTCTGTGCGGCAAGTGTCATCACAAATAAAATAAACGCAAGCCTAAAATAAATAATAAAGTCAACAGGTATAGATTTTTTTAACCTTTTAAGCCACCACCAGTGCGTAAAAATGCCACCACCAGCTCGTTGTAGCAACCACCGGTGCGTTTACATTGACCAGTGTGAACTCAGACACTAATGCATCAATTGAGACGCTATTCCATCTAGTAACTTAAACATATGTGTTTAGTGTTGGAAAGGGCCGTCTCATCGAGACAGTTCTTTTGAGCACCAGGACATATGTTTCTGCTGATAAATTAGAAATGTACTTTAATCAACACAGGTCCAGATGACCAGGCAGCTCATAAACATAGGCGCAGATAAGGAAATTTTATGAGCGTAAAACTGTAGTTATGTGTTTTGGATGCTGAAAAGAATCGTCTCATTGAGACGGTTCTTTTGAGTACCCAAAACATATGTTTGGATGAAAATTGGAGAAAACAGTTTTCAAATACGCACTCTTATCTGGAGGCCTGATAAATTGAGGACGTATCTAGTTACTTAGGCATGTGCATTGAGTGTTCAAAAGAGCAGTCTCTCTGAGACTGTTCTTTAGAACAATCAGAACATATGGCTTTTATGATAAAACAGAAACTTATTTTTACAAATTGAACAGTCAACATAGGCCCAGATTAACAAACGCTTTTGCATATATTGAGAACTTATCCCATCATCTATTACTTTAAACATATATGTATTGAGTTTTGAGGAGAGCTGTCTCGTCTAGACGTTTCTCATAAACACCCAAAACACGTGCTTTTTTGATAAATTAGAAACTTGTTTTGCAAGCTTGGCAATCAACACCTATCGCTTCACTGTCGTTCATGTTCATGCACGACTAAGCAATGCACGTAATCTTTTAGGCCAATAAGGTTGATATACTTTTTATATGACAAGAGTTGGGGGTGGGGACTTATCTCCTATCGTAAGAGAAATGACGTAGGAGGATCCCAATGAACTGCCAGAGCTTAGTCAGCTGATTCTCATTAGTTGTGGACATTATTTCTCTAAATTTCAGAACATTGGTTCTAGTGTAATAGTACTGCTTAATATACTTTTTTCTGGGCTCTGAGAAATACGAGGGTCAGTCAAAAATAACTGAGCCCTACCTCATAACATTTTCGTTTAGTATAGTAGACAACAAATGTTATTATTTTCTATAAGTATCATATGTCACCGATTTTTTTACCCTGAAGAATCATCCTAGTGAAGCTTCTACTTTGGTTGCTAGGCAACTGAACATCGTCAGTCAGATCGATGCGTTCACGATCTCAGTCGCCAGGAATATACATTATGTTTTTAAAAAGCTTGCATGCTTGATAGTTTTTATGAAAGACAGATTTGACATTTATTTGAATAACAAGTATCATATTGTCTTTTCATTACACTTAGTTAGTTCATGTTTAGGTGAACATTGATTGTATGCGTTGCCTAGCAACAAAAACCGCCAAAATTCCACATTTTTTTAAATACATGAGAATTGTGTTGCCATGGAAACAAAATTGTGAATTTAAATCAAGGAACTTAATATGTCTGAGGGTTGGTTTGTGTATGTAGTACTGTTAAAGCATCATTAGGCTAATATTTTATGTTTTCTTTTAAAATTGTGTAAATTTGAATGTGGGTGGGGTAAATTATAGGACGTCAGGCACGTTAAAATTTGATAAATTCTGAAATCTAACAACCGCAGCATCCATAATTTAGGGTCAGTTGGTTTCTGTTCTGAGACACTTTATAGGCACATGCTAAAGGTGTCAGACGACAGTGAATAAAATCTTGCTTTAACATTAATGTTTCCATAGCAACGCTCAGATTTAGATGTATCACAGCGTGAACGCACCCCTCTGACAGCTCATATTCTGTTGCCTAGCAACCGTTACAAAAAGCCTACCACCAGAAATAAATTAGGTGATTGAATAGATGACATGTAACTACAATGAAATATCATCTAATTATATGTCCATTTTACTTGATTCAAATGTTATGAGGTAGGGCTCAGTTATTTTTGACTAACCCTCGTAAGAGCAGACAAGAAGCAGATGAAATTCGTCACATATGTCATTTGCAGTGCAGAGTTCACATTTTCTTTCGGCCAGGTCAACGCCTTGCCACCTTCCCGTTTCGACTGGGAAGAAGTGATTTGTTGTTCGAAATTTAACAAGCGGTATATAGAATTTACGTGGTAAAATATAGAAGTATTGCTCAAGTTCGATAGATGATCATAGATTGTTTGAATAACTTGTAATTTAGACCCTTTGACGATTCCTGTAATCATGCATACCATTTTTGTAGATTTTGGTCGATCAAGACTTGTTTTATTAGTCTACCTACATTTCTGGATTGTATATAGTCCTGGTTTAACCATAGATCGAATCTGCCAGTTTCCGTGAGAATGTTTCGAATGCTACGAAGCCATTTAGACTTTTGTGGAATCGCAAACCTGACGGCTTAATAAAGTTGGTATGAGTTTTTAGACTGTTTTCCAGTTATTATCCTATTCCAAAAGCTTATCATCCTAGATTTAATTATAATTTCTATAGGATAACGCCCAAGCTCTGCGTAGAGCATAAATAATGGTGTGCTTTTTTCGTTTTCGTTATCTTGCGTAAAAGTTCATTGTGTATTCTTTCAAGTATTTGGATATTTTCAAAACCGAAAACTTAAAGTCATAATAGGGACTACCGTATGATCGAATAATTTTAATTGAAGATCAACTGGTAAATTCAGATTCTTAATTCTGGAATATAGCAAAAATAGGGCTTTTCGCGCCTGTTCAGCTACATGCTTTCTGGCCGTCAGAAAGCTGCCTGATTTGGCAAAGAATGTGCCCAAATATTTGTAAGAATCTACGATTTCTAATTGTTCTGTGTCGATATAGAATGAATGATTCGTGTTTCCCCTGGATCCAAAGATTAAAACTTTCGATTTGTTTACATTAATGTCTAATTTCCATTGTCTACAATAGTCAGCAAAGTCATTTAGTGACTTCTGCAGCGAATCAGCATTTTCTGCTAGGATAATTGTGTCGTCGGCGTACATCAGGATTATTAACTGTTACTACGGTACCATTGTATGCTTAGGTCCTGGAATGATGGGAAGGTGGGCATGAGTCCACTCCTGTGTGCAATAGAATCTGAAGCTACATAATAAGGCCAAATAAATCAAAGCACTGAGAGTACTGGTGGGGACGGCTGCATTGAAGCGTTCAAATAGGGAGGTTGTTAGTTAGATATCTTTTCTATAACCTGCAAATGGAAACTGGAAGTCTCGTCTCTGATGTAGGGTCAAACATATTGCCACAAAGTGAAATGGGAAAGCAATCTTTCTGACGACATTGGCATTTGTTCATTGGACAAAAACAGCCTTTTTTGGGGAGAGTTTATCAAATGTAATCCATTATTGAACAATGCAAGAAACCAGATGATAATTGCTAACTTAAGAAGTGAATAATCAAACTTTATTTTCAAACGCTTTTATTATAGAGTGTTAAAATGACCCCTCAATAAATGTTTGTGAAAGCTCTTCAGGCAGGTAAGTGGTAAACGATTTTCTCTTAACTTTGTTTGGCACAACCAAAACTAAACAGTTGTAATTTGTTTCCTAATACCGTGGCATGTTTTTTTTCTCCTTCAGATTTCCATTTGGTTTCTGTTGGTTAAAGATCTTATGAGGATGAGGGAAAGTGTTTCCTAGTATCTTACCTAATACAAATCCACCCACTTATTCAAAGAAATCAATGATAATCAAGAACTGATTTGATAAAGTTCTGTCCACTTTTGTATATGTTTTTCCTACTTTTACTTAATCTCCACCATATACATTAAGTGCAAGCTTGAATGAAGTGTCTTAATGGCAGAGCCAAGCCAATTGTATAATTTTGGTAGAGTGCATCATTAGGGCCAAGTTTGTGAAATTATTGTATATTTTGGATCATTGGTTCAGGAGGAGAAACCATTCAAAGGCATTCTTATCTGGAGCCTTTGCGGATCCATTGTTCAGTGGAGTGGAACCATTTGTGCAAAATTGGTAAAAGACACCATAGGGGACAGTTCTGTGAAATTAACTTGCTTTTAGGCCAGTTGTTCAGGAGGAAATTCTGTTAAAAGAAGTTTCGTAGCTAGAGCTCTGGCAGTCATTTTGTTCAAAAGAGTGGAACATCTGGTCACGAACCTGAAGGCCTAAAGTCACAGAAAGTAAGAAAATGAAATAGTACATGTTCTTCAAATACAAATGGTTCTATAAAATAACTGGTATTTCCGCCCAGCAAGGAATTATTTCAATTTCGGAAACAAAGAAATCACATGGGGCAAGATCTAGGGAATGCAGGAGGTGAGGCAAAATAGTTACTTTTTCTTTCTTCAAAAACACTGTAACTATTTCAGAGGCATGAGCAGGGCCATTGCCATGTAGAAGACAGATATGTTTGAAACCAGTGACAAGGCGTCGTTTCTGATATGTTTTTGGCTTCTCCAGTACCATATGTCTTTGTAGTCCTTTCCAGTGATGTTTTTGCCCTTTTCCACCAGCACTTTTATTGCGACTCCTTCACCAGAGAAGAAAATTGCATACCAAACCTTCCTTGCACTTAAAGACCGTTTGACAATTATTGGGCGTCTGCTATGTTTAGTGGCCAAGATTTTATTGCTAACCTTTCTGACCAGCTCAAATTAATAGACCCGATTTTCATCACCTGGGACGACATTGGCAAACTGCTTTTTGTCATAAGTTTGAAACATTTTAAGCAGCTTTTTGGCCACTAAAACCCGTTCTCTGTTTTGCTCATCAGTCAACAGATGTGGCACCCATCTAGCAAAAATATTTCGGACTTTTAAATGTTTCTTCAAAATAAAGTGAACTGTTGAAAGTGACATGCCTACTTTTCATGCAATATCACAAACTGTAAATCTGGCATCTCCTTCAATGATTTCCTTCATTTTTGAAACGATTTCTTTACAAGCTGCGAATTTTCGCCTTCCTGATTTTGGTGCATTTTTGATGGACTCTAAGCCAGATTAAATTTTATTTTTCCAGCGCCTAACTGTGTCATAAGACACACAAGAAGGTCCGTAAGTAGTAGAAAGTTCAATCATCAGCTGCTTCAAAGAACAGACAGTTTTGAGCGAGCTTTGATGTAACCCCTTATTTCATCTTTCTGGTTGACTCTTCTACATGTACCAACTATTTTTTATTACAGTGGTCAATGACTGCGTGTACTAATATGGCAAATTGTGTGTCTTACATTAAGTCTAACGTGTACATTTATACACCGTTGTGTAGACCTTAAATAAACCTATATAGGTATATATTGGTTTTTATCGTGTCCCACGTGGATATTGAGATATAGGACAACAAGCAAATCATTTCGAACATCCCTCGTAGGTACAATCATTAGAGTGTGCCCGCAAACGCTCACATTGTTAAACTCGCCACTGCTGTTCAAACCCAAATGATTCTAAAAAGGAAATAAGATGTCCTAGATTTTGACCTCTAGCCTCAGAGAAATGAATATTTTTGGGGATATGAAGACATATGGATATTTTTTTGGAGGGGGGGGGGGGGGTTCAATACGAAATTGGACTATATTTAGGTGTGATTTCTATGCATTTTAGGGTCTTTTCTTTACGTCAAGGACTTTTTTGGGGTTGCTAAAATTTCAAATATTTTGAGGTCCTTGAAATTCCTGATATTTCTTGGGGGTGAATGGTAGATGCTGGGCCAGACCCTTCGTATGAAGAAAAAAAGGGTTACCCACCCCTCCCAAGCCCCCCGGGACACGCAAATATAGGGAGCGCAGTGGCTCAGTGGTAGAGTGCTTGACTCGAGACCGAAGGGTAGCGGGTTTGAGCCTCACCGGCGTCACTGCGTTGTGGTCCTTGAGCAAGACACATTTATCCTAGCTTAGTACTGGTTAAACCCAGGAAGAACCGTCCCGCATAACTGAAAGATTGTTGAGTGGACGTAAAGAATCAAATCAAACAAAAACAAAAAGACACGCAAATACTCTTCTGTGACAAGAATACACTTTTACAAAGAGGCTCTGTCTACACTAAGAAATTGAAGCGGTTGATTGGGCAGGCTGGCTGACTGATTGATTGATTGACTGACTGAGAAAGCAAGCAGACAGACAGCTATATTTTGCTGCATACTGCTCTAAAACACTGGTCAGCTTTTTGGCGGGAGGGGGGGGGGGTGGCACACTGATATTATCATATATAAGTAGGTTCTGTCCATTTTGGGAGATGCAAAATTTTGAATTACATTTTTTGTTGGGGGGCAGGAGATCAGAAAAATAAATATGTTTGGAGATATGATGAAATTATGATTTTTTTTTACGTTTTGGGGGGTCATTTCTATCAACTTGGGGCTTTTTAAGGTCAATGTTCAGATTTGGAAAATGTTTTTGGGGTCGCTAAAGTTCGAATATGTTTTGGGTATGCCTGATATTCCTTATAATTTGGGGGTAAAGAGTAGATGCTGGGTCCAATGCCAAGCCTAGGCATTTAGAAAACTTGAAAGTATCCAAAATATGGTCAGGCACACTTACCACCTGAGATACTAGATAATCTAGCAAAACAGGCATACAAAAAGTCAAAAGAGCAAAGAACGAAACAGACAGAAAAAGCGAGACAGACAGCCATTGGAAAGTGGACAGACAGAGAAATGGCTAGATAATGTTGCTCACAGCCTTCAGAACATTGGACAGGCGCTCCAACCACCTGAGCTACTAGTCACATGTAAGCAGGCTAAACGAGCATATAAGTAAAAGAAGGAAGAACCAATGCAGACCGACAGACGGACGGACGGATTAACAGATAGACAGACAAACAGCTAGATTTTGCAGCTCACAACCTTCAGCACTTTGGTCAGGCGATCCTACTACCGTAGAAACTAGATAATTGTGCTAAATCAGCATACAGAAAAATAAAAAAAAGCGAAAACCCAATGGCTACATTCTGATCTAACAGGGTTTTGATCCAGTCGTTTCAGCACACCAGCTACCTATCTTTTGTCATAGATGATTCTGACGTTTTGATTTTTAAGGATTTCCATGGACAAGAAAGCATATTGCGGAACCCTGCGGCCATGAACAACGCCAACAATGGTCACATCCGCGGTAAGATTAGGAGCATGCTCTCAGCCCGTGGTTCAGATTTGCATCAAACTCGCAATAGAACCAGTATCAGCTGTACCTGCAGGTAGAAACTACAGGCTTTCAAAATATAAGTGCCTTTGAGCCCATTATTAGTTCTTGCCACTTTAATTAATATGTGGAAAACGGTTCTAAAAAGCCCTGCCCCGCGGCCAGATAACAAAACCCCGCGGACGCTATAGTATTTTTCCACGTACCTCCATGGTTTAGACTTGCAACCGTTGAAGGGGTAGGGGCAGAAATCCCGTTCTCATAAACAATCGACGCTTATTTAAGCCAAATCATTAACATACAGGTAAAAACAAGTAAATGTCGTTTCACCAAAAACGCAAAAATATAGAAACCATTTCTGTAAAAATGTGTAATTGTCAATCAATCCCAAAGTGTCCCAATTTCAAGGACTCGTTCATGATCTATTTGCATTTTTTCTCGCATATTTAACCCTTAAAGCGCCAATCGCAACAAAAGTCGTCTGCTTATCTCGTCTGCCGAAATGTTTAGTTTAGTTTAAACATATTTTATTTGATAAACTCATTACATGTGTACAAACAAGAGCATACATACAAATCTATTACAGAGTTTATAAACTGGGAATTCAGAAAGAAGTCTTGACGACTTATTCAAATCCGTTTCCCAACAAATGTAAGTTGCTATATAGATATATATACAATCTGGTGAAAACAATATCGATTTAAAGATCAAATGATCATCGATAATATTAATAGAAATTTTCTATGAGAACATACTGTCTTAACATATAGGCATATTTACAACAATAAGTCATGACAACTCTATATGCATCACATATTGGTCAATATTGAAGTACAGAGAGAGAGAGAGAGAGAGAGAGAGAGAGAGAGAGAGAGAGAGAGAGAGAGAGAGAGAGAGACGCTCCTTAATCTAAAACAAAACGTTTGGTGTCAGAAATATATTTCTGAACTGTTTGAAATAATAACTTGTTGTGGTCGTTATTAAGATTTGAGTCTCCATATAATAAGTTGTTTAGACTCGCAACACAAAAAGTAGACAATGTAGTAATCATATCTCTTCTAGCTTGAATATATTGTGGACATTCTAATAGAAAGTGGTTTGTTGTTTCTACACTGCCACAAGCACATAACGGGTCGTTTATGATATTTTTAGAGTGTAGATGCTGGTTTAGAGAGCTGCATTTAGTTCTTAACCTTGTATGGTGTATTTGTAGCAATCTGTTGCCCGAACTGTAATAGACTGGTACCTTAATGTTGTTTTTATTAAGCTTTTGTTTGATACTTAAGAGAGAGGTTGAATTTCGAATATTAAGGGGAATTTCATTCCATTCTCTAATGCATGACGGTAAAAAAGATTTATAATATAACTGTGTTCTTGTAAGTAAAGGCCTAATGTTTTGAGAGTCTCGTAGATTATACGCTGATGTGTTTTCAACAGTTGAAGGAATTAAAGACGTTAAGTAGGTAGGTGTTAAATCATTTGTCATTTTGTAGAATTGACACATTTTATGTTTGTAGCGTCTGTCCCGTAATGATTCCCAGCCTGTCTCTTTAGATATTATATCTAATGAAACAAGTCTGGTCGCCCCAGTAACTATCCTGGCTGCCTCTATTTGTATTCTTTCAATTGCATTGGTCTCATATTGCGTACAGTTGTCCCATACGATATTTGCATATTCAAGAGTAGGTCGTACAAATGAAATATAAATTTTGTTCAAAGAGTCCCTATCAAGCATAAATTTCAGTTTACGCATGACATATATCTTTTGCCATGCTTTAGAAGTGATTAAATTAATATGTTCATGCCAAGTGCCATCGTTTGATAAAATAACACCCAAATGTTTATGATGTTGAACTTCATTGATATGAACTTCATTCATTATTAATGGTGGGTGCATGTTTCTATTATTTTTCCGGGAAACCAAAAGCGATTCAGATTTAGAGGGATTAAATTTTACTAACCATTTTTCTGCCCATCTATGAATAGTTTCTAAATCAGTATTTATCATATCTGCAGCACTGATAGGATTGTCTACTATTATGTACAAGCTGGTATCGTCTGCGAAAAGTCGAACACATGATTGTATATCAGCAACAATATCATTTATGTATAATAAAAATAGCAATGGACCGAGAATAGATCCTTGAGGTACTCCAGCTCTGATAAATTGCCAATCTGATCTCCCCCCTGGAATGACAACTCTTTGTTTCCTATTTGTAAGATAGTCACTTAACCAATCAAGTAATAACCCATTTATACCAGCCCTTTTCAGTTTGTATATGAGACCTTTATGCCAAACGCGATCAAAAGCTTTGCTTATGTCGCAAAAAACAGCCCTTACTTCCAAACCGTTGTCTAGAGCTTTACAAAAGGTATTATAAATATCAACTAATTGATTTACAGTCGAATCTCCAGGAACAAAGCCAGATTGCAAACACGTTATTAAAGAGTGGTCATTAAAATAATTGAACATATGCTTGTGAACTATTTTTTCCATAACTTTACCAATCGAACTTAAGAGAGATATTGGTCCATAATTACATACAAGAGAAGGGTCATCTTTTTTATATAGAGGAGACACATTTGCTTGTTTCCATACGTCAGGGAAGATACCATGTGATAGAGAATAATTGAAAAGATCACACAACGGTTTGGAGATAGGATATGATATTTCTTTCAAAATTCTATTATTAATATTATCAGGCCCAGAAGATTTCCCCAGTGTTAGTGTCTGTAGAACAGATCGAACTTCCTCTACTGTAATTATTATATTGTGAAGTGTGTCGTTGGCAGGTAGATCAGTATTTGGAAGCGTGGCAGTTGAATCGTCTAATGATGTTTGACTGACAAAGAAGTCATTTAATAATTTTGCCTTAGCGCTACTGTCAGAAATATAAGACCCATTATGAAAGATAGGAGGAATTGACGTGTCGACTGACGGTTTGATAAAAGATTTAAGGGTTTTCCAGTAGTCTGACGTAGCTAGACTTGATGATTTTAGTTTATCTGCTAAGGATTTAAAATACTCTTTCTTAGATTTACGTAGGCTTGAAGTTACACTGTTTCTTGTGTCCTTAAATGATTCATAATTTTCTACAGTTTTATTACGTTTGTACTTTTTATAGAGTCGATTGCGTTTCCTCATGAGCTTGCGAATTGTGCCATTAATCCACGGTAAATCATGTGGCCTAATTCTAACTTGTTTGTGTGGAATGCAGTCCTGAGCTAAGTTTATGAGCTTGTCAGTAAAGTTTAGAGCATATTGGTTAACATCCTCACTTTTGATAGAATCCCAGTTAAAGTCAGATACAAATTGTCGAAACAAAATTGAAATCACCTTGGTTATACAACCATAGATCACGTAAAAAGGACTTTAACAGTGACTTCATAAAAGTGAATATCACATATACTGGACAATGGTATCAGACATCTTGTGATAAAAATGGTTCGCTTACACCAGACAGTTCAACTGAATGAGAATTACTGACCAACACTAGATCTATAATGGAAAAAGAGGTTTCCGTATAATGGGTAGGGTCATTTATTAGTTGTGTTAGATTATATGTTTGGCATAGATCTGTAATTTTCATCCGCGAATGTTGATTTAGCATGTTTAGATTTAAGTCTCCAGTCACTACTATATTCTCAACTCCAGTATCAGTAGCAAGACCAATTGAATTTTCTATATCAGATAGTACAACGGGAGAAGCATTGGGTGGTCTATAGAATGTCCCTATTAGTAACTTTTTATTTTTTACAATTATTTCAATCCAGACACATTCGATATTGACTAACTCTAAATCAAGTCTACGTTTACTCGGAATACCACGTTTAACATAAACTATAACACCACCATGACTCCCCTATACGGTCTCTCCTAAATGGATCTTGAAACTCATTAAACTTAAGGTCTTCATTAGATATAGAGTCATTCAACCAAGTTTCGGTCAGAGAAATAATATCAAAATTAGTCAGTTCAGGTTCGATGATATCAGTTTTGCTAGCAAGACTTTGAACGTTATAGTGTACCATTGAAAGATTACCTTGAAGAGGGGGAAATTGAAATAAATCATCAGATTCAGTGCTACTAGCTGAATTAGGTCCGGGATTTTTTTCGATGTCACCTGATTGATACAACAACATTGCAAGAAATGTAACTAATTCAAAATTATTCAGTGTTCCGAGCCCTTTAACTTTAGAATGGCGATAATGGTGTAGTCCTATTCTTGCCCTATAAATGTTTAATTCTATAGTCATCTAAGTAATACAATCAACAAGTGAAACAAATATAGAACTTGGCAAGAGAGGACACATCATTTCTACGGAGGCATAATTTTTATAATTTGGTAGTAAATAGTAATCAACAATTTGAACGTAAATATTGCCAGGAGCGCAGAAACAATTTAGCGGAAGATGGCAGAAAGAGAGATAGGGTATGGCTATACAACAAAACAAACAAATATGTACAAAGTTTGAAAACCATATGTGTAAATAGGTATACACTGTAGTAAAAAAGGGATGAATTTGTTGTTTTACAATATATGGACCTTAATTAGGCTAATTAGATATCTATAAAAGTTTGCCACGAAGGAGAAAAAAAAACTTTAGAAGAATTTTACATCTTCTTTAATCCATAAAAACTCAATTAAAGAAATACCTGTGGTATTTGGATGAATTCATTTTCACTGTAAGTTTGAATTAAGAGGCCAATACAAAACTTTCATATGATGAATTCTCTTTATCTTTGCTAGGTGAAATTTGAAACAATGTTAGTACGAATTTAATTACATTGTTATCAAAGTAAGCACATTT
This sequence comes from Loripinus fragilis, assembly GCA_964019695.1. Lineage (NCBI taxonomy): Eukaryota > Metazoa > Mollusca > Bivalvia > Lucinida > Lucinidae > Loripinus > Loripinus fragilis. The sequence continues at coordinate 51,291,912 of OZ026521.1, read as the reverse complement.
TCCGTTATATATGGATTCTTTTTAAAGGAAGACTGCATATAGTTAATATATTAACCATTTTTCAGACGAATGGAATTTCCACAAAACTCAGTACAATAAAGTCAGGATATACATTTATATATTGAGGGTCACAGTCTACACACCGTACAACCGGCTGCTTTGATGACAGGTTACTAACAATGATGACAGATACGGGTTTTTATGTCCCATGAAGGGTAGGTTATAATTTTCGGTTGGCAAAGTTTTTAGAGAAGCCCTCTTGTACTTTGTGGTGGATGAGTACACTTGTTAGTGTTGAGAGATCCTACAGAAACAAGCTGACGGTATATCACTCACAAATAAAGCCACACATAACCATAATTTCAAACTTTTCCCGAGAAATGTCACAAAAAACGGTTATCTGTTCAGATTGTGCATCTCTCCGTCAAAGTCTGCTGTCTGCACTTATATACAATAAAACTACTATCATTCAGCTACATTTCTGCCAAATTTGAAGCCGCAGTTTGATTTTATAAAGATATTGGACCCCATCAAAGACGACAGGTTGAGGAAAAATGGCTGCCTTTGTCAACAGATCAGTTTTGAAATGGCTGTCTTTGATGACAGGTCATAAATTTTAGTGGCTAACATTGATGACAGGTCATGATTCTAGAAAGTTACTTTAAATTAACATATTTCTTCAGCCTTTGGTCTCAACTGAGAGCATAAATCATCTTTCATATTGCATTCAGGTCAAGATAATCTTATCTGTTAGTTGATTAACTAATATTGAGCATAGCTAAACAGTCTAGATTCAGACCAGACACTGTAGAAACAGGGTCGATACTGTTTCTTAGAGGATATAAATACAAATAGTAAACTAAATGTACATCTAGATCGATGTCAAAAGGGCGTATCAACCTTTCAGTGAAATCTTGAGTTTTGTAATATATTAAGTTATTTCATAATATGTGCTTTAAGGACAGGGTTTGGTTTGGGTTGTGCCACTTCCTGGTCATTGCTAATGTTATTTTTTCTTCATGCAGTACCAGTACCTGGGGACAATTTTGCACCTCCCCTATACAAATCAACGAAAAGTTGTGAATCACTGTTACAGGCTGAATGGCAACAGATAATATCATGATCTTTCCACGCAGCAAAATTTTTCAGCTTTGATATGGTATAAGTTGACATCATGTGATGTTGAAAGCTAAATAGGCATGGTGTATACTGGCGCCTTTACTGTTATCAATTGAGTTGTGCTTTGGTAACCAAGGTATTTATTAAACAGATTTTGACGGTGGATCACAATTTGGAATACAAGGGTCATTCAATAAGTAACCAGCCTACTCCGTTTCCCATCAAGATAGATCGCTTTTTCTTTTAAAAAATCAATCTCTATCAAGATACTTTTAAACCCTATGTTTGAAAAATGTATTATCTAATGATTTAACAAAACTATAACTGCATTTGAAGGTGTACTAAAATAGCTTAGAAATATGTAACACTACTATGTTCAAGAGCCATTTTCAAAAGATAAATTGCGAGATGCTAACATGTAACTAAGCTATGATTGAGGCCAATAGAATGTATCTTCTCTTTAAAAATTAGAGTAAAATTCGTTGCTCTTGAAAAAAATTCAGTGTTCAAAATTAATAATGATGTTATTCCTTAGTAAAAATAGACCTTAAATTTTGGAAAATTTGATAATTCAGACGGTTTACTCCTTGCTTTTTGACAAAAATGTATTTTTAATTATATTCCCATATTAATTGATATATTAGATAAACATTTGTTAAAAGTTTTACTATCTGAGAGCTTCCAACATGTCTGAAAATAGTTATGCCTCACCGTCCTTAACCATGGGTCACTTAAGTATCAAATTACGCAATCTTTTCATTTCTATACCATCATGTAGGCAACAAATTTTCCTTTTTTCTATATATTATATACTCACACTTCATTTTTTAAACTAAAGATATTTATCAAAAAGTAAAATAAACGTTACAGCTTAATTCGATGAAAGAAAATTATTTGGCTCACTGACCATGCTTGAAGTCACGATAAAATCAACTAAACAACACATAATGCTTAAACTTTGTAAAAGAGTCTTAATATGGTGACCAAACAAATTGTGAAAATCTTGACTGTATCGGGTAAGTTAGAAATAGGTCAGGCTGGTAACTTATTGAAACACCATGTATTTAGAGTTTGAGGACCCCTTAGATTGACCCCCATTTATGGATGTCTATTGTCAAAATCTGTAAAACAAATACTTTGGTCACCAAGGCAAAACACAAAAGATACCAGCCAAGACGCAAGAAGACACCATGCCTGTTTAGCTTTCAACATCACATGATGCAAACCATAATCAAGGCTGAAAATATTTTGCACTGAGGACAGATCAGGTTGCCATTCAACCTGTAACAGTGATTCACAACTTTCTGTTGATTCATATAGGGGAAGTGAAATATTGCCCCCAGGTACTGCTACTGCTTTGAACAAAAATCACATGAGCAGTAACCAGGAAGTGGCACAAGCCAAACCAAACCCTGTCCTTAAAACCTAAACTTGCAATAACTGATATAACAAAACTCAAGATTTCACTGAAAAGTGGATATGCCCATTTGTCATCTAACTGATATCTGATCTAGACGTACATTTTGAGATTATTTTTGTATCTATACTGAACAAAAGTGAAAACGCTACACCTGAATTGTTTGCCATCTATATACAAAATTATGCAAACCAAGAATGCAAATGAAAGTGTATCTTAATGTTCAAATACTGGGTAATGCATAGCAGTAAAAGTTATATGGATGTTGTCACGAGGAAACACATGAAAGCCATTTAAATGTGACAGGGGTCCAATTTTTAGGGTTGCAAATTTGAACAGAAATCTCACACAGTTTAGGCCTTAAGAAATCCACTACCTACGAGATCTGACTGCACGGAATGGTAGTCTAGACATGTGACAACCAGACATGTCAAGGACTTGTCTCAAGTGTACTTTGGTTGGTTAGAAAAGCAATCTTAAAAAGCGGATTTTCCATCAAATTGCCACGTTTGCAATTTTAACACTGAAATCTCCATAGGAAAATCAATGTAATTTTGCATCTTAGTATGAGGACATTACTAGTCAAGAAATGGAAGAAACAATGTGCTGAGAGTTCTTACTGATTTGGCAAAAGAAAAATATCAAAAATCGTGATAAATCGAGGATTACCAAACATTTAATAATCCCTATTTGTTTTTGTCAAAGGGAGATAATTATCAATTTTTTACAAATTTGATAATTTCGAAATCGATTTCTGAGCTTGTTTCAAGTGATTAATCAGTTTTCTTGTGTTTTTATGCATCACAATTATGACCAGTTTTGATAAGCATAACAATTTTAATTTGCGCAATAGCAAAATTCAGTGAATAAAGCTTTAAACACTTATAGGAGCATAACTAAGACATCAAACGAGACAAATTGGTGGAGTTTCGACGATTCGTTTGCTGGATGTCTGGGAAACATTATTAAGTTTTAGTAAATACTTTTTGTCCAATACTTTCTCACAAAATATAGGTAATTAAAGTGTAGCGTTTTCACTTTTGTTCAGTATATATCCTCAAAGAAACCATATGGACCCTGTTTCTGAAGTGTCAGGTCTGGATCTAGACTGTTTACCCATGCTCAATATCAGCTAGCCAAATGACAGATACGATTATTTTGACCCGAATGCTATATGCAATATGATTTATGCTATCAGTTGAGACCACAGGCTGAAGAAATATGTTGATTTAAAGTAACTTTCTAGAATTATGACCTACCATCAATGTTAGCCACTAAAATTCATGACCTGTCATCAAAGACAGCCACTTCAAAACTGATCTGTTGACAAAGGCAGCCATTTTTCATCTACCTGTCGTCTTTGATAGGCTCCAGTAACTTTATAAAATCAAACTGCGGCTTCAAATTTGGCAGAAATGTAGCTGAATGATAGTAGTAGTTTTATTGTATATAAGTGCAGACAGTAGACTTTGATGGAGAGACGCACAACCTGAACAGATAACCGTTTTTGGTGACTTTTCTAGGGAAACCTCTGAAATAATGATCAAGTGTGGCTTTATTTGTGAGTAATATATTGTCAGCTTGTTTCTGTAGGATCTCTCAACACTAACAAGTGTACTCATCCACCATAGAGTACCAGAGGGCTTCTCTAAAAATTTTGCCAACCGATTATTATAACCTACCCGTCATGGGACATAAAAACCTGTATCTGTCATCATTGTTAGTAACCTGTCATCAAAGCAGCCGGTTGTACGGTGTGGTCTATGTCTCTCCAAAAACTATTACATTTCTTTGTCTTATAATCGATTTGTCTTATCAAACAGTTCAGACCCCGATGAAATGCTGCATTTTGCGACATTTCACTTGAGTCTTCACTGCATGGCGAAGCATCCGATTTGTGATGACATGTTCACAAAGAACAAAATCTGTAACAATATATACAAGACATTTAAAGGATTGGTTTCCCATACGTTACTTTTATAGTACAGTATACAACAATATTCGGTTATGTTTATAAGAAGCATCTATGGCAGAAAGTGTGGACCCAGACCAGACTGCTCCTATAGGAGCAGTCTGTTCTGGGTCAACGCTGTTTGCTTCTATACTTGATTCGTTAGTAATGTTAGGCAATTATATGAAGCAGACGACTTCAGCAGACGACATTTTCAGATGCATTTTTCTTGGCGCTTTAAGGGTTGAGTACTGTAATGCCTTAGCCATGATGTGATGTTAGAGTGACTATTCAATAATATGTATTGTAAACTTCTACCACGACCTCTAAGTAATGACCCTCGATTCATTCAATGCATTTACCGTTACAGTCACGCTTCAAAGCGTTTTGTGGAAGTGTAGATTTAAAGATAGATGAGAATTGGTGTAAACAAACACTGGCAAGTTTACCTTGATTTTGGGCGTGCAGGTAGTCTCAGTTTACAGTTATATTGAACCTGCCACAGATTATTGCATATGCGCGTTGCAATGAAAAGTCATGCTTTACCTGTTTATAAGAAAAAATAGAATAGCCTTATTACTATGCATCTTTGAAATTATAATATATGCCTTTAATCGCGCCTGACAAGTGTTCGTAAATAAGTTTTAACTATTTCAAATGAGAGCCCCTACCTTCAATTTCAGTTTATTTATTCTCCGCGAAAAGAAGTCGAACAATATCCGCGGCCAAGAATTCGGTATGATACCAGTGGTGAAGCCCGCAAAATAATAATCTTTGCTAACAGGTTGGACCCAGATCAGACCAAACAAAACGCCGAGCTTGATCTGGATCCCAAATGTTTGACACTGTAGCGATAGAACCGCAGGGGCGCATCCAGGATTCCATGTTGGGGGGGGGGGCAATATTTAAAACATGAAATATTTTCATGCGAGCGCAGAAGACGCGAAGCCATGCTAGGGCGTGGGGGGGGGGGGGGGGTCGTTATGAACTTGGCACACTTTCACACACCGAAAATAATTCCAACCTATACTCAGGGTCGTAGCAACGAGTTTGAGAGTTAATGTGAGTGTTTTGATTCACAGAATGCATGAATGCGAGTTCTGTAGGTGCCAAGCGCGGGTAAGGGGGTCTGGGGCATGCTTCCCCAGGATTTATTGAAAAATCCGCGCACTTGGGTGCCTTCTGGCACATTTTCATGCTGTTTAATTCTTTATCAGAAAGCTTCATTTTTTCAACAGGCAAAGTCATAAAATTTTGAAATGAATGGGTAAAATGAACTTCGATGTCATTTCTTCAACTTTCAAATGGTTTTATCTAAACGAACTTGTAGACTATATCATGCGCGATTGGAAAAAAACTGCTTTGAGAAAATGCGAAGAACCTTATTATTTGCAGACAAAAGTGTCACAGGGTCTAGGTATATATAAATACACTTCTACTGCCTTGCGGTAGAAGCCGGCTTTTACAGCGACGTGGTAGAGTGTTTGCCTGTAGATCCAGCGACCTGGGTTCGATTCCCGGTTGGGGCAGGTAAAATATTTTCGCTCTACGACAATGGCGCCCACCGTAAATAACCCACCCTATGACTGTTCTGTGCATAAATATCTCCCTTGGTCTCATTTCACGTGATTCCTGTACCAAGAAATTCAGGGACGAATTTCAAATTGGAGGGGGTGTATGTCACAGGGTCTAGGTATATATAAATACACTTCTACTGCCTTGCGGTAGAAGCCGGCTTTTACAGCGACGTGGTAGAGTGTTTGCCTGTAGCTCCAGCGACCTGGGTTCGATTCCCGGCTGGGGCAGGTAAAATATTTTCGCTCTACGACAAAAAGTTTCATCGTGTGTACGTCCGAGAAACATGTTTCAAGAGATTTTTTGAGTTTCATGAAACAGTTTCATCGAATAGGACATTGCTATATTTTCTGAAACATGTCTCATATTTTTCCAGACAATTAGCCAATCACAGCTCGGCTATTTCTGAAGGTCAGTTTACCTGTAATTTCTACAAATGTGTATACACAATTAAGAAAGGGGTCTTTTAGCTAGGTACAATATGGTGAGCCCTATATACATTTATTCGTTGAATCCAAACTTCGTATTATTCGCGGTCCATTTAAATGTTGCGTTGCAAGTGCAATGATCATCAGACACAATGGGACAGCAATTTCGTCCTCAGCATGCTCAGTAAGCACCATGTTGAAAAAGTATGGCACAATTTTAGCGGGAAAGAGCAACAGGTAATGTGAAGTTGCATCGTCTGTACAGTAGTGTATGGTACACACAAAAGTTGCATACATAAGTTGCAGACAAAAGTTTCATCGTGTGTATCAGGCTTCAGACTGCTCTGATCCGGTGCCACAATGCTTAAACGTATGACAAAATTGGCAATTGTTGTGAGCATTAACACATAGTGCTCAGATGACTCCAGTAGACGTCATTCAGAAAAAGGAACCGAAAGATATGGTAGGCTACAATTAAATGACAGGATTTTAGCAGGGCGCCGCCGATCTGGCACCTTTGAATTTAGATCTCTATATGTACGTTTGCGAGCGGAGCGAGCAAGAAAAAATCAGACTATTTAAAATTGGAAAAAAAAATCAACAACAAAAAACAGTAGCCGCTGCTAAAAACCATATTAACAAGAAAAACTATAGCATGAAATATCATGTTATACTGGGGCGGTTTAAGTGGCTCATTAATGGTTTTACTGAGTTTATGATACAGCAGTAGATATCTTTTTAATGGACTGATACATGAGGATGGTGCAATATGTAATTCAAGTGCAGCAGCTAGGGTTGAGGGTTGGTGCTCAAAAGAACCGTCTCAATGGCATTGAGGTGATTCTTTTTGAATACCTACTATGTATTTCTGGATTTAGAAGAAAGGTTTTTATTATTTTTATTAAACACCCCTGAAAGTATCTGGTGGTCTGGATGTTATTATGGCGATGTGCAGACTGATCTAAAGTCATGAGTTGCACCTCTTGAGTAGGAAGATCTGTTCTCTAAACACGGTGCCCATTTGCTTTCATGTGTACAGCTGAAATAGATGTCGTAGTACGTTAACAGTTTGTCCAGCTTTCTTTTCATTATGCGTAGGAGCTTTGGCTACTGTTCTATGATCTCTATACAGCAGTACGTAATCTACATTCTCAGAAAACATATAAAAGTGGGCCACCATTGGCCCGTCACCAAAACTCCATTATGGCATTTGGTTGGCGGGTCGACAGTGGACAACCGGGCATAGTTTTGGTAGTGCTCAATGGCATTTTCAAAGGCACTTAATAAGTGTTTAAATGTACGGTCCAATGTGACAAATAAGAACCATTCTGACAATATAAACTGAAACTTTTGTGAAACTGAGTCAAATTGTAGAATGAAAGAGTAATGATCAGTAATTACTTTTGGTTTGATTTATTATAAAACCGATAGTTAAAATACCTTTTTGATCTGTTTGCGGCAGGTAGCAGGTAATAGGGATCAAAGACAATAGGAAAATTTCAATTTAATGTTTTCGTCGTATGAAACATAATGCTCTATGCTTATGTTTTTCGCACACACGACATCCTATAAACTGACATTGAGATAAAAAAAATATTTGGGCCTCGGAACGTGAAAGCCTGTCTTGGGGGGGGGGGGGGGGGGGGGGGGGGGGGGGGGCGAAAAACAAATGCGCAGACTAGCCTGCGCATTAGCGTAGACTGATCAGCGCCTTTTTCATTTGCTTTTTGGCAAGTATCATTTCTAGAATTGCTACAAGTGAAATTTCAATTTTCTAGCTGGCCTCTGTAGATGAAGAGACTGCTTTTAGACTAGCTTTTTCAGAAGCCCCAAAGACAGGTTTTTGTCGCGTTGAGGCCCATTTTGTGTCGAAAATTGCACAACATGTAACACAAACGCAGTAGCCTACCTAATCAATGCAATTATATATTTTGTGGCATCAATGGAACATTGCAAACTGTTTGTAAACGTCCTTTGATGTCAATATAGCAACCCGAATAATGATTATGCTACTGTACTCCTAGCTTACTGATACACACTTCCTTTAGTAAAAGCCAATACTTATTAATCATGGCGGAACAGTGGTGACCTACATCCGTCATCGATAGGAAACAATGAACGAAAACAGTTTATCTGCCTGTTATATTACTGGGTCTGAGCTGTTATTTACTCTTTTACAATTAATCATCGTTTCCTTTGTTGAATTAAAAGGGAAAACTTAGATTTGTTCTTACATTTTCAACTTTCTAAGCGTTGTCGAAAACATAAAATTGATCAATGACTGACCGATTGTATATATATAAATAGAACGTACTAAATCGCGTTGCGATTGGCTGTGTATAAATAATTTACATATACATGTAGTGTGTATATCACATGACCGTTTGGCGGGATAGGCATAATGTAAAACTTCGAATGAAATCATACAAGTAAGATTATTTAATCCCCAATATTTAAGCGACTTTTTGGGGTCAGCTGAGATAATTCTTGATTTATATGAATGTTATACTATTTACATGGGTGGGTATAAAACGCAGCCGAATAACGCAGCTATATTAAATATATAGGAAAACGCAGCCAATATAGAAATAGTGTGAAACGCAGCATCTGGACGAAAGGGTATAAAACGCAGCGAAGTGTGCAGCTATATGAAATTTAATAGTAAACTGACTGACCATTGTTCAGGCAGTAAATTTAAAAAAGTTTGACGAATATATTAATTATCATTCTAAATTCTTTCACCAAATTCATGAGGTAAGACATCAGAGAATCAGAGCGGTTGGATCGGATCACTTCCGACATTATTTGCGTTTTTCATTGGAATAGTTTTAAGAAATACGAACAACGATGGTTACAGATCAGCATGCGCAGCAAAATAGTTTTGTTAGAGCCTTGGCAGGTAACTCCTTACGTCGTGTATTATTACAAGCATGTATATCTAGATAGCTTGCTGGCTCGGTGAGTATAAGGGAGACCTGGATGCAAAAACCACTGTGTTCAGGGTATGCTAAAAACAAAGGCGCAGACCATCCTGCGCATTCGCGCCTTTGTTATTCGTTTATTATGTGTATCATATCTTAACTTACTACAAACGAAATTTCAGTTTTTAGCTAGTCTCTGTAGCTGAGCAGGCTAGTTGGTGTATAACCTGGTCCTTATCCCCATTATTTCTTATTAGGCAAATATACGATCCATTTACATATATAACAAAAAAATGCTGCTTATATAGTTAATTTAAATTAGTTAATTTCAATTAACCCATATTGCTTATTATCCAAAATGTGGCATAAGAAACTGGGCCTACACCAAAGACTCTACTCAGACTGGGCATCCACACAGTCAGATCAAAGTCCTCGCTTTACACTGGAAGAAATAATATGACTTCACTGTCCGCAGAAAGATTAACTGAGCGCAAAACAAATGCTCTAACCAGAATGGGCATCCGCACAGTCAGATCATAGTCATCGTTATACGCTGGAAGAATTCATCAAAAACGGGTACAGCTCAATTTTCAGTGTGGGGAACCTAACATTTTGCTATGGCTGAATTTTCAATTTCAACATTGAAATGAAAATTTTATTTACGTATATAATTAATTAAATCTAGTTTACAAGAAAAGGTACTTTTTCAGTAGGCTCAACACGGGCACGCGACAACCATTAGTTGTGACTAAAATAAAGACTGATTTATTAACACATTCTAAGACTTTAATGACTATACTGATAATAGATACCAAATATTGATAAACGATGACGGGCGTTCATAATCCAATTATCGCTGTCGTTTATTGGGAGGATTAGTGTCTTGCAGTTTTAACAGTCTAATTGAATCGTTATTTCATCAACCCTTTTCAGTCTGGATACTGGTAAACTGGTACTTTGGCTGACAGTGAAGACCCCGATGATATGCCACTTAATGCGGTATTTCATCAGGATCTGAACTATAAAGGGACATAAATACATCATAATTTAGAAAATTCGACCAGTGACCCCTTAAGCTGGCACTAAATGGATGAAAATTATCCAAATTAGTAATCTCTTCGCTGTCTCCGCTGGGGAAAAATAGTTATAAAGGAGGGCGATTTCACCATAAAAAATGCAGTGAAATCTTGATAGGTACTATCACTAAAAAAAAGTCAAGATATGTGCATCCGTAAATATGATTATTCACAGTAAATGAGATTTGTCTCGAGCGATGAAGCCTCATGCGACCCTGAGTAGTGGCACAGACTTGCCAGAGACTACTCTGATTGCATACGCAAAGTATGTAGATGAATACTCGGATAAGTGTTTAGACTTCTAAGCATGCTAGTGCATGCTCGATGCGTCAGCAAGAGCGTTTATAACGAGGCTTTGATGCATATGAGATTGTTTTATGTTCCAGTCAACAATTTTTCATTCATGTCGGAAAGAGTTCCTGTCTTCCTGGGTAAAAGCAGTATACTAAGCAGCGGATAAAGTGTTTTGCTCGAGGACACAACACAGTCACTCCGCTGGTGCGGGTCTCGAACTAGCAATCCTTCGATCCCCAGTCTAACGCTCTACCAACTTAGCCACTGCCAGGGTTCATACAGGCAAGATTGCGTAAAATTCAAGGACTTTGCAAGGACTTCTAAAAGACTTTCCTACTGTTTTCAAGGACTGAAACTTAAGAAAAATGCTGATTTACACGTTAAAATTCTACTTCGGAAATGCTAGAGTCCATTACTAAAGATATTAGTTTAAGAAAATTAGTATAAACTTGATTGTGGTGCCTTTATTTGGTGCAGCATATACTGCACCAAATAAAGGTACCACAATTTGATACTGATTTAGGTCTCCAAAACACTGTTGAATCTTCCTGTTAATGGTAAAATTCAAGGACTTTGAGTGATTTTCCAGTGCTTTTCAAGGCAAGTTTATTTTTCAAGGACTTTTCAAGAAATCCCTCTAAATTCAAGTACTTTTCAAGCCTGTGCGCTCCGCTACACGCAATAAGAAACAAAAGCGGTGCTGTGCATGTGCTGGTCCCCTTAGCTACTGATTTCCTGGCTATATTTCTGAACAGAACAAACTTTTAATTTTCGCTATAAGCATTCCAAGCGCATCGTCACAATATATAATATTCTAGGATATATAATATACTAGACATATAAAATATCTCCTACGCATGTATTTCAATGTTTAGACATAATGTGTAGAATAGTTATAATATTCAAACATTTTTACACCAGGGTTAATCCTAGCCCAAAACAATGATGGACCCTTAAAATGGGCCAATGGCCCATATCCCATTCAAATACATGCAAATTTCTAAATTTTAATGGGCCATTTGAAATTTTTATGGGCCCTTTGCAAAATTTGATGGGCCCAAAAATCCTGAATATCAACATTAGAGCATAATTGACATGAGATTTGAATAGCTTGTATATGTGACCCAGCCAAAAATAAAGTCCATTTTAGCAAAACATTAACAGTTTTCTCACAAAATGGATCCGGCCCATCCTAGGATGAACCCTGCACACAATGCCAGTACATCCCATTTAAGCATGCAAAACAGGCGTCGCATACTGCAACGTCCCATCAAAATTCAGTGGGACTCTCGGTCTGCACATATATTTATTCAGCATTTCTACTTCCAGTTCTGTGCAGGACTCATTCTCGCATATTGAAGGAGAATTTAACGATGGTGATTGTAATCTGCGAATCAACGTATATGTACATCTTGCAAAGAGTGCAGACCCAGGCCAGGTGCCTCAATTACGGTACAACATCGGGCCAGGGTATACACTCTTTGCATTTCTCCTGTCCCGATATATTCTCAGGTCCGTCGCTATACGTCGGGCGCCAGACCATGGTATTCACTGAATGCAAACTCAAGTTTTCTCCATCATTTTATCAATTTATAAAACAAAACAGACTCAGACCAGGCACCGCATGATGCAACACCTGGATTGTGTCTAACCAAACAGTGCAGGCCCTGATAAAATGATCCGTCACTCGGCATTTCATATGTGTCTTCAGTGATTACCAAACCACCCGTTATGGGTTTCCATTCTAAGGGTTGTAAAAGAATGAGCTTAGTAGCCTACGAATATCTTCGGAACAAATTTAATATCTGGACAGTAACATGATTGAAATCAACTTCTGCGGTATAATTTAACCTATTCACTATATTTCTATAGTGGCTGCACACTTCGCTGCGTTTTATACCCATCCGCCCAGGTGCTGAGTTTCACACTATTTCTATATTGGCTGCGTTTTCCTATATATATAATATAGCTGCGTTATTCGGCTGCGTTTTATACCTAGCCATTTACATACATAGCCGCGTAAAAAAAAACCGCCGACTTGTGTGTTTGTTGTCAATGAAAGCAGACTACAATGGCAAGTCCACTATGTCTTTTACGATATGCCTATCATTATTATATTACTGCGCAAGGTATTATTTTTTAAATATATTTGTATTTGAATTAGCAATTGGCAATAGATCATTGCTTCGATACCCAAACTGAAGTTTATAAACTGCAAAGCATAACAAACAATAAAAAAACAACGAAAAAAAGAACTACTTTTTACGCGTAATATTTTCCAGAAAGTTGTTCGGTTTGCATTAAGCCTTTATCCTGCGAAATCCGGATATACCCCGTTCTGGAAAACATTGTAGATCCGGATCAGTTGGCTTCTCAGGAGCAAACTAGTCAGGATCTTTACGACTCTTTATCATGCATCTAATTAAATTGTTAATATTGAAACCATGCAACTTATATGTCTGAAAATTTGCAAGGAGTGTAGCATATATTTAATGTATGGCCTGGCAAGGGTCAAAAATCGACGTGACTGAAAAACTGTAAGTGTTAAAATTGAGTCCGGATGCCAGCATCCGTCCCCAAAAATAAGCACTCTACCACTACCATTGCATTGCCATATAAAGCTGAGCTGAGCTACATGTAATTATACTCGGAATCGCTGGATGCAAGTCATTAAAGAAATAATTTAAAAAAGTTAACCTCTTACCTTAAAATGATTTACGTATTAAAATCCATGTATCCGTAATTGCGTTTGAAAACTAAAATTACAATTAAACGTATTAATCCATTTATTACAGAAGCACACTCGTAAAACATACGTTTTCCATCGTCATTTTAACAAAACAAGTTGACACAAAAGTGACCTACGCAAGCGTCTGTCTGGTCTGCATGTATATTTCACACTTTTCTGATGCAACATTTGTCCGAATGCTGGTTGATTAACACTTTACCTGCTAGTAGCAGTAACTCTCTGCATGCTGGATAATAAGTTTGCGTAAAGTCATCTTTTTTTGTTATCTGCATGCATTTGACAGCAAAGCACAATTGCATATTTGTGTGGTGTCTGTCAGGACAGAGTGTCAATCAGTTGGATTTAGACCACGGGCTGACTGATCTTGATTCAGAGTGCGGCTACCAGCCTGTCGAAAAAAATTATTTGTAGTACAATAAATTTCACAGTACCGCTTTGATGTTAACCCTTAAACGCAATTCACGATCTAGATCTTGAAATGGTTTGATTTCAAGGAGATTAAGGCTTGACATTTAATGTGCACATTGCCGAGATCATGTACGCACAGACGCACATACCAAGAAAAAAATTGATTGTAGCACGATTTGCAAAACGGTGTATTTAATACCTACATTGGCATTTTCATGAAATGAGCCATTACACACAATGTAGATGAAAGGGCATGTCTTAATTCAGGGTAATGGCCCCACTAGGTACTGTCGTGCCAACCAAGAGTGACAGTGATGTAATAGTTAAATTGTACATTTCACTTTTGCTCACACGAATCGATAGATCACGTGTATATTAATCCTACCTTCGGACAGGATTAATACATAAGTGATTAATCGATTCTAAGTTCTTGATAACTTTGTAAACAAAACATGACTACACTGTCACTCTTGGCTGGCAGGACCGTAGTCTTGTATTTGAAAGCAGTAAAGACCTTGAGGTGACCGCGACATCTCAGAAAATTTGCTTTCTGAGCCCTACATCTATAGATGTATGTGGCCGACTTTGTTGCATACCAGCCTGCGCACTGCATAGTCTTATCAGCGCGTTTTGTGGGGCCAGACCTGGGAAATCTGTCTGCTGATATTAGTAGCTGCAGAGAAAAGGGCAGAGTCGATCACGGATCCTTATATAAGGTCCGTGCGAACAGCATTAATTTTAGATCAAAGACGCCGCAACGATGATGTTTAAAGGTTAGGGTAGCACGTGGTGGCCTTGAAGAAAGCGGACCTAGCAAGTTAGAACATAGACCATAATTGACCCATGATGGCCCCGCTGTCTGTCCCCTTTTCATGGAATCTATGATCTCTTATTTTCGCTCATCGCGTTTGCGAATGCAAACTTTAATATAAAATCATATAAAATTGTGGAGTGTTGGACGCTACACGAGATGGCTTGTGACTGTGTGGCGTACAGTATGCAACTATGAGCATGTGCATTTAACACCCTTGTTCGCTGTAAGGTAGTTGCGACATCCAAATTTTCAAAACTCAACTAAAGTCCCTAGTACCCAAAGACATGTTTTCTAATGAAATGTTCGCATTTTCTCGAGTGACGGTGAGAGTTAAAACATATAGTAACACTTCAAAATTAGATGAGGTACAGGATTCTTCCACATTTGATCTGGTTCTACATTGATCATACCGAAATGGATATAAGCATGCGATTCTCTCATGTGATAGGACAAAACCTGTTATGTGACGATTCCCATATTTGGCACGCGCTCGTGGTCTTACTTATCTAGTTTCTCTTAGCTGAAAAAGTACATATTGTTTTTTGCTGCTGTTGTTTTTTCTCACTTCTTCATTAGTTCTACAGGCCTCCAGATATTGTAAAACTATTTTTATAATTTCTCATCCAAAACATATGTGGTGGGTACTCAAAAGAACCGTCTCAATGAGACGGTTTTTGAGCACCCAAAACACAGTTTAAATTGATGAGTTAGAAAATACTTACCATTTTACGCTAATAAAATTTCCTTATCTGGATCTATGATTCTAAATATGATTTTCACATTGACGCTGAAAGAATGATAGTTATATTCACGCGAGAAATGTAAAGAAATATCTGCGTCGATGGTTAAAAAATAATGAAAATCTTTATTTGTAGTAACGGTCAACGTCATGCGCGGATCCAGACAGCTTTGTCAGAGGGGGTCCAACTACATGTATGACAACTTCTCTGTTGTTGTTTTTGTTCATGACGGGAGAAGAGGAGAAAGAATCCAATGCCACCATCGGCCCACCAGCGAAACGCCACTTAAGGCGTTTTTCTGGGCCAACATTGAATGCTGGCTTTGCAGTTTTGTGAGTTTTCAGGGTATCGAGACTAGTATTGCTAAGAAAACCTTTTTGTGATTTTTCAGGGGGCGGGGGGGGGGGGGGGGGGGGGGGGGGGGGGGGGGGGGGGGATCCAGACGCCTGTCCCTCTCTCTGGATCCGCGCATGTTTTTAGGTTTCAGTCAACATGAAACTAGCTATTCAAATATAAAGCATTTGGGCGCAGGTCATATTTTTATTCGTTCTGACTAGAGTTTTCGTGAGATTCCAGCAATCCTGTACCCTAGAAGCATCACTGCAGATATTTTAGGATAGCATAGGTTCCATGCGCAGACCCAGGATTTTTTGTCAGGGGGTGGGGAGGTCCAGAAAACAGCCTGGACAACGTTTTTATTTGTGTCCTAAAATTACCGGGAAATAACCTCCAAATCCATAATACATAATGTGTGCCAGTTTACACCGAAGGTGTATTTTGGTCTATGGGAGTTACAGAGCTTTCAGTAAGCATGGCCTGACGCCCCCACCTTACATAGGGGTCATAATATCTCCAATTAGATAAGAAAACATGCTTAATTAGTGCATCTACATGCGCAGATCCAAGAATTTTCGTCAGGGGGGGGGGGTCCAGGTCAGCCTGACAAAAAAAAGCTCTGACAACGTTTTTTTTTTAGTCCTCAGCTTATTTTACAGTTCTAAGTCAAATGATCAATTTCAAAGTAATCTATCATTTTTCAAGGTTCCAGAGGGGGTCCAACATTTACCAGGGGGGTCCAACTTTTTCCAGGGGGGGGGGGTCCAATTGCTTATTCCCTATAGAAACCCATATAACTTGTGATTTTACAGGAGGGGGGTCCGGACCCCCTGTCCCTTCTGGATCCGCACTTGATCTAAAGGTAAATTTTGACCTCAGAAGATTCAAAGATTGGTTGGACGAGTCTAATTAGTAGCATGTGAATAGTTACTCAGATGGTAGCGAATGGTTATTAAATGTGTTATTAATGTTGAACAGAAACCTGACACTTCACCAATCTTTCAATTTTATGTTACTTCATGTACTCATCTCACTTTTGACCCGTCTGAGGTTAAAAATTTTCAAAACTTGAATATTGCACCTTAGATGGTTTCTTAGGGATCATAGGGCAGTAGTTCATGAGGAAACTGGGCAAACTGTCCTTTTAAAAGGAAACTTTATTTTATTTGGCCTTATGATCATATTAGAAGGATCTGTACATACTCTGGGGTCCACAAACTAAGTCTCGATCAAATGTCATAATGAAGCATGTACATGTATGAACACCAAAATTTATCTTCTCTATCAGTGTTGTTGGATTACCCGCTTCTTAATCAGTAGATCCTGTGCTACCACATCTTTAAATGGTAAATAAAGTGTATTTTGAGCTTATGCAGGGAACAAAGATTCAAATTGGACATGCTCTGACTTTAAGTTTTGGATATTTGGAAGGAATTGTGTGTGTGGAGTGATATCACTATTTGGTAATGTTAGAATAGTTTAGGCGACCCCTTTCTGTGTGGGAGTCATAATTTACATTTTTGTGCTAAAACCTTGACTCATATGATTATGTTTCTGTGACTTAAGGTGTATGCCCCACTTCTATGTGAAGATGGAAAGTGGAGTCGCAACATAGATCCAAAGCTACAGAGTCTGCTGGGTGAGCTGGAAGCAGGTCTAGGTAGTGCCCTTAGAAAGCAGGACCCTTCTTTTAGGGGCCGAGATGGTGGAGAGGAGAATCTTGGCAGTAAGTATTGAAGTTTCTTTCTTACTGTATTCGAGGCCATGTATAATCTCTTGTTTCTTTGCTTTGTATCTGTGTCTTTCATTCTAATAAATGTCAGAAAGATGAGGGGCAGTATAACCGTAGATACTAGATAACACTGGAACATCAATATTACGCTGTAATTGAATTGTCCTTTTTTGCTTTAGAAAGAAGCACTGTGAGCTACATAAAACCTTAATGTCCTATTTTGCATCCATTTTTATGTTTGGTAGCTGTAAATATTTTAAAATTTGTAAAACTGGCTAGCTAAAAAGCCTGAGAATTAATAGCTCATGAAAGAACTTTATCTACTTTCCTAACAAACACAATGTCATAGCATCTAAACTACTATTTGAGAACATTAAAAATGTTCGAATTCAGAAGCCAGCTTATCAGTATCCACACTCTCATCCCCATGATGAGACTATATTGATAATGGAATTGCACTACTGGATTGACGGGAAATCATAATTTTATATTCAGTTTGAAAAAAAAACCCACAAAAGTACTGAGTGTGTGCAGATAGGAGCTAAATCCATATAAGCTATTTTTAGCTCAAAATCATGGCCTTTTTTTTATCCATCAGTTTAAAACATAAATACATGTATATGTAATTTCTTTTGAGCACCCACAACATTGCTGTCAATAAGAAAGTTCTCTTAAGTACTCACAAGATATTCTTAGATTTAGAAAAAAGGGAAATGAATTTTAAGTTTAAGGCACTCTTATATAGTTTTCCTACACACTGATTTCTCATCTCTTTTTAGGTATTCTGAATCCTGTGGATGAGTTTGAGTATTGGTCTGACATGGCTAGAGTGGGTAAGGGTGATAGCAGAGAAAGAGGTGAACACTTTGTTGAACTTTTCAAGCCTATCTCGAAAGATTACGGAGGACTGGACTCGATGTTGTTACAAGATGCTATGGAAATAGTTGACATCACTCAAGATACATTGGATGATGTATGGAAACAGACCGAGTTTGATGTTTACCCAGAGAGTAGAATGAAGAACCTAATGGAGGCTATAGGTAGGAATGAACAGGACTTTAGTTGAGACTGCGTAACAGTAGAATAATTTTCTCATCCAAACATATGTGTGGGTACTCAAAAGAACCGTCTCAATGCTAAATATTATAGGTAGTAAAATATTTAAAATTTTACGCTGAAATTTTTTGTTAATCTAACCTATGAATGAACCATTGCTTGACAAAATCAATAACTTAAAGATGATCTGTTTACCCAGCAAAGAATCTACCCAGTCTGATCTGAGTCTGCTGTGTGCATGAATTAGACTATTGTGAAGGATATGATCAAACTAAGCTCTAAGTGCATGTTTTTGGTTTTGTCAGGCTCAAATTATGAAGATGCTTAATTTTTATAAAGTAGTGATATTTTTTACTCTCATCAGCACAAAGTGTTCAAAGGTGAGCTTTTGTGATCACTTGTCGTCTGTCGTGTGTTGTCTCTCATGCGTTAACTTTTTCGATAAACAACATCACCTCCTGAACAATCGGTTCAAATTTGGGTTGTAGAGCCATTAAACTTACCAGAAAATGAACAATAAAGAATCAGATTGGATTGCGAAGATTCCCTGCTGATAAAATAGAAACAGATTTCTTCATAATTTGACTCTTATTTTATCAGCCATGTTAGAGAAAAATCTACAGGGTTGTGTGTAGGGTATGGAGCCAAATAATTTACAAATACTAGCTGGATTCTTGAATTTTTAATGTAAACTAGTCAACATAAAATGTACTGATCACACTGCACAAATACACAGGCTGATTGATCTGTCTTTGTTGTTTGCTTATTGCTCAAACAGGAACTCTCATGATGTGCAAAATACTTGTATATTTCATGAGCTAATGATACTTTTTGTGGTCAGATAAATATTTTTTTCCAATGTGAAGTAGTGTTAGATGTTAGCCATAGGATCAGACAAGCAAATATTATGCGTGTAAAATAACACATATTTTCTTGTTCATCAGTTTGAACATTTGTGTTTGGTTCTCAAAAGATCTGTCGCACTGAGTTTGAGACGTCATTTCTTTTGAGTACCCACAATATATGTTTTGGTTGAGAAGTAGTAAAATTAGTTTGGAATTATACACTCTAATTTGGGAGAAAGTTTATTTCTCATCTAGGCGCCTGAAAGTTTTTGGTCTGATCCTTCTAGTTTTTCATAATTGACTCACAAAGTGTCAAATTGTCAATTTGCTCATTACATTAGCCATATATGGCACATTCAACCTAATATGTGCACTGCACATGACTTTTTAAATATTATATATCCTCTTTTGAAAATCATAGATTCTGATCAGCTGGCTTCAAGCCAGCTTATCAGGACATGACTTTTTAAAAATTATATATATCCTCTTTTGAAAATCATAGATTCTGATCAGCTGGCTTCATTAGAAGCCAGCTTATCAGGACATGACTTTTTAAAAATTATAAATCCTCTTTTGAAAATCATAGATGCTGATCAGCTGGAAGCCAGCTTATCAGGACATGACTTTTTAAAAATTATATATCCTCTTTTGAAAATCATAGATTCTGATCAGTTGGCTTCATTAGAAGCCAGCTTATCAGGATTCATACTCTTTCATCCCCATGATGAGACTATATAATAATGAAATTGCATCAATGCATTGACTGGAAATCAGAATTTTAGTAAGTTTGAAAAAACACATTTAAAGTACTGAGTATGTGCATATAGGAGCATGTATGCTTATGGGTTAAATGTTATAAGATTAATACCACATTGTTATGGTGATCCAGAGTATACTTCAAATATATGAGGAAATCTCTATGTGAGTTAAACAGTTTTTGTTTTTAATAAGAGAAGAATCTAGTGCAAAGATTTGACCAGTAAATATTATATACTTGACAGCAAAAGAAACGCATATTATTCAATATCCATTTAATACCAGAAACCGTTATCAAATTTTACCCTAAATTATATGAATATGTTTGACTAGTCTCCTGCGTTCTTTCCCCACCATTTTATTCGACATTACACAGTTAATTATTATTTTTTGTTAATTAATGCAAAAACCACAAAAACAGCGCCTTACATTGGAAGAGTCCTGTTTTAAATCCGATTTCGCTGGATGTCATGACAAAGCAATGTAACAAATAAGAAAACAGCATAAAACTTTTAAAAATCATTGCTGTTAGTAGAGGAGCCAGGGTTCAAAAATGTCAAAAATAAGCATTTAGGTATGTCCCCTTTTTAGCAAAATTTTCACTTGTTTTATCCTTTAGTACATAGTATAGGCAGTATGAAACCAGATATTGCACTCAATTGAAGCTTTGCAAACATACCTGTAACAGTGTGTTTAATACGTTACCCCTCATTTTCTTAAAAACAAAAATATGTAATTAAGTCTATTTAGGTAGAATTTGAAATGTTTAAATGAACAAAATATTTATGCAATCTGTAAGAACTACTATTCTCTACACATATTGATGTTTTTAAAAGTTGTTTGGGTCCATTTAATTGTCATTTACGTTACATTTTCAACTATACCCTAAAAATTATTGATAGTTTGTAAAAGTCTCATTTGACAAAATTTTCAAAATTTGTTTAACTTCAAGATAACATGTATCTAAAAGAGCGTTAACTGACCATTTCAAACCTGCAAACAGATACGTTCTAACATAAATACTTTGTCAGTTATAAGCTGTTTAATTAGATGACCACATATAAAACTTAATATAAGTTTAGAACCTCTTAGGCTTGATAATAAGCATGCATTTTTTCTGTTAGCTTTTAAACGCCTTATAATATTGTTTGGATATCACCGACTTGAGAGTAATACTGAACAACATTCTGAGGTAAAATATCATTTTGTTGCTTGATTTCAATATGTAACGTATAAAACAAAGTTGAAGACAAACAAATAATGCTTAATAGCTTAAATTATACATCACTGGAAAGTTTCTTTCATTAAAAAGGGGGGGGGGGCTGTGTTTTGATAGGCATAAAATGAGCATTTGTTCCAAATGAAGAAGTTATCAGTACTAATTAGGAGACTGTGTATATGGTTGTAATATTTTTTTCTTTTAAGAAGTGGTATACTTCTTGACTTAAAAAGAAAACATATGGTTTGCTAATTTTACTTATAAATTAAACTTATAAAATGATAAGCCTGATACAACATCTCAACTAGGATACATTCCCTTAAGCTTGTTATGTCAATTTCGCTAAAGTAACATATATAACTACATTGTATAAATAAACGAAATATATATCATGATTATATATTTGCCTCAACCGTTTTCCATATACAACCAAACCTGAAAACCTAAAACAAATTTAGATATTCGCACATTTTTTTCTTTTTTTTGAACTAAACAATCTAATTATTTATTAAAAAAGCAACCAAAGTTTGGTGTCGAACCTGTTCACACTCATCACAATATATAAAATAGTAAATAACATATTTGTTCTATCAAATCCGATTCATTTATGGTAAAATATCTAGGACTCTCTGAAATGATGTGTGGATGTTGGAAACTTTGTTTGTTGTTGTTCCTATTGGTTGTGGGAGTTTTGTATTGGGCCTTGGTTTTCTGATTTGTTTCTAGTTCAGCAATCATCTTGAAAGGAAGAGAGCTGGATGCTGCACTTTAATTATATTGTAGATATCTGTGTTCTGTGTCCCTTCCTGAAGGTGCAGTGGATCAGTCAGGAGTCTGTGATTGTGACATTTCCTAGTCATGTTCACTTATAGAAAGAAGACGTTTGCTGGCAATTTAGACAGCACCACTCCTTTATGAATATATAAAATAATATGTTGTTTACGTTACATTAAATTTAAGGAAACATAAGTGTTTTTTATCATTTATTCTTTTAGAGAGTGGCTCTGTTATGCAAATTGCTTAAGCCACATCTATTTATGCATATATCAAAACTCAGAAGGTGACTTTTGAATTTATTCTAGCTATGAACTTTAATTTCAGCTCATTTTTAATATGGCTTTTGTTGTTTGATTAATGAAACTGATAGTTCTTTTAACTTAACACTACTAATCATTTGTCAAAGCAATGCAAATTTTAAAACTGAATGGGTTATTCAAAATGAATTATTGCCGTTGAAATGGGGAAAATCATCCATTAGGATGGGTTTTACATGGCAAGGCAGTGATCATATCCAAGAAATCTAGATTTCTTCAGTTGTAATTTACAATACCAAATTTACTTTATAAAATTTCAACAGAGAGAAAATGTTTAAGCCAAATTTAACTAGGACACATTAAATTTACAGTTTAAAAGATTATTTACATTAATCAGAATGTCAGGGTATAGAGACAAAAAGGCATACATTAAAGGATCATTGACACTTGCTATGGGTAAATGCCTATGGTTTTCAGTAAAAATAAAAGTTTGTCAATCGTCCCTTTCTTTGCCTTGAAGCTACCCTGACCTGAGTACTTTATGGCTGTGAAATCCGTTTTCGAAATTAAATGCTTCAAAGATGTAAAATTTTGGGTAGAACAATCAGTTTTACATTAAGATATAAAGGAATCCGAAAACATTTTTTAAAATATCATTCCCCCCCGTGTGCCAGCAAAAGCTTTTGCCTGCATTTGTGTTACCATATTTTACACTTTGTATGGAAGTGGCTTGCTGGCACACGGGGGGGAAAGATGTTCAGCAGCCCAAAAACCCAGGGCCTAAGCCCACAAAATGCCTTTTCTACCAAATAAGAAATTAATGACAGTAATGAAGTTCTCTAGAACCAACCTCCTAAATTGCTTTGTATTATGTGCTAGTTTAATATAAAGTACTTAAAGATTAGAAGTAGAATTAGCAAGGTTTATGCATTTTTTCATAAGAAAAAATCTTACTGTTATTAAATGACAGATTATTTTGCAAACGTCCTGTACTTATCTATTTGCATGCTAGCGAATTGTTCATGTTTTATATTCGTCTGCTGACTTTCTTCAAAATTAATTTTTAAAAAATAAACCACCCAGGACCACCATCAGAGTGTCAAACAGTTTTGATCCAGACCAAGACCGACATTCTATTGGTCTTCATCTGGGTTCAAACTGTTTGCAAAAGGCTATTGGCAGACGACAAAATTATCCACTGGCATGCAAAGAGTTATAACAGGTAAATACTTTAGTGTTCAATATATTGTCTCATATAGGGATATACATGCATCATGTATACCATAAATATTAGGACACTTTAAATACATGTACATTCAACATGCTATGCCCTTTAAACAAAGCAAAAGTAATATTCAAAGGATCTAGCTAGAATCATTTTTACTTCCAATGCTAAATAGGACACATTCATTCCTTCAAAAATATTTATTTCTTTTGTTGAGCTTTCAGTTTTGTATTATTTACGGTACATGTAGTCAAAAATGTACAGGTAACTTCTAAATCATCTCCCCAAAATCATTTTATTACAAAACAAATTTTGTTTTTAAAACAATTTCATCAATTATCTTGATTCGTTAATACTCTGCATATGGTATGTTCAATAGATATCACCTTGCCTACCAAATAAATCAAGAAAACGTGCAGAAATCACGTTTTAAAGCACTTTTTATTTTCATGCAATTTCAGACCCCCTCCCCTTTCTACCCGCCATAACTTTCGAGTGCGTAGGAATTTTGAAAATATTTTGCTAGCTGGCTCTTGCCATTAGATTCACCTCTTGCACTGATACTACATGCACCACACTAGAAGCTCTAAAGCAGCCTTCTGGGAATCAGAAAAATAGGCGTATAAGGCCCAAACCGTCAATGATCCTTACACGTATCTATTGTGCTTATAGAATAATAATTATATGGACAATAGAGAAGGCACAATAGTTAGTATCATTACTTACAAAAATAATAGATTTACATGTTATGCTAAGCAAGTATGCATACACTTAACAGATAGTATGTATGTATGTTAAATTTGTCTGTCGCTCTTTTTCATCAATCGTCTGCATAAGAAATTGTATTTCTTTCGATTTGTAAAAGTATCATGATACATCTCAGATAGTGATAACATTGTCTATATTGCCAAGTGCACTATATGTTAGTATGAGACAGCTTAGCATTTGTTGAGTATACTATCTGAAAGTATTCTTTAAAAGTAACATAAGTATGGTTTTGTTTCTATTACATGAACTTAGTCAATATACCATAAAAATAGCATCGTTTAACAAGACTTTAGTTGGTGCATGTTTTATGGGTATTAATTAGTTATTTTAAGGACTGAATGACGATTGTTATGATTACTTATTGTAAGTGTAAAAAATAAATAATGTCCTGCTGAATAAAACAAACACTAAAGCAGATTCTATCACGTATGCTGATAAGCTATATAGCTAAAAAGCAAATGTATTTAAACATTCTGGAATATATGACCAATCAAGTCCTATTCTAGAAAGTTGTTTGCTCAAGGTCCTGATTATCGAAGTCTAATTATTTAGAAATGTCTACAATACTAAAAATGCAGGGGAGCTTTTCCAACTTATTAACTGACATGTGTCTGTTTCTAAAGTATTAAAATGGTAATTTAGAATAAATGCTGTCCTGTTTCATTGCTTCACAAACGTGTAGAACCAGGCAACACAATGGTTAAAGAAATGATATATATATTTTTGTTATATACGTTACCAACATAAATAATACTCTTTTTCCAAAGCGGACACGCTGTAGAGACTAAAATATTATACCCCCAAGGATAGCGAAGGCTGGTGCTAAATCAGAGACAGAAATCATCACGATTTCCACAAACTTCAGTTTTGTTTCATATGGCACCGATGAAGGTATCTTTAATGTTTCACTTCTTAATTTGGACTTCTGCTTGGAATATCTTACGTTGTTTGGAGTTTTAAGGTATCTTCTGTGTCTTATTGTATTAAATATAGCTGTTGTAACGAATAACTGCTTCTAAATGGATATATTTTGTTGGCTTTTACAATGTGCGATGGATCTGACTATGTCACTGCGTGCTTTTTATTTATTTATTGCGCTGTTGACGGTGAAAAAAATGTCTTGTATATGCCATTTAACGCCATTTAATGCATAAAAAGAAGGAAATACTTGGTAGAAGCACAAATTTTAAAGAATCATTTAAGCTTTTTGCAACAATTTAGTCATGAATAATAAAGAGGTATCAATTATCCTATTTACATGATTTCTAAAACATATTCTTAATTGCATTTATGTGCATTTTTTTAGAGTTTTTCCCTTTAAACCAAATAAGATTTTGTTGATGTTGCATCTCATTCATATTAAATGTTTAAAAATACAATATTTTCAATCTAATTTTGAGCACTTAGATGGTAGTCAATTTCATTTTCACCTACTAGCTGTTTGAACGCATATACACATAACACTGCACAAAAATATTGTTTTAAAAGAAAGTAACGTATATAACAGAACTTCCAGGTGCCTAATTTATATTATTATTCTGCTCTTAAGCTGCATCCAATTAAAATATCAATCATAACGATATGTAAGAAAGTGATGCAAATGATAATAACACTATACTAGGAGTTTCCTTATTATCTATTGGTAACGTATTAGACTTGGCTATTGCATGGTAAATGCACATGTACATCAAAAGCTAACAGACATTTTATAATATATAAAGTAACTCAGAAAATCTTAAGGTACTAAAATCTCCCTCCATAAGTCTTTTGGCAGCCCATGACCAAGTAAACAGTAGCGATATATTTGAATGTAAGTAACGTATGTAACAATTACGTAAGCGTAAGTCATTTAAACTTATTGTCAGTTTGGTGCTTTTTATTAAGTTACTGTAAAAAAATATGCAGATAGTAGAAAATGTGACCTATCTGGTCTAAATAACTTTACTTTTCAGTAATGTAGCGAATAGCCTACTGTAACATGAAGTCTGTATGAGGGTAGCTATGGAACATCTTTTGCAAGACATAAAATTTGTGCAATATCTGTTTTCACACTTCTGAAACACCATACTAAGTGAGGATATAGTCTAAATTTCTGCTACTTTACGGCCACTTTTTTCCAATTTTTGAATCTCTGGCTCCCCTACTATGTAGGAATTATACTGCAGATCCAAAAGTTTTCTTTTTTAGCTCACCTGAGCCGAAGGCTCATGGGTGAGCTAATAGTATACCAGTCACTCCGTTGTCCGTCCGTCGTCCGTCCGTCAACATTTTCAAACATCTTCTCCTCTGAAACCACTGGGCCAATCAAACTCAAATTTCATATGGAGACTCCTTAGGACACGGGAACGAAAGTTTGTTCAAATGGTTCTGGTCACATGACCAAGATGGTCGCCATGCCCATATATGGTAAAAACCCTTTAAAAATCTTCTTCTCCAGAACCAGAAGGCCGATGACCTTGGGACTTAGTATGTAGCATTGGGGGTGTTGGGCCTACCAAGTTTGTTCAAATAATGATCCTAGGTTGACCTTGACCTACTAAACGTCAAGGTCAAATTAGCTTCCTAATGCATTTAAATGGGAAATTTTTTTGAAAAGTTGATTTTTTGAATACTGTTGAAGCCAAAGTCATAATTCTTACTTGATATGTTAAAACTAATGAGACAATGGCTATAAATAAGTTTCAAAGGTCAAGGTTGACCTTTGCTTTTTCAGCCAAGGTCGCTCATATTGTGGTCCAATCAATATATTAAAACTTAGTTTTCTCACAAACCATTGGCCCAATTGAACTCAAATTTCATGTGAAGACTCCTTATGATAAGATAGCTTAAATGTATTCAAAACATTTAGGTCACATGACCAAGATGGCCGCCACGCTCATATATGGTAAAAACCCTTTAAAAATCTTCTCCTCCAGAACCAGAAGGCCGATGACCTTGGGACTTGGTTTGTAGCATTGGGAATGTGGGACCTACCAAGTTTGTTCAAATGATGATCCCAAGATGACCTTGACCTACTTAACGTCAAGGTCAAATTTGCTCCCTAATGCATTTGCATGGGAAAATGTTAAAATGTTCATTTTTCTAGAACTGTTTTAGCCGAAATCATAATACCTGTGAGGTTTGTTTAACTTAATGAGACAATGTTTTTTGCCCTGTGACCTTTAATCCAAGGCTACTCATTTGGACCACTACATACCTATATAAACATCTTTTCTCAGAAATCACTTGGCTGTTAGATTGTTTAGGTTGCTGGACCAAAATGGCTGCAACCCCCATATATGGTAAAACAAAATATGTTTCATTATAAGCTGTAGTTGACCTTGACCTGTTTTACAATTATTAAGGAGATCAGGTGAGCGCCCCAGGACCTTCAGGTCCTCTAGTTTCATTTTTCACATTGGTCTTGAAAAACACAGGAATCTCTAAGATGTAAGAAAATCTGGTACTTTATGTTGGATGTAAAGTAAGGTACTGTCCAATAGAACCATTAAAACAGTTGTTTGGACACTTACTTGCCTGTCTTATACATATTTCCTGCTAATTGTCTGATAATGTAATTTGTTCACATCGGTCCACCTTCATGAATATGGGACCACTTAACCTTCAAAAGTAGTCTGTATGTCCTGATTATGACACAGAGTG
Source organism: Loripinus fragilis (assembly GCA_964019695.1). Classification (NCBI taxonomy): domain Eukaryota; kingdom Metazoa; phylum Mollusca; class Bivalvia; order Lucinida; family Lucinidae; genus Loripinus; species Loripinus fragilis. Next base: position 51,263,807 of record OZ026521.1, on the reverse strand, counting down.
ATTTTCATTTAAATTCATTCAGTGGTTTTAGGCATACAACATCTTGAAGTTCGCCATAATTACTAGTTATTTCATTGCGCCCAGAGTTACCCTCCTTTATTAGCATTATTCCAGTGTGATATCGGTTTGTGATACATTTGTTTATACACCTGTTCCATACAACATTGATACCTTTCATATCATTAGATCAGTATTTAACACCCAGATTTACAATATACCAAATGTGCAATATATTCTTTTGCTGTTAAGTATATATCCATTCTAGGGCAGTGTTTTTGTTGTGGTGAGTTCATTGCTTGTTGATGCTCCCATTGTGTATGTGTGTGCGTGTGTGTGTGCATGCGTGTGTGTGTGTGTGTGCGTGTGTGCGTGCGTGCGTGTGTGCATGTGTCTTTGGTCCTTGTTTTGTCATGTAGTTTTTAGTATCCATTTTGTTTGGTTATTGTCTCACTTCAAGGAAGAGAGAGCTGTCTAACATCAAAGAAGAGAGCTGGTTGCTTTACTTTGATTATATTTTTGCTGTCATGTGGGCTGTTCTGTGATTGTGGCATTTCGAGGCCCCGGTGGTATAGAACTTTTTCATGCTCAACTCAACTGAGCATGCAATTATCCAGCTCATAAATGTTAAAATGCCAACAATTGTTGGCATTTTAACATTTATTAGCAGGATAATTGCAGCATTTGAGTGTTTTAATCAAGGACAATCTCTATTTTTCACCATTTTACTTTTTATGGGCAATTGAAATTTCATGCTCAGTTGAGTTAAGCATGAAAAAAGTTTAATAACCTCGGGACCAAGTCATACTTACTTGTTTATTTGTTGACAATTCCTATGTTGCAGCTGGGTCTTTTGGCAGATACGTACAGCGCAAGTTATCTGAGGAGAACATCTGGGCATATCAAGGAATCTCTGAGATCAGGTGTGACTATCTGTGAGAGGTGGGTGATGTCATGTGAGACATTAGTCTGACCAGCCAGTTCTGGAAGAGGTTCAACTATCATCCCTGGAAGGGAGAGAAACCTAATCCTGAAGGACTCAAGAAACTCGCTGCAAGACTCGAAGAGGTAATTGACAGGCCTAAGGTTATAAAACTTTTTTCATGCTCAACTCACCTGAGCATGAAATTTCAACTGGTCATAAAAACAAAAATACCGACAAATGAAGAAGTTTCTTGCTATAAGTCTCTCAGATGTTGCATTTGTAATTATCATGCTCATAAATGTTAAAATCTCTCAGATGTTGTATTTGTAATTATCATGCTCATAAATGTTAAATGCCAACAATTGTTGATTTTGTTGGCATTTTATCATTTATGAGCAGGATAAATTTCGTACTCAGCTGTGTCGAGTATGAAAAAAAATTTATAGCTTTGGGGCCTGGGTCTACAGGCCTTTTTATAAGATTGTATAATTACTAATTAGCGATATTATTTCCCAAACCAACCAAAACATATGCTGTGGGCACTCAACAGAACTATCTCATATGAGAAAACACATATTAAACTAATGGATAAGAAAATATGCATAATTTTATGCTCAATTTTTTGTTTATTTTAACCTATCATCTGGATACAGCTAAGCAAACAAAATAATAGACAATTTAGAATATTTCATATTTCTTCAATAACAAAACAATTGTTAACCCTTAGATCACCAGTCACAACTTTTGTCAGCTGCCCCTTTCAGGGTGCCCACCCGTCAGGGAAAAGTCAGAGAAATTTGGTTTTTCTTCAAGGTCAGGGAAAAGTCAGGGAATTCTGTAAAATGGTCAGGGAAATTAGAAAATCTTCAAAAGTCAGGGAAAAGTCAGGGAAAAGTCAGGGAATTTTAAAATCATGCTTGGTCAACCCCTCAAAAATGAAACAAACAAATATGAGATGATGACTTTAATAGTGTTAGGGTGAATATAATATGCAATCCAGTTGTTCTAATGTATATATATCTTTTGGCTATAGGAACTGTTATTATAATCTAAAACCTAATTTTTGGTCACATTGTTTTAACTCACCTGAGTTAAAGGATCAAGTTAGATATGATAATGAGTATATTGATGGTCTGTTGTCGTTGTCTGCTTCCATTTTCAAAGGAGTTAGTATATATCAGTTCTGATCAAATTTAATGTAAAGCACATACAGTAGCTAGGGGAAAGGCTGCCATGGGTAACATAAAGCTCCCGTAGACTTATAATGGGAAAAACTTTAAAAATCTGCTCTGTAGTGGCTGGAGCCATAAGCCCCACAGCTTGTTGATTTAATTTGTAGCAATATCTAGTGGTCTCCTGCCAATCAAGCCCCTGGGGTCCAAACTGGCCACACCCTGGGGGCAATAATCTTATGTTGACTATAAATAAAAAAACACACTTTAAAACCATGAGGCCTACAGCTTATATATTAAGCACATGTAGCAATGTTTAGTGTTTCCCTACATAAATCTTGCCAACCATGTCCCTGGGGTCCAAATTGGCCATGTCCTGGGGGTCGTTTGCTCCCATTTACACCTGGCAAAATTCCCCAAACAGCTCAATTAAGCTGTATAACATATTAAGAAAATATCTTACGCAACACAAAGTTATGTAATGTTCATTTCTTACACGCTTGCTTCCTTTTGTGAGTCTTTTTGATTTAAACACATATTTCTGATGTAAAACTCATACATTTTAAGGCTTTAGTTTGATTTATGTCCGTATTTATAAAATGTGGGCGTATCAGACGGCTGGAAGGGGAGGAGGCGTGCACGAAAGCGCGGTAAAATGGTCAGGGAAAAATGAATTTTGGTCAGGGAAAAGTCAGTGAAATGTCAGGGAATTTCATTTCAGACTAAGAGTGCGCACCCTGCCTTTTGTCTGCATATTTTCTTAGGTAGTGTGTACCGAAACAGTATGACCCCAGATCGTACTGAGCAGTCTGATCAGGGTACATATGTTTTTTTCCCATGTTATGCACTGGAATATATGCAGTAGATGTAAAAAGCAGTCAACATTTTCAGGACATAAGATAGTGGGGGTATAAGGGTTAAAGAGATATTATTGATTTTTACCCAAAACATGTTATGGAAACTCAAATCTATTTTTCACCCAAATAATTTTGTAAAAGAAATTAATCCTAAACCATATATGAGAAGCCTGACTAGAAAGAGTGTGATGGGATAAATTACTGTCCAGATATGACTGAAAAAATGATGTAAGCATTGTTAATCCCAATCAAAAAGGATGTCTTGTGGTGCTTACAAGAACTGACTGAACTAAAGATGCTTCTCTCAAATAGTCATAGCAAATAAGAAAAATAAAAAAAAATATACCAGCTGATCTTAAATTTCTTTTAATACAACTCCTTGCCTTCTAGTGTCATCTGCTTATAATCTTTCAAACAGTTTTGACTCAGATTAGGCCCAACAAAATGTCGGGCCTGAGCTGCATCCAAACTATTTTATTTTTTGAAACCTTTAATTTTGAATAACAAAACAAAAAACAAACATCCAAAATACAACACAAAAACCTGGGGGGGGGGGGGGGGGGGTGCCTTTGAGTTGTCAGATTCAAGTTATATTTATAGAGAGTCAACTGTTATTCCCTTTATTTTTCTAGATTCTAAACTTACCGATCACCCATGGATAACAGTTAAGGTTGCTGACAGCTCAGGGAACAACTGTTATTCCCTTTATTCTTATAGATTCTAAACGTACGGATCACCCATGATCAACAGTTAAGGTTGCTGACAGCTCAGGGACAACTGTTATTCTCTTTATTCTTATAGATTCTAAACTTACGGATCACCCATGATCAACAGTTAAGGCTGCTGACAGCTCAGGAACAACTGTTATTCTCTTTATTCTTATAGATTCTAAACTTACGGATTACCCATGATCAACAGTTAAGATTGCTGACAGCTCAGGAACAACTGTTATTCTCTTTATTCTTATAGATTCTAAACTTACGGATCACCCATGATCAACAGTTAAGGTTGCTGACAGCTCAGGAACAACTGTTATTCTCTTTATTCTTATAGATTCTAAACTTACGGATCACCCATGAGCAACAGTTAAGGCTGCTGACAGCTCAGGAACAGAAGGAATTGAGAGTAGAGGAGGCCTTCATTCCGTTTATGGGTCTCAATCCACTACAATATAATCCCTACACCCAGCCCCTGTGGGCTGCAGCTGTAGCCCAGTATGAGAGAATTATGTCACCTGCTGAACAGAAGACTGTGATGAAACTGAGGCAGCAGTTTAGAGCTCTGGAGGGAAACCCACAGCAGGTATTTACTCCAGCTACATTTTAGATAATCCTTACGGATCACCCATGATCAACAGTTAAGGTTGCTGACAGCTCAGGAACAACTGTTATTCTCTTTATTCTTATAGATTCTAAACTTATGGATCACCCATGATCAACAGTTAAGGCTGCTGACAGCTCAGGAACAACTGTTATTCCCTTTATTCTTCTAAATTCTAAACTTACGGATCACCCATGATCAACAGTTAAGGCTGCTGACAGCTCTGGAACAACTGTTATTCCCTTTATTCTTATAGATTCTAAACTTACGGATCACCCATGACCAACAGTTAAGATTGCTGACAGCTCAGGAACAACTGTTATTCTCTTTATTCTTATAGATTCTAAACTTACGGATCACCCATGACCAACAGTTAAGATTGCTGACAGCTCAGGAACAACTGTTATTCTCTTTATCCTTATAGATTCTAAACTTACAGATCACCCATGATCAACAGTTAAGGTTGCTGACAGCTCAGGAACAACTGTTATTCCCTTTATTCTTATAGATTCTAAACTTACGGATCACCCATGAGCAACAGTTAAGGCTGCTGACAGCTCAGGAACAGAAGGAATTGAGAGTAGAGGAGGCCTTCATTCCGTTTATGGGTCTCAATCCACTACAATATAATCCCTACACCCAGCCCCTGTGGGCTGCAGCTGTAGCCCAGTATGAGAGAATTATGTCGCCTGCTGAACAGAAGACTGTGATGAAACTGAGGCAGCAGTTTAGAGCTCTGGAGGGAAACCCACAGCAGGTATTTACTCCAGCTACATTTTAGATAATCCTTGATTAGCCAATAAAATATTCCTATTCTTCTGTCCTGTTTGATTCACTCTTTAGAATTTTCAAATTGTATTGTACTTCTGTCACTTAACCCTTTGTATGTATACAGGAAACCCCAAAATTGGTACTTTTACAAACAGTGAAGACCCAGAAGAAATGCCGCATCATGCCCCATTTCAATAGGGTCTACACTGTTTGTTAAGGTAGAAAAGGTATTCAGACAAAAATACAATATTTGTTGAAAATTATAATCTGACACACCTAGATTATAATCTAACACACCTAGTACAATGGGCTATCCCAAGTTTATTATATCAAGACAATTAATTCTTATAGAGCAAACATTATGGGCAATAATGGAAAGCAAAATTATGTAACATCTCATTGGTTCTCACTATTTGTTAACAAACCCATTAATGGGTTTCAAATCAAGAATGTCTTTGATAGCTTGGTAGAGTGTCTGCTTTCTGAGCAGATTTTGGGAACAAATCTCTAAAGCACCATATCAAAGTAGTTGAATGATAAAAGCAGCTCCCTTGCTGGCACTCACATAAAAATAAAACAGGGTTGCCATGCATCAGGTAAAAGACATGGAAATTGAAAATTTTCAAGGTCTAGAAATCGTTAACGACAAGTGTCAGAGAAATTTGAAAATGCAGGCCAATGCGAGGGAAATTTCAGAAAATGAAATTCAAGGCAGTATATTTCATGAATTTAACAACACTAACTAATAGATTAAAGGCAGTGTCCAGATATGGCCCTCAATTATATAGAATTAATGTTCTGTAAGATTTTCTGACAAATTATTCAGCATTAGTACTGTTGGGTGTCTTCAATCAAAAAAAGATGAAAATATTATCTACTGCAAATTTTATTGGCACCTTATGAGATTCAGCTACACCCTGTAATCCAGCTAACTAAAGTAAAAGTTGACAAGTCTTAATTACACAGGCCTCCAGATTAGAGTGCGTATTGGGAAACTATTTTCTAAATTTCTCATCCAAAACATATGTTGTGGGTACTCAAAAGAACCGTCTCAATGAGACGGGGTTTTTTTAGCACCCAAAATACATGTTTAAATTGATGTGTAAGAAAATATTTACAATACTACGCTCATACAGTTTCCTTATCTGGATCTATGATTACATAGTCATACAAATCGGTGGATTTGGTAACCTATAAGAAATATTTAAAATCTTATTTTTCTATTAATTTCAGCTGCTGAGAGAATTCCAGAGATATAAGCACTTGATAAAAAGAGAAGGAATCAGCAAAGAAATGGTTTCTGAAAGGTATTGCTTGTTGGATTAAAACCTGAAAAAAATTAACAAATTTTCATGGCTAGATGTTGTTTTGTTTAAAAATTGGATATTGGTTATTTGTTATCTGGCTCTATAACCTTTAAACGCTTGGTTCTAGACAAAGCAGGTAGTATTTAAAGTATTGAAATCCCTCAAGAAATAAAACATTCCATCATTTTTAAAAGTAACAGGCCCCGAGGTCTTGTATATATCAAAAACTGATAAATTGTACTTGGATTTGATGCCCATCATTGCCAGTCAGTTATTTCTAAACTGATTAAGTAAGCCATTTTTTCCTATACTCACATAGGAATTAGTTCTATTTCAAACTAAAAAATAGCAATCTAGCCAACATTACTGCACTATAGATTACTTAATTTCTAAGCAGTCTGACTTAATTTCCAAGTAGTCTGTTGATAGTCTGCTATGACTGTCCAGAAATAAAGTACTTTTAGTCACTTACACAAATTAAAAGTTGACCCACTTTTAAGCTTTGGGGCATGCTGGCTTTCATTTAAATCCCCTCTCCCCCCAATAAATATCCATGGCATGATCAGATGATATTTGAATATGAGTCAAAGTTGAGAACTCTCAGGGTTTGCAACAAATGTGAATTTTAATATGGAGGTAATAATTCTATATAACTGATGTCTTTCTGAATAAATTCATTCTAGATGTAAAATAAGTTTATTCTAACACACCTCGCCTATAGAGCCAACGGTAACAAACTGTGATATATCGGACAATAATTCACAGCTAAAGTGTGTGATAGCTGACGTCACCGGAAAATGACATCATTCATGGCGTTAGACAGTGTAACGTCGTGTTAATGCTTGAAAGACGTTACAATTACATGTAAATGTATGCGACGTAGTCTAAGTATTGGCGGGAGTTCTTCAGTGCAATGGCGGAAAGCTGGAAGAAGCTGAAGACTTCGAATGTGTTTTCGTTGTTTATTGTGTGTTAGAATCGAAATAGATCAGCTCCAGTGTGTGAACTGTTGAGTAATAATCCACTGTCTGTCGGTCAGATGAACGAAGATAAATCACTCGTGCTGCGCGCTCGTGATTTGATCTTCTTTACAACTGACCTCCAAACAGTGAATTATTACTCAACAATTCACTGCTGGAGCTGATCTATTTCTTAAATAAATTATCTTCTAATATGCTTGCAGTATACTTTTCAATTCCACATACTATTCATTTAATAAAGCATGGTTTACTTGGTGATAGATAGAATCATGATAATGGGTAGAAAACCATTCTTATTGCTGCCATAGAATTCTCATTATCAGCCTGTAAAATTACTTGTTTTGCACATACATGTTCAGTTTAACCCTTAAAGCACCCATCACAACAAAAGACGTCTGCTTGTCTTGTCTGCTGAAATTTTTCAGAAGTCTCAAACAATGGTCAAACATTGTAGAACCTGATCATAGAGCAGCCTGATCTGGGTCAACATTTTTTATCTCTACACTTACATTAGTCAATACTGTTAAGCAAATATGTGCAACAGACGACTTATGTAGAAAATATTTTCAGCTGCACTTTTAGCCGGCATTTTAAGGGTTGCTAACAAAGAAACAGGAAAGTAATGAAAAAAAGGAAATAAACTTGACCATTACAGACATATTGACCTGCCAATAAGGTGATCTATTTCAGAGAGACACTTCTTGGTCAGCTGACAGTTCATCAGAAACAGCTACAGGAACAGTTCTCTGCAGCCACAGGGGGTAAAGTTCCTAAAGGCAAGAATCTCCCGGAGTTTGTTAATGTCATTGTCTACATACGGCAGCTGGAAGCTAAGGTGAGTATACCTCTGAAATTATAGTGAGCTCTCTGAATAACTTATATCATGATTTCTCTCCCTGAGTTTGTTAATGTTATTGTCTACATACGACAGCTGGAAGCTAAGGTGAATATACCTCTGAAATTACAGTGAGCTCTCTGAATAACTAATATCATGATTTCGAATCTCAAAAGCAGCAAGACTGGACAGAACCACACTTCTCCACCCGCAGGAGTACCCATACCAACAGAAAAAGGACACAATACCCTTCATATTGACCTATAACCCATACAACCCACGAATTAAACGCATTCTCCATTCCAACTTACAGATTCTAAATAGCAGCCCCGATACCTGCGACTTGGCGTAAAAACAACTACAGGTAGTTCACCGCAGACCTATAAACCTAAAACAATCCCTGGTGAAAACAGATCTAAGTCCAAAGATTATCTTGAAAGGTTCAGGCCCTTGCAACACACCAGGCATAGCCTGTCCATACGTTACACGAACAACTAAGCTAACTTGTTTGTCAACAAAACAAGAATTCACGATTAATGGTAATTTTAACTGCAAGAGCAAAAATGTAATTTATGTTATAAGCTGCCGCTCATGTGGTCTTCAATATGTAGGACAAACAGGGAACACTCTAATCGAACGACTTAGAGGGCACCTTTTCGACATAAGTTCCGATAACCAATGCAAACCAGTATCCCGCCATTTTAACCAAGAACGCCACACCTTACATGATGTCAACGTCACAGCCGTCACCCAAACAACCAACGACGTCAACGTCAAATTAAGAACGGAAGAAGTCTGGATAGAAACTACAGACGAGAGAGCCTAAAGGTTTAAATATTTTACAATGAATGCCAATACATTTCCATGCCTCAAATGCACAAAAGTTTTGAAATCTGAGGTCAACAGAAACCGCCATACCACAAGACTGCACGGAGAATACCAAGTAAAATTCAGATGCTACCTAGGCAAGAAATTGTATGCTAGAAAGGACACCCTAAAGCGCCATTCCTTGATAGTACACGAAACACCAGGGTCAAGGTTCGAGCAAGTAAGAATCGAACAACTGAAGATGGAAGCGCCCAAACAGTGGTACCCACCACCAGAGGCTATGACCAGACCACTTTTCGGTTTGGTTTATGGAAAGGACAAGCTACTGAATCCTACAACTACTAGCAAGAAGCGACCAACAGCCTCAATCAGAGAAGTTGGGGACACAGACCCGAACTTCACACCAATGACCATAGATCAAGCCCTCGCCGCTCTTAATCAACCTACTAGATGCACAACAGAAGAACTGGCAGAAGATCAATATATCACCCCCTCCAACAGTGATACATTAACACGCTCAGACAAAACAGACTGCCTTGGCGAACTACTAGACTGGGTAAAAGAAGTAAGAAACATAAAGGTTTATGGAACCTTCCAGTAATTTTATTACATTTTAAACTTTCATATATATAAATATACTTTCACCAAACATATCTGCTGACATTAGGAGCCACAACGCTCGACAATGCACCTCAGACTCTCGATGAACCTTGAACTTATTTCAACTATATAGTCCATAACTATAGGACCCCATTTTTCCAAAGATTCAAATACAATCTCCTCTAGCAAACAGCGATGATCAAGCTTGGGCCAGGACTAATGCATGACCCGATCTGGACCCTTACTGTTTGAGAATGTCTGAGGGGGCATTTCACTGTGTTGTGGCTTCTAATTGTTGTCCTTAAATTTTTTTTAAAATAAATTCACCACGATTCTCAGCAACGTAACGCCATTGTTCAAAGACTTCTGGTATTTTAACAATAACGTCACATGATCTATTTGGTCCGCAAAATATGTACTTCAGTGGTGATTTTATTTACATATTCATCCTGATAAAGCAACCCGAAACGCGTAGGTCAAAAAATAAAGTTTATAAAAACCGTTCCTGATTGTTTGTTCCGTCCTTCATCCCCTTTCAAGTTCTATTAAAGTTAAAATAAATTTGAGATATGGGCCAGCACACTAGATTATGGTTCTTATCATAAGGCGGCACCATTTGCTTAAAGACAAAATCAATCTTGAGAGAAATACAATGTTTTTGAGGCACTGGAAGGGGGAGGGGGTCCCAGTATCCCATATCCCCTTAATTATTTTGAAAAATATCCCATATCCCTAAAATAGATATGGCAAATATCCCCAAAATTCAGAAAGCATTGTATCCCCATATCCCTAAAATTGATCCAAGTATCCCGTATCCCTTTAAATATTTACAAAAATATCCTGTATCCCTTTAAGTTTTTGGCCAATATCCCAAAAAACCCTTCCAGGGCCTTTTTTTCGGAAATCGTAATGTGTCACCCTCATTATAAACAATGGACCATCCTGAATTTATGGTATGCAATTTTATGGACACATTATAGGTCAAGCTCATGTGATATATCAGGTGGAAGAGAATATCAAGACAGCAGAATCATTGTTGAGTGATCTCAGTGGATTTCGAAGATTTCGTAAGGAGGCCTCCGACTTCCATGATGAGCTGGTGAATTGGCGACAGGAAGCCTTTGATGAGTGGACACGTGATATACAGTCACTCATTGAGGACCCGTATAAACCACTCAGGTAATTCTGTTGTCATAATTGTCAGATTAGATCCAGTGACACTGTTTCTCTTGTTTAGATCATGTTAATATTCTAAAACGTTTAAAAGTTGATACATGATATGAGTCAGCTCATGATAAAACCTCAACAACTTGACTTGGCATAGCTGAACCCCAGATCAGTCTGGGTGTTCATTATACCCCCCGCAAGCTTTGTTTGTGGTGGGTATAGGTGGGTATACTGTTTTCACGTTGTCCGTCCGTGTGTGCGTCCGTCCGGCCGTCCATAATGCTTTGTTTCCTTAATATCTTGAAGAGTCATTGCTGGATTTTCATCAAACCTTGCAAACATGTTCATATGTGCAAGACAAATACTTTAAACACTAAAGTAAGGGCTAGGGGCCAATTCTATTAAGGTTATTTCCCTTTGTAGTTCTAAATGGCTTTTTGTAAAGGGTTTTATGTTTATGCTATTATAGGCCATACACGGGCCGATCAACTCCTACCTATATATAAACCAGCAGTAGAGGCTATGACGAGACTGTGCATATATGTTTTATATGATCCTGAGTAACACAAATTAATGTCACGCTTATTGAAGTTCACAAACTTCTTTCTAGAAAATGATTAAAGGTGTTAGAATATTTTAATCTCACTAATTGATAAGATTAAAGGCATACACATACATCTGTAATGAGCTTGTTTGGTTCTATTACTGAGTCAGGAATATATAGGTTTCTTGATAACTAATTGAATGATGGGCCCTTGATATGCCAAAAACACACACTAAGAATCATCCTTGCCCACATTTCTAGTAAAATACACGGGGACAAATGTTTCAGTACTCAACTGTTAAAATAATTATGGTAAAACTGCCACTAACGCAAGTGGCACGGCACGGCGCGGCAGGGGCTTTCATACCCTTGACACATGTCAAATGGCCATTAAAATCATAATTTTGGAAAAAAACTAATGTATTTTATTATTGGCAATTGTTGATAATACTTTTTGCAGATGAAAGAGTGAAAAAAATATGGACTTACACCTCTTTGTGAATCGGGAAAGGGAAAATTTATATCTGGCGCGGCAAATTTTGGCGCGGCAGCGCAGCACTGTGCGGTCATGGCTTTCATACCCGACCCCAATTATTAGTCTTTACCACAGTACATCCGTTTTCCCCTGAATGGATTTGAATTAGCAACTAAAGTTATTGTTGGATTATACTTCTCAAAGGGTAAAATAAGTTACAACATAGACATGTATTGAGATTTTAGAGTCGTACCCCAGCCAAACTCCCCGACAGCGATGTCTCCTCGAATGAATTCTTCTGAAAACATCACTGCCACAGGGTTAGGCCGTTTTGTTCAGATTTTGAACAAAACGGGTGATCAACATTTTTTGTGCTACCGGACAATTCTGAGGTAAGTACATCGGAAAGTATACATTTTCGTTCATCATAATTACTATTTTATCATAAAGCACCTTGAAAATTTGAAAAAATAAGCAAAAAGACGCTGCACTAAACTTTTACGTCAGGATGATAGTACCACCAAAAAACATTTTTAGGCTGTGATAATTGATAATTTTCAGATGAAAGATTAATACATTCTAAAGTTTGCTCCAAATGTAGATTGTGGGTGCGCATCAATGAGTCGGTCCAAACGAGTACACACAATTTATGTTTTATAGCAAAATAAGAAAATTATTTTCGAACCCTTTAACTCTGGGGATGACTTGACTGATCAATTGTTTGTTGCAACCATTCGAATATGCAACGAGCTGGTGTTTTTATGTCTGCAAAATCATTTTGTGAGTGTTTCAATCATTTGTGAAGCAACTAGGTTCGCTATTATCGAATTTAAATTAAATACTAAACAAGAGGGCTCTTGGGTCCTTGGTCGCTCACCTGATATGACCATTGCTAAGGTCAGGAAAAAGCATAATCACTCCCAACATTACAGCTGTCAATATTCGATGTATCTGTAGTTTTAATAAAACTTTGGTTTTGAACGTGTATATGTAATGTTCAGGAATGTAAAGATAAACCTCAGTGGATATTGACATTTAAACCAAAATGAATCAAATCAGGTCAATGGTTAATGGATAACAGTTCCAGGCAGACAGATGGACGCAATTGAACAGACAGAGACATATCAAGGCCCTTGGCCTTGTGGATTCAGACAAGAAGATGTGTTGTATGTTTTCCCTATAATTAGCCAATGTAAATATTGTAACCCCAGGACAGAGCCACTTTTGGCCCCAGTGCCATAATTGGAATAGACTTGGTAGACGTTTACTTGGTAATGCTTCATATTAAGCGTCAAGGTTCAATGCTTTGTGTTTTTTTTGTATTTTGATTTTTTTCAGTTCCAAAGTCTATTTTAGCCCATTTGAGCTAGATACATGTATAAAATGGAATAAAACCATTTAAACAATTAAATTGGTGAAGGCCATATATGGATCATCCCTGTCAAGTTTTTTCAAAATCCACCAAATAATGCAGGAGCAGATGTCTTTTGAAGCAATTGTTGACGACAGACAACGGGCAACCGAGATCACAACAGCTCACTTTGAGTAAATGGCTCAGGTGAGGTAAAATATCTTGTCTGCTCACCTTGACCCAGTTTTTGGAAAACAATATGACTGAGTAAACAGACCATTAACGCAAGAATGTGCCTGCATTTAATTAGAAAAGACGCTCGAGGGTAGCTTTAGTGTTGACTTTAATGCCACCACCATTAACACCCAAACGGAACATACCAGAGTTTTTATATTTTCGATAACGTCAATTGTTCAATCGTAAAGACCGTCCAACTCTCAAAAAGGTTCGAATTAGTGAGCAATGCAGGCGAAAAAGGTGGGTGGGGTACGCCTACGTTTTGCAATGAGCCAAACAAACGAATTTTAACTTTGATATTAATCATAAGAAGTGATAAGTTTGTAATCAGGGGGTAAAACTAATCTTCAAAAACACTACCTTTGGTCGTTCACAACAACAGATAGAATCAGAACGTAAATGTTACGTGATACAAGAGTTTAAACACCTTTTTCCAGAATGACCTTGACATAAAGGTCAAATAAATTATTTTTTAAAAACAAAATAGTAATTCATTAGATATTTACATGCACATAGGTAGAAGAAGATTCCTCTCGCAAGTCTGAAAGAGTTACAAAAAAAAATTACAATATGGTATGCACAAATAAGTGGGTGGGGTATTTCCATGTTCTCCTTGCTCTTTTGGGGCGTTTAAACTTGCTATCATAGGTAACGGCAATGATTTTAGGTAGCACAGATTGTGGTCCCTCTACAGAAATGTGACTTTGAAACTTTGGACTGAATTCAAGTAGAGTATGTTTTAAATTGGACTGCCATTTCTTCTGACTTTTTAAACGTAATTTAAATGTTGTACTTTGAATGTACAAACCTAATTTTATGGTGAAATTCGCCTATTACACATCTAAAAGTATTTGTTATAAGAAAATGTGCAAAAAATACAAATTTGTTTTAACAATAACAATTAGTTTCATGTTAGCACAATAAATCGCTTTTACAGCTTAAAAGGTGGGTGGGGTACTTTCATGTTCCCCATGCCCTTTTGGGGCATTTGGGCTTGCTATCATAGGTAAAAGTTATATTTTTATGTAGCACATGATATGGTCTCGCTATAGAAATGTGACTTTGAAATTTTGGACCGAATTAATAGAAAGTCTGGTCAAAATTGGAAGAGCGCATTTGTTTTCTGACAGTTTTTAAACATAAATTTTATACTTCAAATGCCTGCCAATATAATCATAGACTTCGTGTGTGATGAAGTTTGCCTATCATATATTTAAAAGTATCTGCAACATAAACGTATGCCAAAAATTGTGGGTCCGTTTCATAAATCATAATTTGTTTTCCTTTTAGCATAATAATGGCTTCTCAAGCTTTGAAAGTGGGTGGGGTATTTCATGGGCAGATAATTCGATAAGTACACAGAACTAAATGCGACATCATTGTTTTTTATAAACCGCAGATATTGGCTGTAACTTTTGTATATGACTCAGCTTGTTGACAGAGAGGGCACCTAAACTCCCTCTCAATGCCTTGATATTTGCAGTACAGAGCAAACGAGAGCTCAAAAGTCGTCTCCTTAAGGACTTTTAGGTGCCCTCTCTGTCAACAAGTAGTGTTATATACCAAATTGTTCGTTAACATTCCTAGTTTCAGAAACTCTATGATGTCGGTTTAGGAGTTGCATACTTACAGAGTTATTGCCCTTGATTGTTACCTACCCTAAACCATTTTAAGACTGATTTTAGGGTTTAAACATAATTAGAATTTAAAAAAATGGTTTCTTCGTTGAAGTTACCAACATTAGAACAAACTCTCGCAAAATGAATTAAGTTGCGAAATGTATACACCATAGGAAGGGAAGCTAGAAACATTCATCAAGAAATGAGAAATTAACTACATCAAAAACTATGCGATTTGTTATAGACAGGACCTAGTTCGAAAAGAGGGCTTCAGTATCAAAGGTATTTGCCTTACTTAACTGAGGTTCAATGGGATATATTTGACTTACCATTTGTTTGAAATAAGGATTATCTTGATTTAGAGTTCAATGCTGCAACAACATCAGCTTGATTATTGTCAGAAAGAGACAAAATGAAGTCTCTCTGATAACAACACAAACATAAATCTGTAACAAGAAGAGCACATTTAGTACCCATTGGCATATCTTAAATTGGCCATTAAGATTTAGAGTTAAATCTTGTCAAAATATTGTCCAAGATATAATGGAGAGGAACTCAAGCCCTCTAGAATGACATTGAGATCAAGGTCATATAAATCTATTTTTGTACGCAAAATACTGATCCATTTATATATTTATAAAGGTACAAGATGGTCCTTTTAAAAAATCCATAATGGTAAGAAATAGGAATTTCTTTTTTTATACATAAAAAAGTGGGTGGGGTACTTCCATGTTCTCCATGACCCTTTGGGACATTTGATCTTGCTATCATATTTAAATTTTATAACTTAATGTAGCACAAATTGTTGTGTCGCTATAAAGTGTGACTTTAAAACTTTGGATTGATTTAAAGTAGAGTATGGTTAAAATTGGAAAAGCATTTTTTCTGGCGCATTTTCTAGAAATAAATGTGTACTTTCAATGTAAGATGATATGGTTGAAGTAAGTAAAGGTGCAAAGATCAGGAATCGATACAATAAAGTACCACACATGTTTGTGTGATGAACTATGCCTATTTCATATCTGAAAGTATAGTTTGAAAGAAAATATGCAAAAATTGCCGATCAATTTTAACAACCACAATTGGTTTTCATTTTAGCACAATAATCGCTTCTCCAGCTTAAAAAGTGGGTGGGGTACCTACATGTTTTCTGTGCCATTTTGGGGCATTTAAACTTGCTGTACTAGGTAACTGTTACAATACTTACGTAGCAAAGGTTTTGGTCTCGCTATGGAAATGTGATTTTGAAACTTTGGACCGAATTAATAGAAAGTCTCGTTAAAATTGGAAGAGCATTTTTTTCTGCCAGTTTTTTTAAACCTAAATTTTGTACTTTAAATGTCAGGAAATATAATTATAGACATTATTTTGTAATCAAAGTTGCCTATTATATACTTAAAAGTATCTGCAACAAGAAATTATGTAAAAAAATTGGATCTGTTTCATTAATTTGAATTATTTTTCCTGTTAGCATAATTATCGCTTCTCAGGCTTAAAAAGTGGGTGGGGTATTTCAAGGGCAGATAACTCAATATGTACACGGCACCAAATGCGACATCATTGGTTTTCATAAACCGCAGATATTGGCTGTTACTTTGGTAAATGACTCAACTTGTTAACAGAGAGGGCACCTAAACTCCCTCTCAGCGCCTTGATATTTGCAGTACTATAAGCGTTGCTAGCAACATGACGTGAAAAAGTGGCAAACAAATTCATTTAACTCATCATTTAACCAGATATTTTATGGCTACTGGCAGCAACTCTCTGTCTGTCCACAACAGGAGGTATTGCTAGATTTACCTGTGGAACTACTAATATGATAGCATTGGTTCCCGATCTAGAGTCTGGCAAACTGTAAGGTTCGAATTACTGTGCTCAGCTACAGACATTAGCTAGGATCTTGAAAATTTGCCTGTAGCAAGTGTAGCAACGTTTTGGACACCAATCGTGAGATAAAAGCTACCAAATAGAGTGTTCCCTGGAAAAGTGAGTTTCGAGTAAGAAAAGTGAGTTTCGAGTAAGAAAAGCGAGTTTCGAGTAAGAAAAGTGAGTTTCTAGAGTTTCGAGTAAGAAAAGTGAGTTTCGAGTAAGAAAAGTGAGTTTCGAGTAAGAAAAGTGAGTTTCGAGTAAGAAAAGCGAGTTTCGAGTAAGAAAAGTGAATTTCGAGTAAGAAAAGTGAGTTTCGAGTAAGAAAAGTGAGTTTCGAGTAAGAAACTTTTGACAAAAAGATAAATTGCCAAGGCACTCGCATGCATTTAGTAAGCGGTTTTGGTATAAGTTCCAAAAATCTCTTAATGGCAGAACTTTCCATAGCTTTAAAGTTTGTTTACAGCTCATGCTACAGTTCAACACATTACAATGTAGTACCACAGCAGCACGAAGGTCATAATTATCGTCTTTGGTTGTAGATAAAATACTCTTGTATCTACTTTTCTACATGAGCAAATACTAGTTATCCTAAAATAGGTAGGCGTAAATTTTCTTCAACCATGCGAAAAGTTATTGCAATGAGAATAAAATGACAATGGCGCCATTTATGATACCATGGGATGCGATATGAAATACTAAGCTATGGCATTACATATATACAAAGTATTACATCAGAAGGCTATGGGCTAGTTGATGAGTTAATGTTCAGAACTGGTGGGAAATTGATTTAGATGATAGGCTGACAGGTGTATAGGAGCGTGGCGAGAATGGGATGGGGGTTGTGTGCATGGGACCGCTCTGAGTTCAAATATGCAGATTGATCTAAAACACAAATAATAAAAAAATAAGCATATGAATAAATGTGCCGGGCGTTGCAACTTTACTTTAAAGTAGTTCGAGTCAAAGGGGGCTACCACTTACTGAACGAGTCACAGATCGCATATGGGGGACGCAGACCAGTCTGAATGTGTGCACAGACTGTCAAGATTCTCCCTATGTGGTATGCTTTGGAAATCACCGCACCCTGACACAGAACCATAAAATAACAAAATGTATAATGCCAAAGATAATCGTATATGGCGTTGTGAAAAGCAAGTAAATAAATAAATGAATCACATCCAACACCAAGCTAAGCAGGGTATTATCATTTATAGCAAATAATGCAGACTCAGAACATACCGATTGTACGGGGTTGGCATGATCCGCATAAATGATTTGACAGACGCCACATTTGACTGTAGTTGTATGGTCCTGTCTTGACATATATGAAAGTGAATTTTTGTCATATAGCGAAATTTCATTAGCGACCCAATAAAACAACTGGTAGAGGAATATTTTATCTTCATAAGGGTCACTATTTGGTAGTAAATGCAGAAAAGCTAATCATTTTAGTAAATGCAAAGATGACAAAAAATGACCAGTCCAGTCTGAGATATAGATATAATGCTTTTCTTACTCGAAACTCACTTTTTCTTACTCGAAACTCACTTTTCTTACTCGAAACTCACTTTTCTTACTCGAAACTCGCTTTTCTAACTCGAAACTCACTTTTCTTACTCGAAACTCACTTTTTCTTACTCGAAACTCACTTTTCTTACTCGAAACTCACTTTTCTTACTCGAGACTCACTTTTATAACTCAAAACTCGCTTTTCTTACTCGAAACTCACTTTTCTTACTCGAAACTCGCTTTTCTTACTCGAAACTCGCTACTCGAAAGATAGAACTCCTCCTCCCACCCCCTTTGCTGAAAAAGAATTACATGTAATAGTTTATTTTGCCATAAGGCTTCTTAAGACAAGATGCTTTTTTTGCTTTTTTTCCATACTTGTACCGAAGACTCAGACGAGTCGGTGCGCGCGAAGTCTCAAACTATAAATAAGTTCATAGCAGGGACGTCAATATGGTCTATGTTCCTATCCCACTAGATTTTGACATTTTCGCTGAAGAATCACGGTACGAATACGTATAATCCAAAGTTCTGTTTCCTCAAAAAATCTCTGGAAGAGTTATTTTGCGAGACTTATCACGCGTGTTTATGCAAGCAACAAAGACTCAGACAAATCTGCGCGTCTTTGCTGGTCACACACATAGAAAATTTTAGATGTGACAACACTAGTTCAGTCATGTCAAGATAGTTCCAAGACGGACCCAGAGAGAGGGTGAGGAAGAACCCATTCTCTGAAAGCTGCAGCAGAGAGCGCCCCACCCTACCGCCAACAAGGCTTAGACCAAAGCCTTCTATCTATCTATCTATCTATCTATCTATCTATCTATCTATCTATCTATCTATCTATCTATCTATCTATCTATCTATCTATCTATCTATCTATCTATCTATCTATCTATCTATCTATCTATCTATCTATCTATCTATCCACACACCCTCACAACCATCTATCTATCTATCTATCTATCTATCTATCTATCTATCTATCTATCTATCTATCTATCTATCTATCTATCTATCTATCTATCTATCTATCTATCTATCTATCTATCTATCTATCTATATATCTATCTATCTATCTATCTATCTATCCATCTATCTATCTATCCACACACCCTCACAACCATCTATCTATCTATCTATCTATCTATCTATCTATCTATCTATCTATCTATCTGTCTGTCTGTCTGTCTGTCTGTCTGTCTGTCTGTCTGTCTGTCTGTCTGTCTGTCTGTCTGTCTGTCTGTCTATCTATCTATCTATCTATCTATCTATCTATCTATCAACTCAATGAGTTTGCAAAATAGATAGATAGATAGATAGATAGATAGATAGATAGATAGATAGATAGATAGATAGATAGATAGATAGATAGATAGATAGATAGATAGATAGATAGATAGATAGATAGATAGATAGATAGATAGATAGATAGTAAAGCGACACTGGAGCAACACTTTTTTCAAAAGCTACTACTTGTTACGAATGAAATACTTATTTAATAAACGAAAACATGAAAACAAACTGGCCTAAATTTGATACCATTTTACCAGGCATTTTGAATGTTATGACTTATATTGTCTTTCTGACCAAGCAAGAAGCCATGTAGCAACAAAAAGGCTGGCGCATTTTTTTCGTAAAGGAAAAGTAAAAATCCCCCTTCGGAGCCCCGCCCATTAATAGCACATAAACAGCTTGCTAGAAGTATTTCTTTGCAAGTGTTTCAATACTAAGCAAGCGCTTTTGGTGAACGACAACGTTTAAAAACACAATAATGACAGTCTCACCGGCTGTAGAATAGTAGATAAGCATGTCCGGGCTAAATATGACTTTTTTGTAATAAGCCTACCTGTCAAGTAAAATCGTCCCCACCTCTGCGCCTGTTTTCAGTCCGAAACGGGGTTTCAGGTCAGTCCAGCGACCAAATTCTTCACCGATATTTATTCTACTTCTATTACATTTAGCGTCGTTCTCTGATTTCTCTCTTTTTGTGGCAGATGATGTGAGGAGGTTAGGTCTTCCAACTCTTGCCCTTTTGACATGTTCAACTTCCGCCATTTTAGTTTTTGCTGCGCTTCACTCGATCGCATCGGCGCATGGGTCATAAGAGGTCACGTAAGACTTCATATGAATAGCCACTACTGTCGGAAAATACCGTAAAACTTGCCTGAGAATTATTGGAGGGACGCAAATAATTAACAAAGTATAGAAATCGCTCTGAAAGCGGGTTTTGGGCCCACTCTTAGGCTGTTTCCTTCTTGTAATCGTTAGAAAACATGTTAAGCGAAAGAGTAGAGTAATAAAATATTGTGGTAAAAATTAACAGCGAGATGCCGAAAATGCACCTTTAATATTTACATGTATTTCCTGTTGACTTATGCAAATTTCTTGCCAGCCATTTATTAGAAAGAATTCATATTATGACAATTGACAGACTACCACAGACACTGGGATACATGCCAAAGCTGGGGCTAAAGGTCAAAATCCAGGACATTTTTAGATTTATTTTCTGATTTTTCTTGAGTCACACCACATGGCATTGACATGCTACAGCTGTAAAAATGCCAATTTATTTACCAAAGATATACTTCTAGTCAACGTCGACTGAAAGATAAATACGACCAGTTTATGGGATTTTCAGGAGTCAAAGGCCTGTGGTCACTCTAAGCATCGATCGATGGTAGAGGCAGGGCACACGTTTCTGGTTTGTTTTGCATTTAAAACTGATTTACTTAGTTGGTGAGCCTGAAGTCCTCTTATCAAAAATAAAATGATCAGCAGATTGATGTGCCGAAGTCTCATATTTCTGCCAAATGTGTGAGCAGAGATTAAAAGTAAAACATATAGTGAAGCGAACTGTTGTCAGGCATGGCAGCCATCTTCAAACAATTCCGAGCGCTAAGAAGCAGGGTACCAGATTCCTACTCATTTGGAACCATGTGGCAGTGGTTTTTTGTGAGGGAAGATTGACCGCTAGGGGACGCCACTGTTAGGGAGTTTGGTCTGATTACCGCAGGATACCGCAAGATACCACAAGATACCACAGGACCCCTAAAATGCTATAATTTATTGGTTGGGTCTGAAAGCCCCTGCCGAGCCGAGCTGCCGACCTGCATAGTTAATTTTTTCAATATCATCCTCTGTGGAGATTTTTGAAAAATGAATTTTATCTAAAATCATCACATAGTCTAAAAGCACTATGTGGAACATTAATTATAATAATTAGTAGTTATAATTTGGATTTATTTGTCATTTCATTACATTTAATCAAAATGTCTATAAATAGAACTGGATGTTAGCTGGTTGTGGCCTTTAGGAAAATGACCATTTTCGTGAAATTAACAAATTTTTATGTAAGATTCCTTCAAACTTTTTCTTCACTTATCTTTTATTTTCAAAATAATTGCCAAACTCGCTTGAAGACCTCTCAAATTTCCAATAAAAATCAACTGAAACCTTGATTCACTCAGCTGTGGATTTCAGGCCCCCTGCGAGCAATAAAATCAAAAATATTGTTATTTACTATTATTATTATTGTTCCACTTATCGATTTTAGTCTATGTGATAGTTTTAAATAAAAATTATTTATGAAAAATCTCCACCGAGGATGAATTTGAAAAAATAAACTATATAGGTCGGCACTCGGCAGCTCGGCTCGGCAGGGGCTTTCAGACCCGACCTAATTTATTGTCTCAAAAAGTGCCGCCGAGTTGTTCTGTCGCTGAGATGCTTTGCTCCCACACAATCATCCGCAATTCCAGCAGAGGAAATTGCAGATTCTTGGAGGGCTTTCCAATCTCTGTGGAGAGAAACTGCCTTTTTAAATATCTGTGCCAGCTGTAGGAGTCTTAATGCCATTGAGGAGGGTCTGGATGGGGGGGGGGGGGTCTGATATTCACTATTCATTAAAAATTTAGCCCATTATTCATCTCATTAAAATTTTGGGTTATTCATTAAAATAAGACCAATTATTCATTAACAGTAAAAAAAGTGGTAAAGAAATCTGATTATTCACTATTCATAAAAAAAAAGTTCAACTCATTAAAAAATTTGGATTATTCATTATTTTTAGGCCCTCAATGTTCACTATTCATTATTTTTTTGGCTCATTATTCACTATTCATTATAATAAATGGCCTTTGTTCACTAATCATTATGCCCCATCCAGACCCTCATTGAGTGGTGATTTCTTCAGCTCTGGGTTAAGGGGATTAGGTCAACTATTGGTAAACTGACTTTAACTTTAACCCTTTGTATAATATTGCCTTTCCTCCTTTTCTCGAGGAATTCACATATTAATCGCCCAAGAATGCCAGTCATATTCCCAGTTTCATAGTTGTAGTTCCCTGTTACAAATTTGACAGTGCGCTTTTGCATGCTTGAAGAACAACACATTGGACCATACCATACATGTACTCCAGGATTGGACACACCAGTCCTTTGTAAGCTACCTCCTTAACGTCTTTCTTTTTTCTTTCTTTCTCTATATACTGGCAGACCCTCTTTCGAGTATTATTGGCAGGTGTACTTTGTACACTCCAGATTGCAGGATGAAAGCCTATACAAGTAACCATATCGAAATTACCATAGGGTTCTTTAACCTGCACAAGGGGTGACTCTCCCTGCAAAGGGGACATCCAGTTAACATCCCGGTCCGAAGGACGATGCACTTAATTAGTGTCATCTGTGAAAATGACACCACAGAAAGCGTGTTCGGACACAGAAATTTTCCTCACCGCAAGCAGGGATCAAACCTGGGACCTCCAGCACCAGAGGCAAGTGCCTAACCACTGAACTACCCCACATGTCTAGGGGGAAAGGGCTATAATTTGCTCCTAAGGAAACCAAGGTTTCTGTTAGCCTTTGGTGCTGTTGGGCCTTTTGGGCGCTCAGGTGGGGTGTTTTGCTGGCCGTTCCGGGGCGGTACTTCTTTTGTGGATCTTTTGTGTCTTTGTTCTGTCTTGTGTTTTGCCTGATGCTTATCTGTAGCTGGAACCACCGTGGCTCAACTTGAGGTTTTCTTTAGCTCTGACTATCTGCGAGTCATGAGCCCTTTTCTTTGTTTCATCATGGTGTGTTAATTTGATTAGAGTGTTTCTCCATGATGATACATTGCATTTGTTAGATGGCCTCCTTGCGAGCTGAACATTTCTTGTACTTCAACAACAGCAGAATCTAGGGTGAAGATTTGGTACCAGTAAAATGCATTTAAGCCTCCCGGTGGCTTAGGCTGCTGTCCGTTCTAAGGCAGTGGTTCTGTTGTTGTTGACTTTTTGTTTATTGTTACTCCCATTGTGGGAGTCTGTAATTGTTCTATGTTTTGTTGTGCGTTACTTTATGTCCATTCTAGCATTGCAATCATCTTGATGGGGAAGAGAGAGCTGGTTGCTTTGCTTAAGTCTGGTGTCTCGTGGTGGTTGGGCGGCTCTTCCTCGCAGTGCCACGGGGTTGTCTGCAGTTTGTGATTGTGGTATTTCCTGATCATACTCACTTACTATTTTTGCTGTGTCTTTGTGCGCGTCTGTTTGTGTGTGCTTGGTGGTCGCCTGCTGGGGGGGGGGGCGGGGGGGGCGGGGGGGGGGAGAGGCTGGCCTCTGGCTCTTGTTTGTGGTGTCTACTGTGAGTGTTTGTCACTTTCCCATTGGTATCCTGGGTCAGGTGTGGTACTTGATTGTATCAGATCCTGATCTTTGCACCCTTACTTACTTTGTGCAAATATTACTTATATGTATACAGCAGTGACCTATATTAGATACGTCACTGCATGTGTGTTCCATCTCAAAAAGTAAGTGAGTATGATCAGGAATCACCAAAATCACACACTGTAGACCAACCCACGGCACCGAAAGGAAGAGACACAGAATACTAACTAGTCATAATACATCAGGAAGACAATTAAAGTAAAGCAACCAACTGTATGCAGGCAAACCCTGAAAAAACCCAAGCCATTTAATTGGAGCTGGGAAAAAGACTCATGACATGGAGTTAACTCATAAAGTATCTGATACTCAAATAAAATGTGAGGATGTAGTTAAATTGCTCGGCGTGGATATAGATTACCAGCTAAACTTTGATCAACATATCAGTAACCTTCGTAGAAAAGCAGGTCATAAGTTGAATGTCTTAAAGAGATTGAGTGTTTTCTCATCAAGACTAAATAACACACAATTTTCATACTTTCATTTTATCTAATTCTTGCTTGTCATTTTTGTTCTATAAATAACTCTAAAAAGTTACAAAAAAATCAAGAGCATGCCCTAAGGTTTGTCTGTGATGATTTTGAATAAACATATGATAAGCTATTAAATAAAGCAAACATTCCTTTCCTGCTTATCAAAGTAAGTAAGTGTGCAAAGATCAGAAATCACGACATAAGAGCAATGATAGTGGAAACCTTTCACATTTTGAATGATATGTCTCCCGGTGTATTGTCCGACCTGGTTAGGATCAGAGACTGTTTTGCTTATAATTTTAGATATCAAAAATGTTTTGCAGGTGACACAAATATGCACACCAAACTGCGGTAAGAGAAGTTTCAGATTTTACTTTGTGTCCTTTTTAGTTTTGCAATTCATCTTGAAGAGGAAGAGAGAGCTGGTTTCTTTGCTTTTATTGTCTTACGAATGTCTTGTTGCTGTAGATGTTCTGTGAATCTTTGTTTTGAATTTATTTTGGTCTATTAAAAATTCAGATGAAATTCTTAATAAATTGAAGTCTAGAGGTTTTCTAGCATCTGGTTTGTCTACATATGATTTCTCTACTCTCTATACTACATTGCCTCATAATCTAATCAAAGAAAAACTAACAGAATTAATTGAACAAACATTTAACAGAGAGGGCTCACTTTATTTGGCTTGTTATAATAAAAATGCTTTTTTTTACTTCAGAACAACCTAAACGATATAAATTGTGGTCATGTCAGAAAATGTGTGATGCGCTCCATTATCTTTTGGACAATATATTTATTAGATTTGGCTCAAAATTATATAGACAAATTGTAGGTATTCCAATGGGTACTAGTTGTGCTCCTCGTTGCAGATTTGTTTTTATTTTGTTATGAGAGAGACTTTATGTTGTCTCTGTCAGACAATAATCAAACTGATATTATTGAAGCTTTTAACTCAACCTCCAGATATTTAGATGACTTACTTATTAATATTGATAATCCTTATTTTGAACAAATGGTAGGTCAGATATATCCCACTGAACTTCAGTTAAATAAGGCAAATTCTTCTGATACTGAAGCTCGGTTTTTGGACTTGAACTTGTCAATAACAAATGGCATTGTTTCTTCTAAAATTTATGATAAACAAGATGATTTTAATTTTGAAATAGTAAATTTCCCATTTCTTGATGGAGATGTTCCTTGCTCTCCTTCCTATGGTGTATATATTTCTCAGCTTATCCGTTTTGAAAGAGTGTGTTCTAATGTTGATGACTTCAACAACAGAAACTTATTTTTAACTGCTAAATTATTAAAACAAGGTTATAGATATCATAAAATTAGAAAAGCATTTTCTAAATTGTACCATAGACACTCAGAGTTAATTGTTAAATACAACATTGGGTTAAAAACTCTTCTGCAACAAGGTATATCAGAACCTATATTTTATGGTGATTTAGTTTATAAATTCAAACGAATTTTTGGAAAACCTAATTTTAAGTGATCATTCAATAAGATAGTAAAACATTATATAGGGGTTGGATATAACTTGGATATCATGCGACAGTCTGCATGCCTAGTTTTAAACCCAATCACGGCTTATAGCTATGGTTTCCTCTTTAATTGCACGACGGTGGGTCAGGCCTCAGACTCTATGACGGCTCTGACGTAAAGCTTTAATCGGTGGGTTGGTGCCTGATGCTTATCTGTAGCTGGACCCACCATGGCTCAACTTGAGGTTTTCTTTAGCTCTGACTATCTGTGAGTCATGAGCCCTTTTCTTTGTTTCATCATGATGTGTAAATTTGATTAGAATGTTTCTCCATGATGATACATTGCATTAGTTAGATGGCCTCCATGCGAGCTGAACATTTCTTGTACTTCAACAACAGCAGAATCTAGGGTGAAGATTTGGTGCCAGTGGAGTGCATTTGGGCCCCCCGGTGGCTTGGGCTGCTGTCCGTTCTAAGGCGGTGGTTCTGTTGTTGTTGTTGACTTTTTGTTTATTGTTACTCCCATTGTGGGAGTCTGTAATTGTTCTATGTTTTGTTGCACGTTGCTTTGTGTCAGTTCTAGTATTGCAATCATCTTGATGGGGAAGAGGGGGCTGGTTGCTTCGCTTGATTTGTCTTCCTTGTGTTCCATGGTGGTTGAGCGGCTCTTCCTCGCGGTGCCACGGGGTTGTCTGCAGTTTGTGATTGTGGTATTTCCTGATCATGCTCACTTACTGTTTTTTTTCTCTCAGTGCCGTGGGTTAACCTGCGGTGTGTGATTGTGGTATTTCCGGATCATGCTCACTTACTTTTTGCAGTGGAGGTCCAGTGGAACAGCTTTTGAGATAATTTTAGGCAAGTAAGCAGTTTTAATCAATTTAAAGCTTTAATTTCTAATTGGAATGGTATAGATGACTGCAAATGCAACCTATGTAAGTAGCTGTTCCGCAGGATATCCAGCTATCTGTCTGTGAGTTCAAACACATTTTTGTTGTTGCGCTTTCTGCGTTGTTTAGCCTTGTTTGGTTCAGTTTTAATATTAGTACATGATGGGACAGTGTTGACACTAGCATATACAGATAGACTGGTGTGCTAGTCTCACTACTGCAGCATGGTGTATGCTTGCAGCTGTCTTATAATATGTGCGTATGCTTTCATATTTTAGTTGGAATGCGCTAGTCTTACTATTTACTGTTTTATGTGATGGAATTATTATTTATCATAATTGTCTTCCTAGAAACTATCTTCCCTAACTAATAACCTGATATGCCTGTAGTCTTAATGGCTTCATATAGCTAATAACCTTTTATGTTTCTTTTTCAGATATCCAATAATAAACTAATTTTTTTTATCTACTGTACAAAGCCAAAGTAGAAATTCCTATTGGGACTATGTGGAAGACCTATGATCAAAAATCTCAAAAAAAAAAAAAAAATCTACACTTTTATTAAACACAAGAAAACTGACTCCACAGGTGTCAAAAACACTGAAGAAATATGGATCCACTGTCACAGACCCAGAACAAAAGGCTGACCTCCTGAATAACCACATCTACTCTGTTTTCTCTCAGCAAATACCCATGAAACTCTCTGCCCTCTGCTCACTGCAAATTTTTCACAAATTACTTCCCTAACCAAGAAATACCAGAAATCCAGGTACCAGAAAAGGGCGTCCTCCTACATGCTCTCAACATCTCTAAAGCTGTTTGCACAGATGGCAGAATACCAAGAGTGCTCAAAGAACTGTCTTCAGAATTGGCCCTTGTCTTTACTCTGCTTTTTCAAACTTCTCTGCACCAACAATCAGTCCCAGACAAAGGGGAAACATGCCAATGCGAACCTTATCCACTAGTAAGTCGCCAAGACAAACCCATCCAATTATCGGCCAGTGTCCTTGACCTGTATTTCATGTAAGCACTTTGAGCATATTATCTGTAGCAACATCTCACTAAGCACAACCCCAGGAGCACAACATTCTATACCCACTGCAACATGAATTTCGTGAAAAACGTAGTTGCGAATCAAAGCTTATAGAATTTGTCAATGACCATAACCTTTAATATGTAGAAAGGTCACCAAAATGATGTTGTAGAGATGGATTTTGCTAAAGCATTCGATAAGTTGCTCACAACAGATTGCTTTACAAATTGTCATAACATGGGGTTAAGGGAAATACTTTGGGTTAGATAGGTTCTTTTCTCTCTGGAAGATCACAGAAAGTTGTCCTTGAAGGGAGATCATCCTCTTCTTTCCCAGTGCTATCAGACGTTCCACGGGGCTCCGTTCTTGTCCCTTTACTATTTCTCATGTACATAAATGACTTTCCAGAAGACGTCTCTAACAGCACTGTACGATTTTTTACAGATGATACCCTTCTGTACCTAACAATTCACAATTCTTCAGACTGCACCAAACTCCAGGAAGACCTCAACAACCTACAAAGATGGGAATCTGACTGGCAGATGTATTTTCATCTAGAATTATGTGAGGTCATTCACATATAGTTCGACCAGATAAGAAAGACTGGGCGGTTCTTATCTAAGATCCACCCGTGGACATTTCCATTTAATTGGTAAGAAAGAGTGTATTTATCCACCCGTGAAGCGCTTTACACCTGTATACCTGTGAATTATACCTGTAGTAGTTTTGAGTCCCACTTTGAGAAAAAGGCATTTCGAATTAATTTGGATAACAAGGGGACTGGCCAGTCTAGATATATGTGCTCAAACAATGTTCGCAATTTTAACTATTCAAATTATCATACTGAATAAGTAAATAAAATAATGGTCCGCAATGAAATTTTAATCACACTTACGTTTTACTATAAATTAATCAGCACACAGGATGATGGTTTTTGTTGCACCGGCGTGTGGCGAATGCTCCGACGAGACTGCATGTATGCTTGACCTCGCCAGGGCTTTCGCTTCTCGCATATACAAAGTATGCAAGTTGAAGAAGACCCCGAACAACTTTTAGACACCTAAGTCCCTCTGGATACGCCAGAATGAGCGATTATTAGAGGCTTTTGTGGATATGCGATAAGACCAGATCTCATGTTTGTATGCCCTTTTCTCATGATCCAGATACTTAACTCTTGGCCTGCTGAATTCTAAATGATGATTTATTATTATTGTCTCCAGCTAAAAAACAAACAAGTTTTGCCATACAGACAAAATTTGAAGAAAGTGCCAACCTACCCTCCCTCGAAATTTCACAACATATCTCTCCTGGTAAATGAAATGCAGCAGGTCCCCAGCAGCATACTGAAGGTAAATGTTTACCAGGCATGCTAACGTTTAAAGTTGGTCACTCTTGTCGTCTGTGCTTCAGTTGATTGCACGAGTAAAGCGTACATAGGCTATTACACCCGATTTACTGTAGACTAGTCTTATTTGACAGTGTATGACAGCCCTCTGTCTGACACGCCCAGTCTCTGTATAACTACAAAGAAAAAGGCTGTTATACACAAGTATGCACTCCATGGCCATACTCTCTCTTCAGTGCCCCAAATCAAATACCTTGACGTACACATCTCCCAAGACCTTGAGTGGAATTCTCACATCAACTCCATCTCCTCAAAGGCAAATCAGACTCTAGGTTTTCTGAAACGTAACATTGAAATCAACTCCCTAACGATCAAGGAAAAGACCTATAAATATTCCCATTCCAAACTTGAATATTGTAATACAGTATGGGACCCAAAATGTATTAAAATACCAAAGAAGGTGACAAAACAAATCACAGGCTTGAATACCAGTTAGCGATGGCCCAGAGGA
This sequence comes from Loripinus fragilis, assembly GCA_964019695.1. Taxonomy (NCBI): domain Eukaryota; kingdom Metazoa; phylum Mollusca; class Bivalvia; order Lucinida; family Lucinidae; genus Loripinus; species Loripinus fragilis. The sequence goes on along the minus strand of OZ026521.1, from coordinate 51,234,013 downwards.
GAGCGACAAGGTGGGTAACTGGACGGTACCATAACACATCCAGCTTATTGGACATGCTTTTTATAGACTGGAGATCTCTTGAACAAAAAGAGTGGATTCCAGACTTACCATCCTCTATAAAATACGAAACTACCTTGTTGCAATTGATGAGAATCATTATTTTCAGAGAGGCACTGGAAGATGAGAGTACCAATATCGCCAGCGTCGCTCTATGGAGTATATATCTCTCAACTCATTTGTTTTACTAGAGCATCTAGCCATGTTACTGACTTCAACACTCGCAATAAATTGTTAACTCAGAAACTTCTTGAACCAACTAACGATATATATGCTGTCCTTCTACAGGGTTCTGGAAAGTGTCTGAGGTTCCGTTTTAGGAAAGCTAATATACTATTTGCTTTTTTGGTAATTTTGGTGAGATGGGGTTCCCATTTAAGATCCTCTGATATTAAGATTCCAAAGTAGGGATCTGTTTTATTTTCTGTAGTATATGGTTATTCAGCATATAGAAATGCCTGTATCTACAGTTGAAACTCATTAGGTAACATTTTTTGGCATTAAATCTCATACCCCAGTCACTCGCCCACTTTTCAAGTGCTTAAAGATCTTTCTGGAATGTTAGGTGGTCACCTTGAGAAATTATTGTCCTATATAGCAGACAATCATCTGGGAACAATTTCAAATCTGGTAGGTTTTTTATGTGACAGAGGAAGAGAAGTGGACCTAAAACTGCCCCTTGAGGTACTCCAGAGTCAACGGTAGCGCAATCAGAAAAATCTCCATCCACGACTACACCCATGTGTCGTTTTGTCAAGAACATCTTTGTTTCCATAAATTCCATATATTTCAAGTTTATGCAACAGTTTCCCATTCACAGATCTAGGAATTTTTTGTGTTTTACAGTTTACAGAGGGGGTCCAATGGTTTTATTACTGAGAAAACTATACTTTTCCAAGGATCCACCTTTACGGAAAAGCTGTCTTTGTGCGAATATCTGACAAATATGCTGCGAATATTCTGCGAACTGCAATGTTTACAGTAGTTGTTAGCTATATATTCACTTCTTGTCGCAAATACCCAGCGAACAAAGTTGGTCTGACAAAAAAGTGATCGCTGAATGTTTGCAGTTTGTCTTATAATCGCTGCATATTTGCTTCAAAAACTTAAACTTTTTTCAAGCACAAGGTACCATTCGCCTGGTATTCGCAATAAGAACTTAGTTCTGGATACTTTTCGCTGTATATTCATTACAGTGACTTTAACTTTTTATGTATTCACGGAGTGTTCATCTAAGGAGCTTCAACTCATATAGCTCTCAGTCTAAAGATCTTATTTTTTTTACTGGGGAGATAGATTCAAAATTATCTCCTCTTAAAACTCTTTAATTAAATGGCTGTCATAATTGCCATGATGCAAAAATGACAACATGTTGAGAAGTCTTTTTACAGTATGTAATCTCTTCTCATGTGTTTTTCTGTTCCTATGATGTTTGAGTTGATACCTTTTGATTGTTCTCGAATGGTGTTGCTTGCTGAGGTCAGTGCAAAATGAAAAATTTTGACTATTTGAGTGAAACAAGCTTTGACTTTTGTTAATCATTGATTGCTGCTTGTTCGCAGGATAGTAGCAATTATTGTTGGCCACATATTCGCTGCATATTTAATTTACATATTTAAATGCATGTTCGTCGCATATACGCAGAATGTTTGCGGGATATTCACTGCATATTTAATTTGCTGTTTTGAATCATGTTCGCCACATATTCGCTGAATATTCGCAGGCTGTTAACTCAAAGTATTCGCCGCAGACCTAATTTGCATGTGAAAAGTGAACATCTCGCTAACATTCCGCGAATACTGGTCAACCATATAAGGTTATGTTAACCAAACAATTGCAGAGTATTTGCTAGCTGTTCGCGAAAATTGTTCGCGGCAGTGCATTTTTTTCCGTAAGGGCAGAGAGGGCCCAACATTTTCCAGAGGGGGTCCAACTTTTTCCAGGGGAGGGGGGGGGGGGGTCCAAATGCTAGTTTCTATAGAAACCCATATAACTTGTGATTATCCAGGGGGGTCCGGACCCCTATTATAACCCCTCTGGATCCGCACATGGTTTCCCGTGGGGTACTGTATCGAATGTTTTTGAACAGTCTAATATGACCATATCCGTTTGAGTCTTTTATCATTGTTCCGTAGAAGATCTTGCATTGTAGTTAGGAGCTGCATTCGGCGACAATTAAAGAGGGTCTAGATTGGGTATAATGATTAGTGAATAATGGCCCTTTTTTATAATGAATAGTGAATAATGAACCAAAAAAATAATGAATAGTGAATAATGAGAGCCTAAAAAATAATGAATAATCCTATTTTTTTAATGAATTGAAGAAAAAACTAATGAATAGTGAATAATCAGATTTCTTTGCCACCTTTCTTACTTTTAATGAATAATTGGTCTTATTTTAATGAATAACCCAAAATTTTAATGAGATGAATAATGGGCTAAATTTTTAATGGATAGTGAATACCAGACCCCCCCCCCCCCCCCCCCCCCATCCAGACCCTCATTAAAGTGCTGTCTGCATTTCAGTTGGGCAGTGATATAGATCACTGAGTTGGGCTCTCCAATGACATGTTATTGGGTCCGAGGAACTGTTGACCAAGTAGGGTGACATTTACCGACCTTAATTACTTCTGGATTAACATAGTTCAGTGAAGATTATTGCTCAATTCCATTCATCAAATTATTTAAAATTGAACAAGAATGTGCTGGGTTTACCTCCTTTACCTAGTGTATGTATTTTGCTATGAATGAGATGGAATGGTGGCTGTGTTATGAGTCCAATGGCGGCAATGTGCCACTTTTTAAGCGAGAACATGCGCATTACATGAGGACATGCGGTTATTTCGGGATTGACACTTACGATCCGCAAGTAGGCCTATATAGTCACATTTTGTGTTTTGATTAATTGAAAAAGGCCAAAATATCTAGATTTACTCTTGAAATATGATAATATATGACCAAAACGCATATCCTGATCACCCCAAATCCTGGATGGGATGACCTAAGTTTGCACGGATTGCGCAGGTCAAGACAGAGGATTCTGAATTTATACCTAGACATCTACATTTTATATTCTATAGAACTATCATGCATGAAAACATATATCTACCACTTATATAATTATGAGGCCATCGTGTGTGGGGGGTCCTGTCATGTGCGGATCCAGAGGGGGGGGGGGGGGGGGGGGGAGTGGAAAATCACAAGTTATATGGGTTTCTATAGAAATTAGCACCCGAAAAAGTTGGACCCCCTCTAGCTGAAACCTTGGAAAATTAAAGTTTTCTTTGAAATAACCATTGGACACCCTCTGGCCCCTCTGTAAAACTGTAAAATAAATTGAGGACTAAAAATAGTCAACAATGTGTGCCTGCTGGGCTGTTCCCCAATATTGTCTTTGTTCCCCTCTCCCCTAAAAAATGGCCTGTTCCCATGAAATAAATGCCCTTTTCCCCAGTTCCCCAACCTCATTTTACCCACATGTTATTACCTGATTACTTCTCTTATTTGCAGAGGTGTGGGCAGGGTAAAGGCCTACATGGTAAGAAAATTTGCAATGTCACAATCATCAGATCATTTGATGGCAAAGGCTCTGTAGTGTATTATGTGGGCCATGGATCGATCCAGAAATAAAAATATGATTATGACTGAAAAAACACCAGAATATGTAATTATCACTGGAGCAGCATTTAATTTGGTAATACCCGCTTTTTTACCTTTGACATGAACCTTGATGTCACACAAAATGTTGCCCAGTACCCTCTACATCATGTCACCTACATGTATGCACCTGCATTTTGCTTAAAAAAAATGCAGGTGCAGACATGTAGGTGACATGCATTGTATCTCCAATGGTTTAGGAGATGCATTTACAAGAAAATAAATATCTTGTAAATGCATCTTGCACATAGCAACTTCAAACTTTGCAGGTGCATGGTTCGCATAATGTAGAGGGTACTGAGCAACATTTTGTGTGATCTTGACCCGAATAGTGTTTGAAATTTTAGAACAGTTACCCTATATTCATATGCTATAATGGAAGTCAATAGAATGTACCCTGATCAGACTTTAGGGAGCGCAGTGGCTTAGTGGTAGAGTGCTTGACTTGAGACCGAAGGACCGTGGGTTCGAGCCTCACCGGCGTCACTGCATTGTGGTCCTTGAGCAAGACACATTTATCCTAGCTTAGTACCGGTACAACCCAGGAAGACCTGTCTCTATATAACTGAAAGATTGTTGATGGGACGTAAAGAATCAAATCAATCAATCAAACCTGATCAGACTGCTTCTAGGCTACCGGCTACCCCCCCCCCCCCCATGGAAAATGTTGGACCTCCTCTGGATCCTTGGAAAAGTATAGTTTTCTCTGATATAAAACCATTGGACCCCCTCTGTAAACTGTATAATAAGTTGAGGACTAAAAAAAAAAAAAAACACCGTTGTGGCTGTCGGGCCTGGACCCCCCCTGACAAAAAATTCTGGATCGGCGCCTGATAGACATTCTCCTAAAGGAGCATTCTAGCAGTACTATCTGGGTCCATATTGTTTGTAATACAGTACAACCTGTGTAAAACATCTACTCTCAAAAAGACAAGGGGAGCATTCTGCAATACTTTCGACCTTCAATAAGCTACCATTTGTCATTAAGATCTTTGTTTTGTCTATTTTTGAGTGGCCATTTTACATGTAGGCTACTAAAGTACAGAAGCAGATGAACATTCAGACAGCATTTGTTATGAATGGTGGGACAAGGGTTAATCTATTGGACACATATTATCCCATAAAGCACCACTTATAATTTGCAGCAGACGACCATTTCAAATTTTGCTGCTTTTCCAAAAATAACAAATAAGGTATGATATTTCATGAGAATCATGTGCCAGGATTCTCATGAAATATCATATTTCATTTTTTTTTCGAAAATTAGGAAAGATGTCGCAAAATTTGTTGTCTGCTGCAGTCGTGATTGGCGCCTTAAGGGTTAATTTTTTATGCTCAATTCTGTCCAATGTGGTGTTGCCTTAGGGCTTGGATTATTGTACAATGCAAGTGCTCTAAGATGCATGACTTTTTGTGAGTAAATTTTCATTCCATGGTGTGACTGCAAAGTAAGAAAGAAGTTTTCACTGAATGAAGGTAATATTTTTGGGGGTATTTTATGTTCATTAACCCTTTGTTTACTGAAAGCCCCTAAATGGATAATTTTGGTAAACAGTGCAGATGAAATGCAGCAGGATGCTGGATTTCATCTGAGTCTAAACTGTTGGCTAAGATTGAAGTACTTTGGTAGCGAATATATTACAAATCCGTCTGATGTCCCCCACAGGGGTTAAGACGTAACGGAAGAAAGATATGGATCCAAATTAGATAGCTCCCTAAGGAGCAGTCTGATCTGGATTCATAGTGTTTGCTTCCATGACAAAAGTAGTCTCAAATTCATTTGAAAATATGCAGCAGACATGATTTTCAGGACTAAAATATACTTGTGCTTTATAAATAACTCTTGAAGTTTCTTCATAATTAATGCTAGCTGCGACTTTTGTAGTCTGCTCAGATAACCAATGCAACAGTTTGGGCCTAGACCAGGACAGGATTTTCTTGGTCCTGATCTGGATCCAAACAGTTTGACACTCTGATAGTGTTCTGAAATAATTTTTTGAAAATTTATTTAGGAAAAAGTCAGCAGACAACAGCAAAAGCAAGAAAATTTGCCCTTGATGCAAAGAGTTGTGTTTTCTTTCAGATGATGGGAAGAACCTTGTGCAAGGAAAGGAGATATATCCACTTGGTCAATGTCACAGCAGTCCAGAAACTTGAATAACCAGGAGAAATCGGGTCCTTCAGAAGTAGAGAACCTACAAAATTTGAAAACGGCAGACTAGAAGCTGGTAAGTATTACTTGCCATAATATGTGTGTGTTTGAGTTTAAAGTCCCATCATCAGCTGGCCAGCAGATGAGGCTACAGCTTCAGGTCTCATCTGATAAACTGGAGAAGCTGGGGATTGAACTTGCGATCCCTGGTTTACAAGCTTTACTCCATAATAACGCATTTTGACGCCTTTGAAATATCATGTATTTGAAAATATTAGGCAGAATGGAGCAAATGCTCCATTTTCCATAATATTTTCAAAAGTATTCAAAATTTAACATAAAATTTTCTTCAATTTTTTTAATGTTGTCGAAAAATAGATAATAATGTCAATATCAAAACATAGCCTTTGGAGTAAAGGGTTAAGGGGAGTAGTTTATCCACTACACCACAGTGGCTCCATTTGCCACAATATAATTTAATCCTTGCCATGCATGCTGAGCCCTGGTATATCCAGTTATTTAAACAGTGTAGATTCAGATCATCTGGTTTCTTCCTCACAGCCCTCTTCTTCAAAAATTAATATAAATGCCATTTGTTACGCCTCAATGATGTCTGAGGGATATTGTTTTGGCCTCATCAGTGTGTGCATCTGTCCCTCCTTCTGTCAATTTATTTGGCAATCCGGAACATAATCTCAGGGCCCATTGGTCAGATTTGAAACATATTTGGAAAGGATGAATCATACTATCTACTGTGGACAGTCAGCATCCTATTAGTTTTTTCAACATTTGAGTTACTGCCCTTGACTGAGTTAGAAAAGAAGGCTTTATTGGCTTTTAAGGAGCAATCTGATCTGGATTCTCTAGTGAATTAAAACATTTGCAGCAGAAATGATAACAGATATTTTCAGGTCTAAATATACTGGCACTTTTTGAAGTAGAATCTTCATATTTCAGTCTTGGCCTGCTAGCAACAACTTATTTGTCTCCTAATAATTGTGAACCTTTGCAAACGGTTTGGACCCAGATGAGGACAGACATAACGTCTGTCCTTATCTTGATCCAAATCCTCTGACACTCTGAGAGTGTTCCTGAAAGATATTTTGAAAAAGTTGATTTTTGAAAAAGTCAACAGACCACAAAGCAAAAACTTTAAGCATGAAAAATTACCCAGCATGCTAAAAGTTTTTCTTCTTCTTCAGATGATGGGTAGAGAGCCTCAAGGAAATATGTAGATATCCACTGAGTCAACGTCACAGCAATCCAGAAACTTGAATAACCAGGAGAAAAGAATAGAACCTACAAAATTGGAAAACAGCAGACTTAAGAAGATGGTACATTTTACTTGACATGATATTAATTAACCCATGTCATGCTGAATATTTTCATGTACTACACTCCTCCCCAATTTTTATCCTCTTAACCTGCAGCATTCCATTGTTAGCATGTATCAGAATGGAAAACAATCTGATTGCTTTGTAAGAAGCCATCTGATCTGGATCTACAGTGTTTCCAGAAAAAGGATAAATCCCAGTTCAGTAAGAGGAGGGTTCATCCTTTACACACTGAGCCCTGATATAAAGTGTAGATCCAGAACATTTGACTTCTAAATGGCCATCTTCAAAATTATGTCATTATACTGTGTGCATCCATCCATCCTTCTGGCCATCCATTTATTAATCTGGAACCTTATCTCTGTACCAATTAGTCAGATTTGGTTTTATGGACACTGGACAGTCAACTGCCTATTAAAGACATATGCAACTATTTCCAATGCGCACCTTTCCCGCGTCTGGAAACAGGTAAAGTTGTCTGGGTCCTGTTGTTCGACCATTAACGGATTCGGATCAACACAGCTTTCCGATATGTTTATGTCATATCGTTGTTCCGACATTTTCGTGACAAAATAAAGGAATTAAAGTGTGTCCAAAATATCTATTGACATCTAATCAGAACTGATCGTCTCAGCACTAAAGACAGATATATGTAGCTCAGTGGAAACCAAACAACGTACACAATTACCCTGGTTACGAATAGGATAGTGGCCGAGTCTCTACTACTTGTACGGTTATTTAGAGGGGCGCACAACCTGACCTCGTGGCCTAATGGTTAGCATGTCCGGCTACGAAGCCAGAGGACTAGGATCGATTCCCTGGTGCGCACAATTTTTAAGTGTGTTTTTTCTTTCTTTTTTAACATTTTAATGCTATTTTGCTTCATATACTAGTAATATGGCATCATCAAAATGACCGAAATGGTCATTCCTTAACTTTTTATATTGAATTACGCATGAAACCTATGGGGTGGGATTAAATTTGGCCCTCTTGAGAGAGAATTAGTTCGGTGACCCCAGATTTTTATTCTTTTTTCTGAAAGGTATTATAATAGTCCATGAATTAAAAGTAAATTTTTAAGATTTTCAACATCAGATTTTTTTAATACATGTTTTTTTCTAAAAACAAATTCCAATTTTCGACGAATTGCCAAAATAAATCATGCAGTATCTTGCCAGAGCATGGGATAACAAATAAACTTTCACATTTTCTAAAAGGTTTGAGGCCGAGGGCAATAATTTAAGTTAAAAGAAAGAAGCTGGCTGAAGATTCCAACCGTTTAAGCTCCATATTTAGGACTAGTGTTATTATTTTATATTTTTAGAAAAAATTGGTCAAATGCTGAAAACTTCAATATGAGATTCTGAAAAAATAAGCACGGTGACATATCCTTTTTATTTCATAAATGGATAGCCCATGCATAAAACAAACTGTATGCAAAGTATTGAAAATATTTCAACATGGGAAGTATTTAGTAGCATATGTCCTTAATTTTGTCATAATTGACTTGTTAAAACTTGAGTAACTGTTCTTGACTATTAAAGTTGAGTGCAAAAGTTATCTAAAATTTCGAACACTTGTTACCTGCAGAAAAGTCCTAGACAAACACCTGCAAGCCTATATTGCAAACAATATGGATCGAAATTAGACTAAGGAGTAGTCTGATCTGGATTCATGGTGTTTGCTTCCATGATAAAAGTAGTCTCAAGTGCATTAAAAAATTTGCAGCAGACATGTTAACAAGGCATTTTCAGGACTAAAATGTACTGGTGCAATATGAGTTTAGAATTTTGAAACAACAGAGATTATTCATATTCATTAAGTCGGGCCTTTAGTTAAGAGTGTGTAACAGGAAAATCATTTTCTTATTTCTCAACCAAAACATATGTTGTGGGTACTCAAAAGAACCGTCTCAATGAGACGGTTTTTTTGAGCACCCAAAACAAATGTTAAAACTGATGGGTAAGGAAATATTTATAATTTAACGCTCATCAATTTTAAAATTGTTTATCTAAGCCTTTGTATTAATTTTAAAAGTGTTTAGCTTTTCCTTCAGATGATGGGTAGAACCTCAAGGCAAGGAGAAGAACTCTTGTGTGTACATCCCAATGGTCAATGTGAAGGTATAAATCCAGGAACATAAATAACCAGGATCCCTCAGAAATAGAGAACCTACAAAATTTGAAAACAGCAGACTACAAGCTGGTAGGTTTTACTTGACATGTTATTAATTCATTTGAATGAATGTGCGCCCATCAAAGTCTCAGATTAGCTAGCTCATGGGTCCCACGTTTCTTCAGGTGTAGATTTATGACTGATCAACTTATAACTGGCTCAAATCTATATCTAGCATATTTTCATCATGGTACATGATTGCCCAATGATTTTAGATAAGCACAACAGTGTCAAAAATTACCCCCTGACTCCAAAGACAACAAGATCGAAGGTCAAATATTTAAATTTTGCAATAACCAAGTTTTAACCAAAGTTTTGCATGCAGACAGAGGAACATGTCAAACTAGAGATCAGTTACACTTAGGTATCAACAGGCCCCCAGATATGAGTGTGTAACAGAAAATTATTTTTTCATATTTCTCAACCAAAACATGTGTGGGTACTCAAAAGAACCGTCTCGATGAGACAGTTCTTTTAAGCACCCAAAACACATGTTTAAACTGAAGGTTAAGAAAATAATCACAATTTTATGCTAAAAAAATAGCTTAACTTGCCCCATGTATTGATATAAGTTGTCAAGTCACTTTTGGCTTTGATGTTCAGTAAAAATGCTGAATCAAATTCTTGTGCTTTTGAGAAGCTACACTGTAAATCAGGTTTATTGCAGAGCTTCTCAAAGCCTGATAAAAACAAGAATTGTGGTAAATGCTCTAAAATTTGAACACCAGTTGCCTGCCAAAAAAGTCTAGACTAGCATCACAGACACAGATCAGACTGCTTTCAAAGAAGCATTTCCGTATTTAAAGAGTTCTATAGTAGCAGTCTGATCAGAGTCTTCCCTGTATGAATTTCTGACAAGCATTTTGTGAATTTCAACTAAACCTTGATAATTAACCAACACTTTATTTGAGAACAGAAAGAGAAAAGTGTTTCAAATCTTAGAACATTTACATACTACAACAATTCTCAGCTGCATGATAGTGAATCCATGTAAGATTGGCATACTGTCATTATTTTTTAGCCAGTTTGAGCTTTTGAAAAATTTCTCATGACTTTGTGAATCTCTGCCGTACTTAAATTCTTATCAGATCAATGAAATTTTCTATAAAGTTAAATACAGCAAAGTAAGAATGGTGGGTTGTATATTATGAGAGGTCACTAAAATATTGTATTTCTCTGAAGATTGCGATTTTGTCTAAGCAAACAGTGCAGACCTTGATGAAATGGGACATTATCCTGCAAATCCAGTGGCTCAGTGGTATAGAGAGCGTGACCTTATTGAGCTTGCTAACTAGAGTCTGAACTAGAAAAAAAAATCAAAATCCTGTTGGCAAGTAATGACTTCCAAAGTAAGTGACAAATGGTGAAAAGAGGGTACAAGGCATTTCATGTGATTTTCTGTGTTATGTTTTCTCCAGATGAATGATGTGTGGAAACCTGTAGGCTGGGCACCAGAGAATTTCTGCATGCAAAGAGGACATTATCAGAGATAGTGGTAAGTTGGTGTTAAAAAAAACTCCCAGTTGCAACATGACATCATAACAACATGACATCAGTATCATGTTCCTTGACTTCTTATCTGAAGCAATATGGAAATCAATTATTTTTGTCAACCATGCGACATAATTTGTTGTTGTTTTGATGTCATGATGTCATGTTATTGTTCCTTTGTTCTCTTGTTCAAATCAAACTAACTTTAATATTGAAGGCGACTGAATTGGTTGAATTTGTACCAATTGTCATTTCAGAGAACTTTGCAATCTTTTGTGTAACTCTTGTTGTCCTGTTAACTCTTTGCCGACTATGTATGTATCATCTGCTGATAACCTTTGCTAATAGTTTGGACCAAGATCAGGCCTGACAAAATGTCAGGCCTGATCTGGATCCAAACTATTTGAAACTCTGATGGTATTCCTGAAATAATTTTTCAAAAAAGTTGATTTTGAAAAAAATCAGCAGACGACAAAAAAGCATGCAAAATTACCCGGCATGCAAAGAGTTAACAACCCTTTTTCATTCTGATGGATTTTGCCATACATATTGATACAAAAAGTATGAAATTGTTGATTTTGTATCTTAACTCTTAAAGAGCCAATCACGACTGCAGCAGACAACAATTTTTTTTCAACATCTTTCCTAGTTTTCTACAAAAATAAGGTATGATATTTCATGAGAATCATCTGCCAGCAGGCAATTCTCATGAATTACATGCATTATTTGTTATTTTTGAAAAGCAGGAAAATTTTGAAAATGTTGTCTGCTTCAAATTATAGGTGGCACTTTATGGGTTAAGAGGTTGCCTGTCAAAATTTCTATAAAATGATGTGTTCCTGTCCTTAAGAATGTTTTTATCTCAGCAAATACAGTCAGGCACTGGAAGGAAAACCTTCCAAGCCAAAAGTATGCCTTTTTGGAAGGAATAGTCTTCCAACTTAACAATTTCACCATGGATGGATTTTCCTTCCAATTAGTTTTTTCACTGAAAATTGGAAGGACTTACCATCCATCTTAATGACAAGTTTTGGATGGAAAACCCTTCCAAAACATCCTTTTCATTGCAAATTTGGCATCCGATCGGCTGTCCGATTGCAGGGTTAATGATGTAATTAGTATGTTTTCATTACATAACCAAGCAGAAAAATCATGTTTCTACTTGATAAACCTTTATATTGCAATATAGGTAACAGAAATTAAGATCATTTATCAATCTTTTCTTGTCACTGGTGTTAGAGAAAGTTTGCAAACTTGTGATGCCTTTTCTTGAAGATATCTTTTCAAGGCATGCAGTATTACATAAGTGTGTTCAGGGGTGTGGAAATAGTACAATTTTCTACTTGTCCAGGGACAAGTAAATGGCCATAATATACTTGTCCAAAGAAAATTTTACTTGTCCGATAGTACAGATTAGCTTATACCTTTCTGTGCTTAAACAATTTACACTTTCGAAAACAGTATGAAACCATGCAGATATCAACTCTCTTGTAAACAGTGTAGATCCAGATCAGCTGGCTTCTAAAGCAAGCTGATCAGGATCAGAGGACAAAAATATTTCAATATTGCACTTGTTCTGCAGGACGAGTGACTTACAATTTTCACTCGTCCTTCAAACACATGCACTTGTCCTTTAAAAGCGTATGCAATAGAAAACATAAAGGAGTAATATGTAATATGACTTATAAAGTTCCTTATATCACTGCTAAAATGATATTTACCCAGTCAGTTTCAGAAATGCATCCCATATAATGACAACAGTCAATACTCAGAAAATGCTAGTTTCACCCTCAGATTTTTCACCTTCATCCTCAAGTAATTCTTCCCAAAGCACTCGTCCTATAGGATGAGTGCTTTGGTAGAATTACTCGTCCTTTCTAGATTTCACTTGTAATTACGAGCGGACGAGTGGAATTTTTTCCCCTGAGGATCCACACTGTTTTCAATGCAACATGTGAACTCATGATAATTAATCAAAATATGAAATACAAAATTTTATTAACTTTAAGTCTTTATACAAATTTTGCACTTGTCCAAGGACAAGTACATTGAAATTTTCAACTTGTCCTGAATTAAATGGGACCAGGTCGGACAAGTCGGGCATGGCATTTCCACAGCCCTGAGTGTGTTACTATAAATAAATCTGGATGGAAGTACAGGCAATCACAAACAGATGCTTAGGCTTATTTATGGGAGGAAATATTTCTATTTCTAGAGATAGAACTAAAATTGAGAGATTAGATTGGAAGGAATTTACATCCAAGTCTGTTGGAAGGTTTTCCTTCCAGTGCCTGACTGAAATAGTGCAGGCGCTGTTGAAATGCAATCTTATGTGAAATTTCATCTGGGTCTGCACTGTTTGACAAAGTACCTGTTTACTGGTATCCAGTATGAAAAGGATTGAGCCTGGATGCATCTCTTTTTTAATCACAATGTAGTTTCTGACCAGCTGGCTTTTTTTTTCAATTTATTCTGTGAATCCATGTGATTCTGAACCTCTTGCTATTTGGTTTTTTGGAAAAAATAGTTATCTTGATTTCATTGAAATTCTGGGTTTGTGTTGTGTATTAATCCCTTAATAGTTTCACCTGAGGGGACTACCTGACAATTCACTTTTTTTCTACGTAGTACGTTTTCATGCTTTTTTGTCATCGGCTGATTTTTTTTCAGGCCTGATCAATGAAGCAGAGTCTGTTGTTTATAAAAACTTGTAGGATCTCTCTATATCTGAGGGACTCCTTTTTGACGGATCATTATAAAATTTATTTTCCCTGACTGATGCATAATTTCATTTGCTGATTTTTTTAGATTTTTTAGATTTTAATTTTTATTTTTTTGATGTGATGCTTTTTTATTTTTTTTAGTTGAAACTTTCTCCTTGTCAACAACTTTTCAGTCATGTCTGGATGTTTCCTGGGTAGAACCAGTACTAAGCACAAGATTAATTGTATTGCTCAAGGACAAAACATATTGCATCTGGTGAGGCTCAGACCAGCGACCTCAAGTCAGGCACTCTTCCACTGAGCCACTGCACACCTTGGATTTTATTTTGGAATACCTGATATATATTGTTACTTGAATCACACATTTTCCTTTTCAATATCATTTAATCTGTCTTAACTAAAAATTTGTTTGTTTAATTTATTTTTTTCTTTATTTTCCTTTTGTTTAATTGTATATAAAAGCAAGATGTTTTTAACTTTAAGAGGTAGGTTCTTAAATAACCTTGTTATACAAAAGAATACAATGAGTGTTTGATGAATATAAATTAATCATTTACATACACTTGAGATTGCAGAAATGACAGATATAAATCAATTCATAAAAACACAATTTGAGGGGTGTGCTGTTAAATACTGTTGCAAACTATATATATACTAAAGGACTTTGAAAACGCATCAACCAGATTAAATCCTTCATTTTACAAACCCTGAGAATGTCAGCGAGATAATTGTTATTGCATATCATAGTCTGACCATCTTGTAGTATGTCATATAAATTTCATGGTTGTAAATTTACTTTAAGGTATTGAAAAAGTATCCGTTTTAAGACAGGGGTGGTCGATTGTGAAGGACACAAATTCAGCTGCAATTTAACACGGGTTAGGTTTGATTCCTGACTCAACGAATTTGCGTCCTTTGCTTCTTTCACGATTGCACATTCATCATTGAAGGATTAGAAATGAATTGACAGTTTGGTACTCTCAAAATTACACCCCTTTAAAATTACGGACATACCCCACCCACCCTGATTACTATAGTCTAGTAATAAAATTCAACGTCTTGGGACTTTCAAAGTTTCAATTTCTTACGCCCGGTTTTATTGGGAGAGGCTAAGGGCATACACAAATGACAGATTATTCATACATTATGCTTGTATCACGTATCTTTTGTATTGTGCAAGTGACGTTAACATTAATTTTTAAGACATCCTCGATCACATGACAGCAGATCTCTTGCAACGATTTACAGCAAAACGTCTTCCCCACATGCTTGTCAGTGTAAAAAATCAATATCAGTAATGAAATCGTGCATAAAGGTAACTAATGGAGACGTTTCTAAAAATGAGCTATAAATTTATGTTCAAATTTGACGTTTATTTTCGAAATTTTGAAGTTATCAATTACTTTTAATTTGAAAAAGTCTATAAACCCTTTTGGTAACATGGCATCATATACGCCACAGTTTAAGCATAAAAATAATCAAAAAGCTTCATTTATTTGTGCAGAAAGGTGCTGGATGCTGTATGTACCCATATGACGTCATCAGCAGTGTCGTGTGATAGTGCAGTCAAATTAATGATGGGTTCATACCAATTCTGGGTTGCACATTAAAACCTGTGAGTAACTTTTCAATCGCATATACGGTTTGCAAGAAAAGTGCAAAAATATGGTGATGCATTTTCAAAGTCCTCTAGTATAGATTGTTCCTGATTAAAGTACCAACTTATGCAACATTGCATATTTGCTTTAGTAAGTCCATTCAGTTCATTTGAAATCACCAAGCCCTGTTAGGCCAGCAAATAGGAAAGTCATAGATCTCAAATCAGTAACTGAATCACCTGTTGCAAATTAGATGGGAGGTTTTGTATTGTCATCAGTCTATCAGTCTCCTACTTTTATGTTTGCTCCGTATCTCCTGAACCTTTTGAGTGATTATCATCAAACTTCCCTCAAATAATCCACTTGATAAGTTGGTAAGTGTGTTGCCCCTGATTCAGCTACCCAGGCTCAAGGTGACAGTTCTAGGTCATAGGATTTACCCTTGAATTTTGTGTCTGCTCCATATCTCCTGAACCTTTAGAATTATTCTCATAAGACTTCACTCAAATATTCCCCTCAGTGAGATGGTTTGCAGAACTCATGACTTAGCAGGTAGACTCAAGGTCAAGGTCATATTTCAAGGTCACGGGATTAACCCATCAGTATTGTGTTGGCTCATTATTTCCCCTTTGAATGATTTTCATTAAACTTCATTCAAATGTTCCCCTCAGTGCATGAATCAGCTACCCAGACTAGAGGCCACACTTAAACATCAAAAGATTCTGCTGGCGAAGTTTTAGCTATCCTTAAGACTACTGTCTTGTTAACTAAAAGACTAAGCTGATCAAGGCGTTTGTTGTTTAACTCAGTTGAAGTTGTACTACATTTTGAATTTCTTGCACAAGTTCGAGTCATTTTACCTATTACCACATTTCAATTTCTCCCTTAAGTATTCTTAGCAGGTACCACATCAGAGATTCTCACTTCATTATTGTTTTGATTAAGCTGTACCATATCTATTCCTTACACATGAGTACTTTTTGTTTAATTTGTACAACATTGAATTGTTTGCTTAGGTACTCTTCAAATTACCAGGCCTGCAGATAATAGTTCGTTCCTGAAAATTATTTTACATATTTCTCAACCGAAGCATTTTGTTGTTTGGTTCCTCTCAACAGGTGATCTTACATTAACAATGTCTTTGACAAGTTCATAGAACTGCTTCTTTTCAACATTATCATTGTCTTAGACAAGATCATATAACTGCTTCTTTTAAACATATGATCCTTACATTATCAATGTCTTGGACAAGTTCATAGACATGCTTCTTTTCAACATTATCAATGTCTTGGACAAGTTCAAAGAATTGTTTCTTATCTATAGCTTTTTTTGCACTATCAATGTCTTGGACAAGTTCATAGAATTGTTTCCTTTCTACAGCTGATCCATACAATATCAAGGTCTTAGACAAGTTCAAAGAATTGTTTCTTCTCTACAGCTTCCTTAAAAAAATCAATGTCTCAGACAAGTTTAAAGAATTGTGTCCTCTTCAACAGCTGATCCTTACAGCATTAATGTCTTAGACAAGTTAACTAAACAGCTTTATAACACTGAAGTTCCAATGTCTTAGACAAGATTGAAAATTGGTTTCCTCATAACAGATGTGTTTCAGAAAACAGTGAAGAATGCATCTTGAAATTGCCAACAGGAAAAATCTTGTTTAACCATATACTCCATATTAATACATTTTAAAGCCATTGTTGCCATCTTTGAGCAAATGCTAAATTTTCCATAATATTTTCAAGTGTTCGAAACATTACTAAAATTTTCTTGAATTTTTTTCAATGCTACCTTAAAAAAGAAAATGATGCCATGATCTAAAAAAATAGCCTGGGGAAAAAAAGCTAAAGTGAAGAAGCTTCTAGAAAAGTTTGTTATCAAAACTTAATTTTCTTACTCCTCAACAAAAAATATGTTATGGTTACTCAAAAGAGTCATGTCAGTGAGACAGTTCTTTTGAGTACCCTTAACATATGTGAAAATTAATGGGTAGGTAATATTTTGAATTTTACTTTGAAACAAGATTGTCCTAACACTTTACTCCATAAGCTATTTTGAGATCATGAGATCATTTTCTTTTTTTAGACAACATTGAAAAAATTCAAGGAAGAATTAAGTTAAGTTTTGAATTCTTTTAAAATATTATGGAAAATGAAGCATTTGCTCCAAAAGAGCAAATGCTCCATTTTCCATAATATTTTCAAATCCATGGTATTTCAAAAGCGTCAAAATGCACTATTGATAAGTTAGGGGTCTTTCATGCAAACCAAATATCTATGTTTCTTGATCCACATCTGAATTGAGGGTGAGGTTGGCGCCATTTAACCAGTTTAAGCCCTTCAGTAAAATATTTTACTGACCGTTCCAAGGCGGTACTTCTTTTGTGGATCTTTTATGTTTTTGTTCTGTCTTGTGTATGCTATGTCTTTGTGCGCATCTGTTTATATGTGATTTGTGGTCACCTGCTGGGAAAGGGCTGACCTCTTGGCTTTCGTTTTTGTCTAAATGTGATTTTGTCACTTTCCCATTGGTATCCTGGGTCAGGTGTGGTACTTATTTTGTATCATTTCCTGATCTTTGCACTCCTCAAACATGTTTTTCTGGCCTTCTAAATAAGCTTCCTTATCCTATATATCCTTTTCTCATGATCATATAAATTAATTGCTTATTAATCCATATTTCACTATGTTGTGTACATATTATTAGTAGCATGCTGTCACCATCTATAATATAGGGCATTTAGAAAATGTGCATCATTCTATAACATCACCCCTTTTGCACTCAGAAGGTCACACTGTGATAGAAATTGGTCCATTCTGAGTGCAATAGGGTAAATTAAGGTAATTCTGAGTTCAGATTAGATCCAGACCACATAACATGGAGTTTTAAGTTGAACAACTATGTTACCCCAAATGTTGTTTGTCATCAGCATAGTGTAGTGCTGATTTTAAATCTGTTTGAGTAAAATAATTTATGGAACTTGTGAGTTCTTCCTGCATCCTTGTGTTTATACAAGGAACCAACTGTCTGATTAATTTTGCGCACTTTTCTCAAATTGTTGAGCAATTATGAATGGATTTTCTGTCCCAGTTGAAAAAAAACTACACTGTCACTTCTGCGACAACATATTGCATCAAATTTCTCATATGTATATAGGCACTTTGGTCAAAGGGACCTAAGACATTTTTTTTCAATTATTTTAGTAAATATTATTGTTTGATTTTTTCATCAGAATAACAAGGGTTTTTTGACCAATATGACCCCCATGCTGGGGGCCTTGGAAGGCTGATGTGCTTTCCATTGGTAATTCTCATGAACAGACTCAATGAAACAGAGTCTGCTGTTTAATGTTAAATTTTGTAGGATCTCTCTTTTTCTGAGGGACTCTTTTTTGACAGATCATTTTGAAATTTATTTTCTCTGACTGATGCATAATTTCATTTGCTGATTTTTCTTATTTTTAAATTTTTCTTTTGGTGTAATGCTTTTTTATTTTTTTTTAGTTGAAACTTTCTCCTTGTCAACAACTTTTCAGTCATGTCTGGGCGTTTCCTGGGTAGAACCAGTACTAAGCACAAGATTAATTGTCTTGCTCAAGGACAAAACATATTGCATCTGGTGAGGCTCGGACCAGCGACCTCAAGTCAGTCACTCTCCCACTGAGCCACTGCACACCTTGGATTTTATTTTGGAATACCTGATATATATATATTGTTACTTGAATCACACTTTTCCTTTTCAATATCATTCAATCTGTCTTAACTAAAAAAAAATTTTATTTTCTTTTTTTTCTTTATTTTTCTTTTGTTTAATTGTATTAATTTATAAAGCAAAGTGTTTTAAATTTTAAGAGTTAGGTTCTTAAATAACCTTGTTATTCAAAAGAATACAATGAGTATTTGATGGATATAAGTTGATCATTCACATACACTTGAGTTTGCAGAAATGACAGATAAATCAATTCATAAAAACACAATTTGAGGGATGTGCTGGTAAATACTGTTGCAAGCTAAATATAGATTGTTCCTGAGTAAAGTACCAAATAATGTTTTTTTCATGAATGCAACATTGCACATTTGCTAAAGTAAGTCCATTGAGTTCATTCGAAATCATCGAGCCATGTTAGGGCTGCTAATGGGAAAGTCATAAATCTTAAGTCCATAACTTAATCACCTGTCACAAAGCAGATGGGAGATTTTTCATGTCAGTCAAATCATCAGTCTATTAGTCTACTACTTTCATGTCTGCTCCATATCTCCTGAACCCTTTGAGTGATTATCATCTAACTTTCCTCAAATAATCCTCTCAATAAGAATGTATGTGTGTTGCCCCTGATTCAGCTACCCAATCTCAAGGTCACAGTTCTAGGTCATAGGATTTACCCTTGAATTTTGTGTCTGCTTCATATCTCCTGAACCTTTAGAATTATTCTCATAAGACTTCACTCAAATATTCCCCTCAGTGAGATGGTTTGCAGAACTCATGACTTGGCAGGTAGACTCAAGGTCAAGGTCATACTTCATGTCACGGGATTAACCCATCAGTATCGTGTTGGCTCATTATTTCCCCTTTGAATGATTTTCATTAAACTTCATTCAAATTTTCTCCACAGTGCATGAATCAGCTACCCATACTGGAGGTCACACTTCAAGGTCAAAAGATTCTGTTGGCGGAGTTTTAGCTATCTTTCAGACTGCTGTCTTGATAACTAAAAGACTAAGCTGATCAGGGCATTTGTTGTTTAAAGGGACAAATATTTTAGCAATAATACTGGTACCACTCATTATGACTCTCTCCAGGGGTCATACTGGGCAGATCAAAGGGACAGCCATAATGAGGTGATTAGGACTTCCTTACTGGGGCAATAAAGTGGCCCCATATAGGGATTAGGTATTTTATGATAAAATATTGATCTTTATCTTAGTGAATGAAATTGTGTTGCATACAGGTAAGTCCCCTCTTGAGGCCCCATTAATTTTGTGAGATACTGAAACTGTCCCTTATCAGTTAATCCTTTAATGATCTCTATTGGACAGTAATCTTTGTCTTTAACTCAGTTGAAGTTGTACTACATTCACAAGTTCCAGTCATTTTACCTATTACCACATTTCAATTTCTCCCTTAAATATTCTTAGCATGTACAACATCAGAAATTCTCACTTCATTACTGTTAAGATTAAACTGTACCATATTTATTCCTTACACATAAGTACTTTTTGGTTTGATTTGTACAACATTGAATTTCTTGCTTAGGTACTCTTCAAATTACCAGGTCTGCAGATAACAGTGTGTTCCCGAAAATTATTTTACTTATTTCTCAACCAAAGCATTTTGTTGTTGGGTTCTTCTCAACAGCTGATTGTTACACTATCAATGCCTTAGACAAGTTCATAGAACTGCTTCTTTTCAACAGCTGATTGTTACATTATCAATGTCTTGGACAAGTTCATAGAACTGCTTCTTTTCAACAGCTGATTGTTACAGTATCAATGCTTTAGACAAGTTCATAGAACTGTTTCTTTTCAACAGCTGATTGTTACATTATCAATGTCTTGGACAAGTTCAAAGAATTGTTTCTTCTCTATAGCTTTCTTGCACTATCAATGTCTTGGACAAGTTCAAAGAATTGTGTCCTCTTCAACAGCAGCTGCTGTTCCTTACAGCATTAATGTCTTAGACAAGTTCATTGAATTGTTTTCTCTTATCAGCTCCCTTACACTGAAGTTTCAATGTCTTAGACTAGATTGAAGATTGGTTTCCTCATAACAGATGTTTTTTTGAAGGATAAAAGTTATTAACAGTGAAGAATGCTTCTTGCAGATAAACATGGTAAACAGATTAAATGTTGTTTAACCCTATACTCCATATTAACACATTTTGACGCCTTTGTTGAAAATGTGGAAAATTGAGCATTTAAAATAATGGTCAATTTTCCATAATATTTTCAAGTGTACAAAACTTTACTCAAATTTTTCTTGATTTTTTTTTCATTGTTATCTAAAAAAGAAGATTATGTCATGATCCGATTATGTCATGATCTAAAAATAGCCTGTGGAGTAAAGGGCTATAATATAAAGTGGAAAAGTTTGTAATCAAAACTTAATTTTCTTACCCCTCAACCAAAAATATCGTATAGTTACTCAAAAGAGTCATGTCAGTGAGACAGTTCTTTTGAGTACCCTAAACATATTTGAAAATAAATGGGTAAGAAAATATTTTAATTTTTCTTTGAAACAAGATTGTCTTAACACTTTACTCCATAAGCTATTTTGAGATCATGAGATCATTTTCTATTTTTAGACAACATTGAAAAAATTCAAGAAAGAATTAAGGTAAGTTTTGAATTTTTTGAAAATATTTTGGAAAATGGAGCATTTGCTCCAAAAGAGCAAATGCTACATTTTCCATAATATTTTCAAATACATGATATTTCAAAAGCGTCAAAAGGTGCTTTTATGGAGTAATGGGTTAATGTATCAACCTTGGTATGCTGTTTCTTCATATTTTGTGCAAGATCCTTCAAGTGTCATAACAATGGAACTGTGTACAGTGTAGGCTTTCAGTGATTCCTGAAACATGCTTTTCTGGCCTTCTAAATATACTTTCTTATCCTATATATCCTTTTCTCATGACCATATAAATTAATTGCTTATTTTAATTTAGAAGGTAATCCATATTTCACTATGCTATGTATTTTATTAGTAGCAGGCTGTTACAATCTGTAATGTAGGACATTTAGTAAATGTGCATCATTCTATAACATCACCAGGGTTCGCACAGGCTTGAAAAGTACTTGAATTTAGAAGGCTTTCTTGAAAAATCCTTGTAAATTAAATCTGCCTTGAAAACTACTGGGAAACCACTCAAAACCCCTGAAAAGTCCTTGAATTTTACTATTTTCTGTAGGGCTTAGCACTGTTGAAAGAGACCTAAATCATTATAAAATTTTTGTGCCTTTATTTGGTGCAGCATATGCTGCACCAAATAAAGGCACAACAATTTTATACTTATTTTCTAATACTGATTCTCCATTATCTCAGTTAAGCATTTCTGAAGTAGAATTTAACACTTAAATCTGTATTTTTCATTAACTTTTAGTCCTTGAAAACTGTAGGAAAGTCTTTTAGAAGTCCTTGAAAACTCCTTGAATTTCACACAATCTTTATATGTTTGTTCCAACATAAATATTTATGAATCTATACTCACGACAATATTACATTATGCTACCCTCTATTCCCCAGAATGACGCCGACTTAATTACCAGCCGTGACGAACCGCCGATATGAACACAGACATGTAACCCAGTGTAAATCAATCACAATAAAAGCATGCATTTGGTAAACTGATACCTGTAAACTTCCTCTTTTGCGAGAAAACATACAGAAAACAGATATGCGGGGAGGTGGGACGCATGCTATAAGCTTGCCCGGTCCTCATCGTAATATTGTCGTGAGTATAGATTCATAAATATTTATGTTGGAACAAACATATCAAATTTATATCATCTAACTCACGACAATATTACATTATGCTAGATTTTATCTTTCTGGATGGTGGGAAAAATCTGTAATTGAATGGAATAACTAAGTCAAAAGATCGACTTACCATTCAACATAGGGTTACAACAATATTCAGCTCGGCAATCAACAACGTAAACAAAATCTGTGTTTGACAACAACAGAACGTTTTGATGTCATACAGGCTGGTACAAAGCCCGGTTGCCATCATAGAACAATTTTGAAGGATTGAAAGCAAATGCTGTTATCTCCAACAAACTGTTGAGCCGAATTCCCAGAAAAAAATCATGATAAAAGGATAAAGATCCTGTTGAACACAAATTTCCTGAATGTCCGCCATTTTGTATGAAGAAATCACATGGATGGTTATCATTGGTGAAAAAATAATCACCGTGCACACCAGAAAATAAGGTTCAAGAATGTTGCGCTCAAGAAACATTCAAGAAGAAAACTATTATCAGGCAGAATAAGACTAATAGAAGCAGGTTTTCAATAAAACCAGTAATCAGGTTTTGAATAAAAACCAGTAATCTAACGATAGAACCTGTTAAAAGGATTTATCGAACGCCAAAAGCCAGATAAAACTGAATCCACAGAACTTGTTCAACCAAATACTTGAACTCAAGTTCTAAGCACATGAGCACAATAAGGCTAGGAATCAGACTGACAAAGGCAAAACGTAATGTCTACCATCCATGCACGTAGTACGTAGGAAGGCATAAACAGAGTCTAAAAGCTCATTAGAAGGTCAAAAGCTCATTAGAGCTTATGTTCTCTGTTTGCTGACATGCCGTCTAACTTATCTACTATCCATCTAGATATAGTAGAAACCAATATCCCTATTATATACCTCAAAATAGATAAGAAATATTCCTATCTCAAGGTAAGTAAGGAAGAAGGCAAAGATCAGGAATGGATACCATCAAGTGCCACACCTGACCCAGGACACAATTCCCAATACATAATACCAGGCACAAACTGGAAAATAAAAATGTCCTTGCCAGAATATAGAGCAGGGATCTAAATGGAAACACCTGCTACTGATAGCCTTAATCTTGGAAGAAATGTAATACAACCAAAATATGTTGGTTGAAAATACACTTAACCAGAAGAGACCGATAATCAAAAAATGATCATCACTGAATCTCTAGCCAAGAAGCAAATCAGAGACTTATTCTGTGTAATGCACTTAAGTCTCAGAACAAGAAGACAAAAGAAAATATTGACTTCTTGACAGGAAAAAACCCCAGGGAAGAGCACAAGGAAGTGCAGCCTGGTTAGAAAGACTCTCCAACCTCATATCTGATTATATCAGAGAAAGCTGGATGAAGAGACTTACTGAAGACAATGAATACTTCAGCAAGTATCTGTCTTAATCTAACTTCCCCTCAAACAGGAAGAAGAAAATCTGTCAAAAACATAACAGATGAAACATTGGGTATATCTCCCGCTGGAGAACCAGACGATACCACAGTCATATCAGAAAAAGAATAAGACTGAGTGAATAGCTTGAAGCACAGATTCTCTCTCGGCAGATTATGCAAAAAATGCTGCCTAAAAAGAACTCCTTGCAGCACAGCCAAGTGTGCAAGCAGTCCAGAAGGAATACCGGAATGAGTCAGGGACAACAATCCGCCTGAGGGAGTCCAGACTTCTGATGAAACCAGCAGAAAAAACAGGACTGTAAAAACAGATGACATTCCAGCATGTATAATAATTGGAAAAAACAATCAAGTTCTTCTCCAAATATCATTACCTCCCACGAAGGGACATGCTGACCACTGTCCAAACCTGTGATAGTGCAATAGAAATGGAAAAATGGAAGTCAATTGTTAGACTGTGGTATACAGGCTTAAGTGAGGGACTTCCAGAATACGAGAATCGAAAACAGAGTGTCCTATAAAAGGTCAACTCTGTGATCTACTGTTCATAAAATTGAATAGGTAAAAAATTCAATTCCCTGGAACAATACAGGCCATGAGCCACAAAGCATTCATGCACCAATCTACCTGATTGATAACCAAGAATGTCAAGGAACTTGACCAGGCCCCCCTTCTTGTTAAGAAAACACTACTGAAATATTATCTGCTGACAGTAATACATAACAGTAGTAATATTCATAAGAAAGTTCTTCAGAGAGCATGACAACTCTGAATAAAAGACCATAAATGTATTGTTCCATCCAAGGAACAGACCATTGGCCAGGAGCTAAAAGAGCACCCAGATGGGTCCCTCAGTCAAGATACTTGTGTCCATGAAATAGACAAGTCTGAGGGAGGCCTGCCTAAAAGCTCAATGATTTACAGGGATTCCTGACTGAACCAAAGACCTCGGGACAAGAAAAATCCCATGATGGTCTGTTTGGTATCAAAAAGACTTGAGGGCAACAGCAGCAATGCTTGACTGGTCTGCCATTTGACAGAAGTCGAGCAATGGACTCCAAATGGCCTAAGAGAGAATAGATCTCCGTCTGAACAAGATAACAATCTCTGAGTGTGAGTGTTTATGTAAACATCCCACCAACACATAAGGACATGTGGAGACTGGACTATGGCTAAAGTCTCATCCTACAGAAGGAGGAGCCGGGGATCAAATTGGAACCCCTTATTAGGAGAGTAGTTTGTACTACTACACTGCACTAGCTCCTATAATATTCTCAGAATAATTGAAAAAGTCTCATGCACCTTTCTATAGACAAGCCTGAGACACCCTATCTACAGAGCACATTCTCAGAAAGAAAATATCTGAATGGAAACCAGCTCTGCTTATCCCAATTGGAAACAATTTCCAGGGACAGAATCGAACTAAGTTCTTGAGGTATAGAACTTGAACAGATAGGACAAGACCACTGGGCTGGATGATAAAATGCATAAATCAAGCAAGTCCAGAAGAAGGCTCATACGTGTTTCCATAAAGAAAGACGTACAGGGCCCAAAGATCCACTAAAGGAAATAAAGCATGCCTTCCACTGAAGGAAAACATGAATTGGCAAAAAGTTGGGAGAGATCTGAAACTGGTCTCCATCCTCCCAACCTTGTGAACCAGAAAAACAGCTATAATAGCTGCTCTTCAGATGAAAGAAGAAACTGGTTCTATGGATGTCTGTCCAGCATGGATTCTACTTCTACAGAAGTTGAATCTTCTCTGGACCTGAATGTGTTATGCTCAAAAATGAGGAATAACCTGACATCTGGAATGGATACACAGATAAACAATAGTATCTTGTACCCATATCTCTAGAAAAGACTGTGATCACATGTCTGATGGTTACCAGGCATACTAATATTACAATCTGTCATCAGTAAGTATGACTGGCTGACTGAAAGTACTAGTCTGCGCCGCAAGACTCCAAAGAGTCTGGGTAAGCCTGAGCAAATGGGAATCCCTAATAAATTCTCAGATCCCACGGATTTCTCTTTTCTCTAAATAATAGAAAAGAATTACTGCAACATAATGCAGTGGCACGTAGTACTATAGAAACTTCCCAATAGATTTGGCCACATCAAAATCTAAAACCCAACCTTGGGTTATAGACTCAATAGGCTGAACCTAAAGGAACATCCAAGGAACACTGCAGAGAAGGAGCATCCAAGGAACACTTGCCCAGAAATGTGTTACCTCTGGTAAGTGAAGGTCCATAGCGAAACATACTAAAACGTCAGAATTGCCACAGCAATTGAGCTAAGACCTGAAATAGCGTACACACCTCATCAAACTTAGATTGTGAGGAAGTAGAAGAATTCAAAGCAGACAGTGTTC
This sequence comes from Loripinus fragilis, assembly GCA_964019695.1. Classification (NCBI taxonomy): domain Eukaryota; kingdom Metazoa; phylum Mollusca; class Bivalvia; order Lucinida; family Lucinidae; genus Loripinus; species Loripinus fragilis. The sequence goes on along the minus strand of OZ026521.1, from coordinate 51,207,550 downwards.
CAATCAAAACATGCCTGCACGAATTGTGTGAAAACTTGCCATAACTAATTTCCCCAGCCTTCAAGTGTAACTGAAAACCATAAAAATTCGAAGTGACACCTCTTGCATACAGTGGTGGTTCACTTCATAATGGCCAAGAAGGAAACCTGCCGGATGCCTTCAATAAATAAAGTCCAATGAGGACATTAAATAGGATTATTAGGACTAGCCCCTTGAATCCTAAATAAATTTTGAATATAACATCCAAAATAAAAACTGCTCTGAGGAAGAGCTGGTTGGATAATGATTTTGATCTCCATCAAAAAGTACCCAAAACCAAAGCCCATAATAAGTTCATCTTGTACCACTTCAATGCAAGATGAATCCCACACAAGTGTGAGTGTCTTGACAGACAGTGGCATTTTTGAATCTTGGTTTTATACAGAGAAAACCTAATTCAAGTATTGGGTGCTGAATTCTCAGAAGCCAATTTCATAAGATGCATAGATATCCATGTACCCTGAACAGAAGCAGACTGCTTGTTCAGTGGGTCTGGATCCGGAGCCTTATGTGAAATCTCTATCTCACATTCTACCAACGCAGAACAGGAGCGAGAACAATTCTTGTTACCAGAAAAAAATCAAAATTCTTCAGTCAATAACTCTATAATGTACGGTTGAACACGGTTTTTCCGTTGAACACGGTAGTAAAATTCACCAGTCAAGTGAATGGGAATTTATTTTATCCTGTCGTACGTACCGTATGAGTTAGAAGAATAAAGGGTCCGAGCAGGACCAGAGGCCTCTCAGACCAATGTGCCCCGAAAAGAGCATATAAGCCGTGTAGGCTCGCTCTTCCGCTCGCTCACTGCGGGTATATAAGCCTACTGCCTTTACCCTGTGAGCTCTAGCATTTAAATAGCTACACCCGCTTGCCGTCGCTCGCTCGAGGCGGACGGCCAAGGCTTGGCAAGAGCCATATGGTTTGCGCGAGCCATAGGCTAGGCACCAAACCAGAATTCGATACTGAATGAGATAGATGGCTCTTCGATAGAACGGTATCAAAAAAGAGAGAACGCAAACATACACTCTTATAACCCTCGTTTGCTCGCTCCTACCAGGGACTGACTTTACTAAAAAGAGTCCCTTCTCGTACGGCGCTCGCACAGCAGGCCGTGGGAGCGATAGCGGAGGACCGTTGGCGGCTATGGCTAAGTCCAATCGCTAGCAATGGCCACAAAAAGAGCCAGAACTTGATCTTGAAAAATAAGAACAAGGCTCAAGGAAGTACTAAGCGGGAACTACCGCGGTATGCCACGGCTTTGAGAGCGTAAGGCTCTAGCAAGCCAGTCAGTACTACCAGACAAGGAACGATGGGACCGCTTCAAACGAGAGCGGGAGCCATGGACCCTATCATGGTGTCGAACGGCCTGGCGTCTCAAGGATGATTGAGAACGTGCAGGCCGCTGGTTATCCGAAATTCATCAGATTCCCCTCGACACGCAGACTGAAAAGAATTTCCAGTACCATTACAAGTAGTGGAAGATTCAGAAAGAGGAGCCCCAAAGATTTGAACCAGCGGTCAAAGCCAGGGAGGAAGGAATTTCCACATCACTGACGGTTAGGTCAGAGACAACAGAAGTCTCGTTATCCTCTTGCGAGGTAAGAAGAACTCCCTAGAAAAACCCTCCGACTGCACCACTTCTCCAGTCATGTATAAGTTTCTCCGTTTAGACAACTTAGAAATGGCTTAGACCACGTCAAAGTTGACCAGGAGGAGCAACCATAGCATGGATTGTCCTAAGAACAATCCCTGCAAGAATGGCTGTCCCAATCCGCTAAGAATTGGGAAAATCCATTCAAAAAACTTACCTAAGCACCGACGGAGAATTTCAGTAATTCTGAAATAAATGTCAAATTAAACATATGTTAATAATTAAAAAGCATGGTACAAAGTCAAACCAAAAATGTTTGGAACGCAATCCGGGGAACAAATGAGCTGCTCGAGCCAAGGATACATTAAAGTCTTGAGAAAACTCAAGATACGTCCTTTCGCCATTACAGCGCCGAGCAAAAGAGGAAGTTTACAGGTATCAGTTTACCAAATGCATGCTTTTATTGTGATTGATTTACACGGGGTTACATGTCTGTGTTCATATCGGCGGTTCGTCACGGCTGGTAATTAAGTCGGCGTCATTCTGGGGAATAGAGGGTAGCATAATGTAATATTGTCGTGAGTTAGATGATATAAATTTGCCTGTATGAACCCTGATCACCCCTTTTGCACTCAGAAGGTCACACTGTGATAGAAATTGGTCCATTCTGAGTGCAGTAGGGTAAATTAAGGTAATTCTGAGTTCAGATTAGATCCAGACCACATAACATGGAGTTTTAAGTTGAACAACTATGTTACTCGAAGTGTTGTTCATCATCACCATAGTGTAGTGCTGATTATAACTGTTTGAGTAAAATAATTTATTGCACCTGTGAGTTCTTCCTGCATCCTTGTGTTCATACGAGGAACCAACTGTCTGATTAATTTTGTGCACTTTTCTCAAATTGTTGAGCAATTATGAATGGATTTTCTGTCCCAGTGGAAAAAATACACTGTCACTTCTGCACCAAAATATTTCATCAAATTTCTCATATGTATATAGGCACTTTGGTCAAAGGGACCTAAGACATTTTTTTTTCAATTATTTTAGTAAATATTATTGTTGATTTTTTCATCAGAATAACAAGGGTTTTTTGACCAATATGACCCCCATGCTGGGGGCCTTGGAAGGCTGATGTGCTTTCCATTGGTAATTTTCATGAACAGACTCAATGAAACAGAGTCTGCTGTTTAATGTTAAATTTTGTAGGATCTCTCTTTTTCTGAGGGACTCTTTTTTGACAGATCATTTTGAAATTTAATTTCTCTGACTGATGCATAATTTCATTTTCTGATTTTTCTTATTTTTAAATTTTTCTTTTGATGTAATGCTTTTTTATTTTTTTTAGTTGAAACTTTCTCCTTGTCAACAACTTTTCAGTCATGTCTGGGCGTTTCCTGGGTAGAACCAGTACTAAGCACAAGATTAATTGTCTTGCTCAAGGACAAAACATATTGCATCCGGTGAGGCTCGGACCAGCGACCTCAAGTCAGTCACTCTCCCACTGAGCCACTGCACACCTTGGATTTTATTTTGGAATACCTGATATATATTGTTACTTGAATCACACTTTTCCTTTTCAATATCATTTAATCTGTCTTAACTAAAAATTTGTTTGTTTTCTTTTTTTTCTTTATTTTTCTTTTGTTTAATTGTATTAATTTATAAAGCAAAATGTTTTAAATTTTAAGAGTTAGGTTCTTAAATTACCTTGTTATTCAAAAGAATACAATGAGTATTTGATGGATATAAATTGATCATTCACATACACTTGAGATTGCAGAAATGACAGATAAATCAATTCATAAAAACACAATTTGAGGGATGTGCTGGTAAATACTGTTGCAAGCTATATATAGATTGTTCCTGAGTAAAGTACCAAATTATGTTTTTTCATGAATGCAACATTGCACATTTGCTAAAGTAAGTCCATTGAGTTCATTCGAAACCATCGAGCCCTGTTAGGGCAGCTAATGGGAAAGTCATAAATCTTAAGTCCGTAACTTAATCACCTGTCACAAAGCAGATGGGAGATTTTTCATGTCAGTCAAATCATCTTTCTATCAGTCTACTACTTTCATGTCTGCTCCATATCTCCTGAACCCTTTGAGTGATTATCATCTAACCTTCCTCAAATAATCCTCTCAATAAGATTGTATGTGTGTTGCCCCTGATTCAGCTACTAAGTCTCAAGGTCACAGTTCTAGGTCATAGGATTTACCCTTGAATTTTGTGTCTGCTGAACCTTTAGAATTATTCTCATTAGACTTCACTCAAATATTTCCCTCATCAAGATGGTTTGCAGAACTCATGACTTGGCAGATAGACTCAAGGTCAAGGTCATACTTCAAGTTCTTGGGATTAACCCTTCAATTTGGTGTTGGATCATTATATCCCCTTTGAATGATTTTTATTAAACTTCATTCAAGCTTTCTCCTCAGTGCATGAATCAGCTACCCATACTGGAGGTCACACTTCAAGGACAAAAGATTCTGATGGCGGAGTTTTAGCTATCTTCCAGACTGCTGTCTTGATAACTAAAAGACTAAGCTGATCAGGGCATTTGTTGTCTAACTCAGTTGAAGTTGTACTACATTCACAAGTTCCAGTCATTTTACCTATTACCACATTTCAATTTCTCCCTTAAATATTCTTAGCATGTACCACATCAGAAATTCTCACTTAATTACTGTTAAGATTAAACTGTACCATATTTATTCCTTACACATAAGTACTTTTTGGTTTGATTTGTACAACATTGAATTTCTTGCTTAGGTACTCTTCAAATTACCAGGTCTGCAGATAACAGTGTGTTCCTGAAAATTATTTTACTTATTTCTCAACCAAAGCATTTTATTGTTGGGTTCTTCTCAACAGCTGATTGTTACTTTATCAATGCCTTAGACAAGTTCATAGAACTGCTTCTTTTCAACAGCTGACTGTTGCATTATCAATGTCTTGGACAAGTTCACAGAACTGCTTCTTTTCAACAGCTGATTGTTACACTATCAATGCTTTAGACAAGTTCATAGAACTGTTTCCTTTCAACAGCTGATTGTTACATTATCAATGTCTTGGACAAGTTCAAAGAATTGTTTCTTCTCTATAGCTTTCTTGCACTATCAATGTCTTGGACAAGTTCATAGAATTGTTTCCTCTCTACAGCTGATACTTTTACACTATCAAGGTCTTAGACAAGTTCAAAGAATTGTTTCTTCTATACAGCTTCCTTACGAAATCAATGTCTTGGACAAGTTTGAAGAATTGTGTCCTTTTCAACAGCTGTTCCTTACAGCATTAATGTCTTAGACAAGTTCATTGAATTGTTTTCTCTTATCAGCTTCCTTACACTGAAGTTTCAATGTCTTAGACTAGATTGAAGATTGGTTTCCTCATAACAGATGTTTTTTTGAAGGATAAAAGTTATTAACAGTGAAGAATGCTTCTTGCAGATAAACATGGTAAACAGGATAAATGTTGTTTAACCCTATACTCCATATTAACACATTTTGACGCCTTTGTTGAAAATGTGGAAAATTGAGCATTTAAAATAATGGTCAATTTTCCATAATGTTTTCAAGTGTTCAAAACTTAACTCAAATTTTTCTTGATTTTTCTTTCATTGTTATCTAAAAAAGATTATGTCATGATCTAAACATAGCCTGTGGTGTAAAGGGCTATAATATAAAGTGAAAAAGTTTGTAATCAAAACTTCATTTTCTTACCCCTCAACCAAAAATATCGTATAGTTACTCAAAAGAGTCATGTCAGTGAGACAGTTCTTTTGAGTACCCTAAACATATTTGAAAATAAATGGGTAAGAAAATATTTTAATTTTACTTTGAAACAAGATTGTCTTAACACTTTACTCCATAAGCTATTTTGAGATCATGAGATCATTTTCTATTTTTAGACAACATTGAAAAAATTCAAGAAAGAATTAAGGTAAGTTTTGAATTTTTTGAAAATATTATGGAAAATGGAGCATTTGCTCCAAAAGAGCAAATGCTCCATTTTCCATAATATTTTCAAATACATGATATTTCAAAAGCGTCAAAAGGCGCTATTATGGAGTAATGGGTTTAGTATCAACCTTGGTATGCTGTTTTTTTATATTTTGTGCAAGATCCTTCAAGTGTCATAACAATGGAACTTTGTACAGTGTAGGCTTTCAGTGATTTCTGAAACATGCTTTTCTGGCCTTCTAAATATACTTTCTTATCCTATATATCCTTTTCTCATGACCATATAAATTAATTGCTTATTTTAATTTAGAAGGTAATCCATATTTCACTATGCTATGTATTTTATTAGTAGCAGGCTGTTACAATCTGTAATGTAGGACATTTAGTAAATGTGCATCATTCTATAACATCACCAGGGTTCGAACAGGCTTGAAAAGTACTTGAATTTAGAAGGCTTTCTTGAAAAATCCTTGTAAATTAAATCTGCCTTGAAAACTACTGGAAAACGACTCAAAACCCCTGAAAAGTCCTTGAATTCTACTATTTTCTGTAGGGCTTAGCACAGTTGAAAGAGACCTAAATCATTAAAAAACCTTTGTGCCTTTATTTGGTGCAGCATATGCTGCACCAAATAAAGGCACAACAATTTTATACTTATTTTCTAAAACTGATTTCTCCATTATCTCAGTTAAGCATTTCTGAAGTAGAATTTAACACTTAAATCTGTATTTTTCATTAACTTTTAGTCCTTGAAAACTGTAGGAAAGTCTTTTAGAAGTCCGTGAAAACTCCTTGAATTTCACACAATCTTGCCTGTATGAACCCTGATCACCCCTTTTGCACTCAGAAGGTCACACTGTGATAGAAATTGGTCCATTCTGAGTGCAATAGGGTAAATTAAGGTAATTCTGAGTTCAGATTAGATCCAGACCACATAACATGGAGTTTTAAGTTGAACAACTATGTTACCCGAAGTGTTGTTCATCATCAGCATAGTGTAGTGCTGATTATAACTGTTTGAGTAAAATAATTTATGGAACCTGTGAGTTCTTCCTGCATCCTTGTGTTCATACGAGGAACCAACTGTCTGATTAATTTTGTGCACTTTTCTCAAATTGTTGAGCAATTATGAATGGATTTTCTGTCCCAGTGGAAAAAAATACACTGTCACTTCTGCAGCAAAATATTTCATCAAATTTCTCATATGTATATAGGCACTTTGGTCAAAGGGACCTAAGACACTTTTTTTTCAATTATTTTAGTAAATATAATTGTTGATTTTTTCATCAGAATAACAAGGGTTTTTTGACCAATATGACCCCCATGCTGGGGGCCTTGGAAGGCTGATGTGCTTTCCATTGGTAATTCTCATGAACAGACTCAATGAAACAGTCTGCTGTTTAATGTTAAATTTTGTAGGATCTCTCTTTTTCTGAGGGACTCTTTTTTGTCAGATCATTTTGAAATTTAATTTCTCTGACTGATGCATAATTTCATTTTCTGATTTTTCTTATTTTTAATTTTTTCTTTTGATGTAATGCTTTTTTATTTTTTTTAGTTGAAACTTTCTCCTTGTCAACAACTTTTCAGTCATGTCTGGGCGTTTCCTGGGTAGAACCAGTACTAAGCACAAGATTAATTGTCTTGCTCAAGGACAAAACATATTGCATCTGGTGAGGCTCGGACCAGTGACCTCAAGTCAGTCACTCTCCCACTGAGCCACTGCACACCTTGGATTTTATTTTGGAATACCTGATATATATTGTTACTTGAATCACACTTTTCCTTTTCAATATCATTGAATCTGTCTTAACTAAAAATTTGTTTGTTTTCTTTTTTTTTCTTTATTTTTCTTTTGTTTAATTGTATTAATTTATAAAGCAAAATGTTTTAAATTTTAAGAGTTAGGTTCTTAAATAACCTTGTTATTCAAAAGAATACAATGAGTATTTGATGGATATAAATTGATCATTCACATACACTTGAGATTGCAGAAATGACAGATAAATCAATTCATAAAAACACAATTTGAGGGATGTGCTGGTAAATACTGTTGCAAGCTATATATAGATTGTTCCTGAGTAAAGTACCAAATTATGTTTTTTTTCATGAATGCAACATTGCACATTTGCTAAAGTAAGTCCATTGAGTTCATTCGAAATCATCGAGCCCTGTTAGGGCAGCTAATGGGAAAGTCATAAATCTTAAGTCCGTAACTTAATCACCTGTCACAAAGCAGATGGGAGATTTTTCATGTCAGTCAAATCATCAGTCTATCAGTCTACTACTTTCATGTATGCTCCATATCTCCTGAACCCTTTGAGTGATTATCATCAAACTTTCCTCAAATAATCCTCTCAATAAGAATGTATGTGTGTTGCCCCTGATTCAGCTACCAAGTCTCAAGGTCACAGTTCTAGGTCATAGGATTTACCCTTGAATTTTGTGTCTGCTCCATATCTCCTGAACCTTTAGAATTATTCTCATTAGACTTCACTCAAATATTTCCCTCATCAAGATGGTTTGCAGAACTCGTGACTTGGCAGATAGACTCAAGGTCAAGGTAATACTTCAAGTTCTTGGGATTAACCCTTCAATTTGGTGTTGGCTCATTATATCCCCTTTGAATGATTTTCATTAAACTTCATTCAAATTTTCTCCTCAGTGCATGAATCAGCTACCCATACTGGAGGTCACACTTCGAGGACAAAAGATTCTGTTGGCAGAGTTTTAGCTATCTTCCAGACTGCTGTCTTGATAACTAAAAGACTAAGCTGATCAGGGCATTTGTTGTCTAACTCAGTTGAAGTTGTACTACATTCACAAGTTCCAGTCATTTTACCTATGACCACATTTCAATTTCTCCCTTAAATACTCTTAGCATGTACCACATCAGAAATTCTCACTTCATTACTGTTAAGATTAAACTGTACCATATTTATTCCTTACACATTAGTACTTTTTGGTTTGATTTGTACAACATTGAATTTCTTGCTTAGGTACTCTTCAAATTACCTGGTCTGCAGATAACAGTGTGTTCCTGAAAATTATTTTACTTATTTCTCAACCAAAGCATTTTGTTGTTGGGTTCTTCTAAACAGCTGATTGTTACACTATCAATGCCTTAGACAAGTTTATAGAACTGCTTCTTTTCAACAGCTGACTGTTACATTATCAATGTCTTGGACAAGTTCATAGAACTGCTTCTTTTCAACAGCTGATTGTTACACTATCAATGCTTTAGACAAGTTCATAGAACTGTTTCTTTTCAACAGCTGATTGTTACATTATCAATGTCTTGGACAAGTTCAAAGAATTGTTTCTTCTCTATAGCTTTCTTGCACTTACTATCAATGTCTTGGACAAGTTCATAGAATTGTTTCCTCTCTACAGCTGATACTTTTACACTATCAAGGTCTTAGACAAGTTCAAAGAATTGTTTCTTCTATACTGCTTCCTTAAGAAATCAATGTCTTGGACAAGTTCGAAGAATTGTGTCCTCTTCAACAGCTGTTCCTTACAGCATTAATGTCTTAGACAAGTTCATTGAATTGTTTTCTCTTATCAGCTTCCTTACACTGAAGTTTCAATGTCTTAGACTAGATTGAAGATTGGTTTCCTCAAAATAGATGTTTTTTTGAAGGATAAAAGTTATTAACAGTGAAGAATGCTTCTTGCAGATAAACATGGTAAACAGGATAAATGTTGTTTAACCCTATACTCCATATTAACACATTTTGACGCCTTTGTTGAAAATGTGGAAAATTGAGCATTTAAAAATGGTCAATTTTCCATAATATTTTCAAGTGTTCAAAACTTTACTCAAATTTTTCTTGATTTTTTTCATTGTTATCTAAAAAAGATTATGTCATGATCTAAAAATAGCCTGTGGAGTAAAGGGCTATAATATAAAGTGGAAAAGTTTGTAATCAAAACTTGATTTTCTTACCCCTCAACCAAAAATATTGTATAGTAACTCAAAAGAGTCATGTCAGTGAGACAGTTCTTTTGAGAACCCTAAACATATTTGAAAATAAATGGGTAAGAAAATATTTCAATTTTTCTTTGAAACAAGATTGTCTTAACACTTTACTCCGTAAGCTATTTTGAGATCATGAGATCATTTTCTATTTTTAGACAACATTGAAAAAATTCAAGAAAGAATTAAGGTAAGTTTTGAATTTTTTGAAAATATTATGGAAAATGGAGCATTTGCTCCAAAAGAGCAAATGCTCCATTTTCCATAATATTTTTAAATACATATTTCAAAAGTGTCAAAAGGCGCTATTATGGAGTAATGGGTTAATGTATCAACCTTGGTATGCTGTTTCTTCATATTTTGTGCAAGATCCTTCAAGTGTCATAACAATGGAACTGTGTACAGTGTAGGCTTACAGTGATTCCTGAAACATGCTTTTCTGGCCTTCTAAATATACTTTCTTATCCTATATATCCTTTTCTCAAGACCATATAGATTAATTGCTTATTTTAATTTAGAAGGTAATCCATATTTCACTATGCTATGTATTTTATTAGTAGCAGGCTGTTACAATCTGTAATGTAGGCCATTTAGTAAATGTGCATCATTCTATAACATCACCAGGGTTCGCACAGGCTTGAAAAGTACTTGAATTTAGAAGGCTTTCTTGAAAAATCCTTGTAAATTAAATCTGCCTTGAAAACTACTGGAAAACCACTCAAAACCCCTGAAAAGTCCTTGAATTCTACTATTTTCTGTAGGGCTTAGCACAGTTGAAAGAGACCAAATTCATTAAAAAACCTTTGTGCCTTTATTTGGTGCAGCATATGCTGCACCAAATAAAGGCACAACAATTTTATACTTATTTTCTAATACTGATTCTCCATTATCTCAGTTAAGCATTTCTGAAGTAGAATTTAACACTTAAATCTGTATTTTTCATTAACTTTTAGTCCTTGAAAACTGTAGGAAAGTCTTTTAGAAGTCCTTGAAAACTCCTTGAATTTCACACAATCTTGCCTGTATGAACCCTGATCACCCCTTTTGCACTCAGAAGGTCATACTGTGATAGAAATTGGTCCATTGTGAGTGCAATAGGGTAAATTAAGGTAATTCTGAGTTCAGATTAGATCCAGACCACATAACATGGAGTTTTAAGTTGAACAACTATGTTACCCGAAGTGTTGTTTATCATCAGCATAGTGTAGTGCTGATTATAACTGTTTGAGTAAAATAATTTATGGAACCTGTGAGTTCTTCCTGCATCCTTGTGTTCATACCAGGAACCAACTGTCTGATTAATTTTGTGCACTTTTCTCAAATTGTTGAGCAATTATGAATGGATTTTCTGTCACAGTGGAAAAAAATACACTGTCATTTCTGCACCAAAATATTTCATCATATTTCTCATATGTATATAGGCACTTTGGTCAAAGGGACCTAAGACATTTTTTTTTTCAATTATTTTAGTAAATATTATTGTTTGATTTTTTCATCAGAATAACAAGGGTTTTTTGACCAATATGACCCCCATGCTGGGGGCCTTGGAAGGCTGATGTGCTTTCCATTGGTAATTCTCATGAACAGACTCAATGAAACAGAGTCTGCTGTTTAATGTTAAATTTTGTAGGATCTCTCTTTTTCTGAGGGACTCTTTTTTGACAGATCATTTTGAAATTTATTTTCTCTGACTGATGCATAATTTCATTTGCTGATTTTTCTTATTTTAAAATTTTTCTTTTGATGTAATGCTTTTTTACTTTTTTTTAGTTGAAACTTTCTCCTTGTCAACAACTTTTCAGTCATGTCTGGGCGTTTCCTGGGTAGAACCAGTACTAAGCACAAGATTAATTGTCTTGCTCAAGGACAAAACATATTGCATCTGGTGAGGCTCGGACCAGCGACCTCAAGTCAGTCACTCTCCCACTGAGCCACTGCACACCTTGGATTTTATTTTGGAATACCTGATATATATTGTTACTTGAATCACACTTTTCCTTTTCAATATCATTTAATCTGTCTTAACTAAAAATTTGTTTTCTTTTTTTTCTCTTTATTTTTCTTTTGTTTAATTGTATTAATTTATAAAGCAAAATGTTTTAAATTTTAAGAGTTAGGTTCTTAAATAACCTTGTTATTCAAAAGAATATAATGAGTATTTGATGGATATAAATTGATCATTCACATACACTTGAGATTGCAGAAATGACGGATAAATCAATTCATAAAAACACAATTTGAGGGATGTGCTGGTAAATACTGTTGCAAGCTATGTATAGATTGTTCCTGAGTAAAGTACCAAATTATGTTTTTTCATGAATGCAACATTGCACATTTGCTAAAGTAAGTCCATTGAGTTCATTCGAAATCATCGAGCCCTGTTAGGGCAGCTAATGGGAAAGTCATAAATCTTAAGTCCGTAACTTAATCACCTGTCACAAAGCAGATGGGAGATTTTTCATGTCAGTCAAATCATCAGTCTATCAGTCTACTACTTTCATGTCTGCTCCATATCTCCTGAACCCTTTGAGTGATTATCACCTAACTTTCCTCAAATAATCCTCTCAATAAGAATGTATGTGTGTTGCCCCTGATTCAGCTACAAAGTCTCAAGGTCACAGTTCTAGGTCATTGGATTTACCCTTGAATTTTGTGTCTGCTCCATATCTCCTGAACCTTTAGAATTATTCTCATTAGACTTCACTCAAATATTCCCCTCATCAAGATGGTTTGCAGAACTCATGACTTGGCAGATAGACTCAAGGTCAAGGTCATACATCAAGTTCTTGGGATTAACCCTTCAATTTGGTGTTGACTCATTATATCCCCTTTGAATGATTTTCATTAAACTTCATTCAAATTTATCCTCAGTGCATGAATCAGCTACCCATACTGGAGGTCACACTTCGAGGACAAAAGATTCTGTTGGCAGAGTTTTAGCTATCTTCCAGACTGCTGTCTTGATAACTAAAAGACTAAACTGATCAGGGCATTTGTTGTCTAACTCAGTTGAAGTTGTACTACATTCACAAGTTCCAGTCATTTTACCTATTACCACATTTCAATTTCTCCCTTAAATATTCTTAGCATGTACCACATCAGAAATTCTCACTTCATTACTGTTAAGATTAAACTGTACCATATTTATTCCTTACACATAAGTACTTTGTGGTTTGATTTGTACAACATTGAATTTCTTGCTTAGGTACTCTTCAAATTACCAGGTCTGCAGATAACAGTGTATTCCTGAAAATTATTTTACTTATTTCTCAACCAAAGCATTTTGTTGTTGGGTTCTTCTAAACAGCTGATTGTTACACTATCAATGCCTTTAGACAAGTTCATAGAACTGCTTCTTTTCAACAGCTGGCTGTTACATTATCAATGTCTTGGACAAGTTCATAGAACTGCTTCTTTTCAACAGCTGATTGTTACACTATCAATGCTTTAGACAAGTTCATAGAACTGTTTCTTTTCAACAGCTGATTGTTACATTATCAATGTCTTGGACAAGTTCAAAGAATTGTTTCTTCTCTATAGCTTTCTTGCACTATCAATGTCTTGGACAAGTTCATAGAATTGTTTCCTCTCTACAGCTGATACTTTTACACTATCAAGGTCTTAGACAAGTTCAAAGAATTGTTTCTTCTATACAGCTTCCTAACGAAATCAATGTCTTGGACAAGTTCGAAGAATTGTGTCCTCTTCAACAGCTGTTCCTTACAGCATTAATGTCTTAGACAAGTTCATTGAATTGTTTTCTTATCAGCTTCCTTACACTGAAGTTTCAATGTCTTAGACTAGATTGAAGATTGGTTTCCTCATAACAGATGTTTTTTTGAAGGATAAAAGTTATTAACAGTGAAGAATGCTTCTTGCAGATAAACATGGTAAACAGGATAAATGTTGTTTAACCCTATACTCCATATTAACACATATTGATGCCTTTGTTGAAAATGTGGAAAATTGAGCATTTAAAATAATGGTCAATTTTCCATAATATTTTCAAGTGTTCAAAACTTTACTCAAATTTTTCTTGATTTTTCTTTCATTGTTATCTAAATAAGAAGATTATGTCATGATCAAAAAATAGCCTGTAGAGTAAAGGGCTATGATATAAAGTGGAAAAGTTTGTAATCAAAACTTAATTTTCTTACCCCTCAACCAAAAATATCGTATAGTTACTCAAAAGAGTCATGTCAGTGAGACAGTTCTTTTGAGTACACTAAACATATTTGAAAATAAATGGGTAAGAAAATATTTTAATTTTACTTTGAAACAAGATTGTCTTAACACTTTACTCCATAAGCCATTTTGAGATCATGAGATCATTTTCTATTTTTAGACAACATTGAAAAAATTCAATAAAGAATTAAGGTAAGTTTTGAATTTTTTTAAAATATTATGGAAAATGGAGCATTTGCTCCAAAAGAGCAAACGCTCCATTTTCCATAATATTTTCAAATACATGATATTTCAAAAGCGTCAAAAGGCGCTATAATGGAGTAATGGGTTAATGTATCAACCTTGGTATGCTGTTTCTTCATATTTTGTGCAAGATCCTTCAAGTGTCATAACAATGGAACTGTGTACAGTGTAGGCTTTCAGTGATTCCTGAAACATGCTTTTCTGGCCTTCTAAATATACTTTCTTATCCTATATATCCTTTTCTCATGACCATATAAATTAATTGCTTATTTTAATTTAGAAGGTAATCCATATTTCACTATGCTATGTATTTTATTAGTAGCAGGCTGTTACAATCTGTAATGTAGGACATTTAGTAAATGTGCATCATTCTATAACATCACCAGGGTTCGCACAGGCTTGAAAAGTACTTGAATTTAGAAGGCTTTCTTGAAAAATCCTTGTAAATTAAATCTGCCTTGAAAACTACTGGAAAACCACTCAAGACCCCTGAAAAGTCCTTGAATTCTACTATTTTCTGTAGGGCTTAGCACAGTTGAAAGAGACCTAAATCATTAAAAAACCTTTGTGCCTTTATTTGGTGCAGCATATGCTGCACCAAATAAAGGCACACCAATTTTATACTTATTTTCTAATACTGATTTCTCCATTATCTCAGTTAAGCATTTCTGAAGTAGAATTTAACACTTAAATCTGTATTTTTCATTAACTTTTAGTCCTTGAAAACTGTAGGAAAGTCTTTTAGAAGTCCTTGAAAACTCCTTGAATTTCACACAATCTTGCCTGTATGAACCCTGATCACCCCTTTTGCACTCAGAAGGTCATACTGTGATAGAAATTGGTCCATTGTGAGTGCAATAGGGTAAATTAAGGTAATTCTGAGTTCAGATTAGATCCAGACCACATAACATGGAGTTTTAAGTTGAACAACTATGTTACCCGAAGTGTTGTTCATCATCAGCATAGTGTAGTTCTGATTATAACTGTTTGAGTAAAATAATTTATGGAGCCTGTGAGTTCTTCCTGCATCCTTGTGTTCATACGAGGAACCAACTGTCTGATTAATTTCGTGCACTTTTCTCAAATCGTTGAGCAATTATGAATGGATTTTCTGTCCCAGTGGAAAAAAAGACACTGTCACTTCTGCACCAAAATATTTCATCAAATTTCTCATATGTATATAGGCACTTTAGTCAAAGGGACCTAAGGCCTTTTTTTTTCAATTATTTTAGTAAACATTATTGTTTGATTTTTTCATCAGAATAACAAGGGTTTTTTGACCAATATGACCCCCATGCTGGGGGCCTTGGAAGGCTGATGTGCTTTCCATTGGTAATTCTCATGAACAGACTCAATGAAACAGAGTCTGCTGTTTAATGTTAAATTTTGTAGGATCTCTCTTTTTCTGAGGGACTCTTTTTTGACAGATCATTTTGAAATTTATTTTCTCTGACTGATGCATAATTTCAATTTCTGATTTTTCTTATTTTTAAATTTTTCTTTTGATGTAATGCTTTTTTATTTTTTTTAGTTTAAACTTTCTCCTTGTCATTAACTTTTCAGTCATGTCTGGGCGTTTCCTGGGTAGAACCAGTACTAAGCACAAGATTAATTGTCTTGCTCAAGGACAAAACATATTGCATCTGGTGAGGCTCGGACCAGCGACCTCAAGTCAGTCACTCTCCCACTGAGCCACTGCACACCTTGGATTTTATTTTGGAATACCTGATATATATTGTTACTTGAATCACACTTTTCCTTTTCAATATCATTTAATCTGTCTTAACTAAAAATTTGTTTGTTTTCTTTTTTTTTTCTTTATTTTTCTTTTGTTTAATTGTATTAATTTATAAAGCAAAATGTTTTAAATTTTAAGAGTTAGGTTCTTAAATAACCTTGTTATTCAAAAGAATACAATGAGTATTTGATGGATATAAATTGATCATTCACATACACTTGAGATTGCAGAAATGACAAATAAATCAATTCATAAAAACACAATTTGAGGGATGTGCTGGTAAATACTGTTGCAAGCTATATATAGATTGTTCCTGAGTAAAGTACCAAATTATGTTTTTTTTCATGAATGCAACATTGCACATTTGCTAAAGTAAGTCCATTGAGTTCATTCGAAATCATCGAGCCCTGTTAGGGCAGCTAATGGGAAAGTCATAAATCTTAAGTCCGTAACTTAATCACCTGTCACAAAGCAGATGGGAGATTTTTCATGTCAGTCAAATCATCAGTCTATCAGTTTACTACTTTCATGTATGCTCCATATCTCCTGAACCCTTTGAGTGATTATCATCAAAATTTTCCTCAAATAATCCTCTCAATAAGAATGTATGTGTGTTGCCCCTGATTCAGCTACAAAGTCTCAAGGTCACAGTTCTAGGTCATTGGATTTACCCTTGAATTTTGTGTCTGCTCCATATCTCCTGAACCTTTAGAATTATTCTCATTAGACTTCACTCAAATATTTCCCTCATCAAGATGGTTTGCAGAACTCATGACTTGGCAGATAGACTCAAGGTCAAGGTAATACTTCAAGTTCTTGGGATTAACCCTTCAATTTGGTGTTGGCTCATTATATCCCCTTTGAATGATTTTCATTAAACTTTATTCAAATTTTCTCCTCAGTGCATGAATCAGCTACCCATAC
The DNA here is from genome assembly GCA_964019695.1 of Loripinus fragilis. Lineage (NCBI taxonomy): Eukaryota > Metazoa > Mollusca > Bivalvia > Lucinida > Lucinidae > Loripinus > Loripinus fragilis. The sequence goes on along the minus strand of OZ026521.1, from coordinate 51,190,883 downwards.
TGGAGGTCACACTTCAAGGAAAAAAGATTCTGTTGGCAGAGTTTTAGCTATCTTCCAGACTGCTGTCTTGATAACTAAAAGACTAAGCTGATCAGGGCATTTGTTGTCTAACTCAGTTGAAGTTGTACTACATTCACAAGTTCCAGTCATTTTACCTATGACCACATTTCAATTTCTCCCTTAAATACTCTTAGCATGTACCACATCAGAAATTCTCACTTCATTACTGTTAAGATTAAACTGTACCATATTTATTCCTTACACATTAGTACTTTTTGGTTTGATTTGTACAACATTGAATTTCTTGCTTAGGTACTCTTCAAATTACCTGGTCTGCAGATAACAGTGTGTTCCTGAAAATTATTTCACTTATTTCTCAACCAAAGCATTTTGTTGTTGGGTTCTTCTCAACAGCTGATTGTTACACTATCAATGCCTTAGACAAGTTCATAGAACTGCTTCTTTTCAACAGCTGACTGTTACATTATCAATGTCTTGGACAAGTTCATAGAACTGCTTCTTTTCAACAGCTGATTGTTACACTATCAATGCTTTAGACAAGTTCATAGAACTGAAAAGTTTGTAATCAAAACTTAATTTTCTTACCCCTCAACCAAAAATATTGTATAGTTACTCAAAAGATTCATGTCAGTGAGACAGTTCTTTTGAGAACCCTAAACATATTTGAAAATAAATGGGTAAGAAAATATTTTAATTTTTCTTTGAAACAAGATTGTCTTAACACTTTACTCCGTAAGCTATTTTGAGATCATGAGATCATTTTCTATTTTTAGACAACATTGAAAAAATTCAAGAAAGAATTAAGGTAAGTTTTGAATTTTTTGAAAATATTATGGAAAATGGAGCATTTGCTCCAAAAGAGCAAATGCTCCATTTTCCATAATATCTTCAAATACATATTTCAAAAGCGTCAAAAGTCGCTATTATGGAGTAATGGGTTAATGTATCAACCTTGGTATGCTGTTTCTTCATATTTTGTGCAAGATCCTTCAAGTGTCATAACAATGGAACTGTGTACAGTGTAGGCTTTCAGTGATTCCTGAAACATGCTTTTCTGGCCTTCTAAATATACTTTCTTATCCTATATATCCTTTTCTCAAGACCATATAAATTAATTGCTTATTTTAATTTAGAAGGTAATCCATATTTCACTATGCTATGTATTTTATTAGTAGCAGGCTGTTACAATCTGTAATGTAGGACATTTAGTAAATGTGCATCATTCTATAACATCACCAGGGTTCGCACAGGCTTGAAAAGTACTTGAATTTAGAAGGCTTTCTTGAAAAATCCTTGTAAATTAAATCTGCCTTGAAAACTACTGGAAAACCACTCAAAACCCCTGAAAAGTCCTTGAATTCTACTATTTTCTGTAGGGCTTAGCACAGTTGAAAGAGACCTAAATCATTAAAAAACCTTTGTGCCTTTATTTGGTGCAACATATGCTGCACCAAATAAAGGCACAACAATTTTATACTTATTTTCTAATACTGATTCTCCATTATCTCAGTTAAGCATTTCTGAAGTAGAATTTAACACTTAAATCTGTATTTTTCATTAACTTTTAGTCCTTGAAAACTGTAGGAAAGTCTTTTAGAAGTCCTTGAAAACTCCTTGAATTTCACACAATCTTGCCTGTATGAACCCTGATCACCCCTTTTGCACTCAGAAGGTCATACTGTGATAATACAGTGACCTATATAAGAGTGACTAGAAACTCCAATAAAATACCAATACTCAACTCAAATAACACTGTCGTGTATCTTACACAAGTAAATGAGGGAAACTCGAAATCATTTATCTACACTATTGGCTTTTACCGCAATTTTGGAATACACAGCGTAATTTCTCTATTGTTTACCTAAATTTTTAACACCTTTATAAACACCGAAATTATATAATAATGATAATTATGAATCATTGGACATCTTAGTTTATGAATATTGATAAATCGAGACACAGATATAGCCATGTTTGAAGCTTTATTCGTCAGAGTGAAAGAGGTATTTTTGAAGCCATTTTTGCCGATTTCCGCAACTTTCCTAAAATCGGCCGATATTTACACGGTCATAACTCAATCGGATTAGTTTTAACATTGCAGAAACAAAGCATTTAGCAATATTTCATATATATTTTTTCGTTTGTTATAAACAATATTTTCCAATAAGCGATATTTACGACGAAGTACGTACTTTTAAAGGACCTATAAATGCAGCGGTCTCACAAGCTGCATCGCCATTTTGAGTGTGTACGATAAAAGGAGCACCAGGCGTTAGTCACGTGACACATGCCACGACATACCTATATGGCTGAAAAATGAAGTGTCCAGTCACTCTTATATAGGTCACTGGATAGAAATTGGTCCATTGTGAGTGCAATAGGGTAAATTAAGGTAATTCTGAGTTCAGATTAGATCCAGACCACATAACATGGAGTTTTAAGTTGAACAACTATGTTACCCGAAGTGTTGTTCATCATCAGCATAGTGTAGTGCTGATTATAACTGTTTGAGTAAAATAATTTATGGAACCTGTGAGTTCTTCCTGCATCCTTGTGTTCATACGAGGAACCAACTGTCTGATTAATTTTGTGCACTTTTCTCAAATTGTTGAGCAATTATGAATGGATTTTCTGTCCCAGTGGAAAAAAATACACTGTCACTTCTGCACCAAAATATTTCATCAAATTTCTCATATGTATATAGGCACTTTGGTCAAAGGGACCTAAGACATTTTTTTTTTCAATTATGTTAGTAAATATTATTGTTTGATTTTTTCATCAGAATAACAAGGGTTTTTTGACCAATATGACCCCCATGCTGGGGGCCTTGGAAGGCTGATGTGCTTTCCATTGGTAATTCTCATGAACAGACTCAATGAAACAGAGTCTGCTGTTTAATGTTAAATTTTGTAGGATCTCTCTTTTTCTGAGGGACTCTTTTTTGACAGATCATTTTGAAATTTATTTTCTCTGACTGATGCATAATTTCATTTGCTGATTTTTCTTATTTTTAAATTTTTCTTTTGATGTAATGCTTTTTTATTTTTTTTTAGTTGAAACTTTCTCCTTGTCAACAACTTTTCAGTCATGTCTGGACGTTTCCTGGGTAGAACCAGTACTAAGCACAAGATTAATTGTCTTGCTCAAGGACAAAACATATTGCATCTGGTGAGGCTCGAACCAGCGACCTCAAGTCAGTCACTCTCCCACTGAGCCACTGCACACCTTGGATTTTATTTTGGAATACCTGATATATATTGTTACTTGAATCACACTTTTCCTTTTCAATATCATTTAATATGTCTTAACTAAAAATTTGTTTGTTTTCTTTTTTTTCTTTATTTTTCTTTTGTTTAATTGTATTAATTTATAAAGCAAAATGTTTTAAATTTTAAGAGTTAGGTTCTTAAATAACCTTGTTATTCAAAAGAATACAATGAGTATTTGATGGATATAAATTGATCATTCACATACACTTGAGATTGCAGAAATGACAAATAAATCAATTCATAAAAACACAATTTGAGGGATGTGCTGGTAAATACTGTTGCAAGCTATATATAGATTGTTCCTGAGTAAAGTACCAAATTATGTTTTTTTTCATGAATGCAACATTGCACATTTGCTAAAGTAAGTCCATTGAGTTCATTCGAAATCATCGAGCCCTGTTAGGGCAGCTAATGGGAAAGTCATAAATCCTAAGTCCGTAACTTAATCACCTGTTACAAAGCAGATGGGAGATTTTTCATGTCAGTCAAATCATCATTCTATCAGTCTACTACTTTCATGTCTGCTCCATATCTCCTTAACCCTTTGAGTGACTATCATCTAACCTTCCTCAAATAATCCTCTCAATAAGATTGTATGTGTGTTGCCCCTGATTCAGCTACCAAGTCTCAAGGTCACAGTTCTAGGTCATAGGATTTACCCTTGAATTTTGTGTCTGCTCCATATCTCCTGAACCTTTAGAATTATTCTCATTAGACTTCACTCAAATATTCCCCTCATCAAGATGGTTTGCAGAACTCATGACTTGGCAGATAGACTCAAGGTCAAGGTCATACTTCAAGTTCTTGGGATAAACCCTTCAATATGGTGTTGGCTCATTATATCCCCTTTGAATGATTTTCATTAAACTTCATTCATGTTTTCTCCTCAGTGCATGAATCAGCTACCCATACTGGAGGTCACACTTCAAGGACAAAAGATTCTGATGGCGGAGTTTTAGCTATCTTCCAGACTGCTGTCTTGATAACTAAAAGACTAAGCTGATCAGGGCATTTGTTGTCTAACTCAGTTGAAGTTGTACTACATTCACAAGTTCCAGTCATTTTACCTATTACCACATTTCAATTTCTCCCTTAAATATTCTTAGCATGTACCACATCAGAAATTCTCACTTCATTACTGTTAAGATTAAACTGTACCATATTTATTCCTTACACATAAGTACTTTTTGGTTTGATTTGTACAACATTGAATTTCTTGCTTAGGTACTCTTCAAATTACCAGGTCTGCAGATAACAGTGTGTTCCTGAAAATTATTTTACTTATTTCTCAACCAAAGCATTTTGTTGTTGGGTTCTTCTCAACAGCTGATTGTTACTTTATCAATGCCTTAGACAAGTTCATAGAACTGCTTCTTTTCAACAGCTGACTGTTACATTATCAATGTCTTGGACAAGTTCACAGAACTGCTTCTTTTCAACAGCTGATTGTTACACTATCAATGCTTTAGACAAGTTCATAGAACTGTTTCCTTTCAACAGCTGATTGTTACATTATCAATGTCTTGGACAAGTTCAAAGAATTGTTTCTTCTCTATAGCTTTCTTGCACTATCAATGTCTTGGACAAGTTCATAGAATTGTTTCCTCTCTACAGCTGATACTTTTACACTATCAAGGTCTTAGACAAGTTCAAAGAATTGTTTCTTCTATACAGCTTCCTTACGAAATCAATGTCTTGGACAAGTTCGAAGAATTGTGTCCTCTTCGACAGCTGTTCCTTACAGCATTAATGTCTTAGACAAGTTCATTGAATTGTTTTCTCTTATCAGCTTCCTTACACTGAAGTTTCAATGTCTTAGACTAGATTGAAGATTGGTTTCCTCATAACAGATGTTTTTTTGAAGGATAAAAGTTATTAACAGTGAAGAATGCTTCTTGCAGATAAACATGGTAAACAGGATAAATGTTGTTTAACCCTATACTCCATATTAACACATTTTGACACCTTTGTTGAAAATGTGGAAAATTGAGCATTTAAAATAATGGTCAATTTTCCATAATGTTTTCAAGTGATCAAAACTTAACTCAAATTTTTCTTGATTTTTTTTCATTGTTATCTAAAAAAAATTATGTCATGATCTAAAAATAGCCTGTAGAGTAAAGGGCTATAATATAAAGTGAAAAAGTTTGTAATCAAAACTTAATTTTCTTACCCCTCATCCAAAAATATCGTATAGTTACTCAAAAGAGTCATGTCAGTGAGACAGTTCTTTTGAGTACCCTAAACATATTTGAAAATAAATGGGTAAGAAAATATTTTAATTTTACTTTGAAACAAGATTGTCTTAACACTTTACTCCATAAGCTATTTTGAGATCATGAGATCATTTTCTATTTTTAGACAACATTGAAAAAATTCAAGAAAGAATTAAGGTAAGTTTTGAATTTTTTGAAAATATTATGGAAAATGGAGCATTTGCTCCAAAAGAGCAAATGCTCCATTTTCCATAATATTTTCAAATACATGATATTTAAAAAGCGTCAAAAGGCGCTATTATGGAGTAATGGGTTAATGTATCAACCTTGGTATGCTGTTTCTTCATATTTTGTGCAAGATCCTTCAAGTGTCATAACAATGGAACTGTGTACAGTGTAGGCTTTCAGTGATTCCTGAAACATGCTTTTCTGGCCTTCTAAATATACTTTCTTATCCTATATATCCTTTTCTCATGACCATATAAATTAATTGCTTATTTTAATTTAGAAGGTAATCCATACTTCACTATGCTATGTATTTTATTAGTAGCAGGCTGTTACAATCTGTAATGTAGGACATTTAGTAAATGTGCATCATTCTATAACATCACCAGGGTTCGCACAGGCTTGAAAAGTACTTGAATTTAGAAGGCTTTCTTGAGAAAATCCTTGTAAATTAAATCTGCCTTGAAAACTACTGGAAAACCACTCAAAACCCCTGAAAAGTCCTTGAATTCTACTATTTTCTGTAGGGCTTAGCACAGTTGAAAGAGACCTTAATCATTAAAAAACCTTTGTGCCTTTATTTGGTGCAGCATATGCTGCACCAAATAAAGGCACAACAATTTTATACTTATTTTCTAATACTGATTTCTCCATTATCTCAGTTAAGCATTTCTGAAGTAGAATTTAACACTTAAATCTGTATTTTTCATTAACTTTTAGTCCTTGAAAACTGTAGGAAAGTCTTTTAGAAGTCCTTGAAAACTCCTTGAATTTCACACAATCTTGCCTGTATGAACCCTGATCACCCCTTTTGCACTCAGAAGGTCACACTGTGATAGAAATTGGTCCATTCTGAGTGCAATAGGGTAAATTAAGGTAATTCTGAGTTCAGATTAGATCCAGACCACATAACATGGAGTTTTAAGTTGAACAACTATGTTACCCGAAGTGTTGTTCATCATCAGCATAGTGTAGTGCTGATTATAACTGTTTGAGTAAAATAATTTATGGAACCTGTGAGTTCTTCCTGCATCCTTGTGTTCATACGAGGAACCAACTGTCTGATTAATTTTGTGCACTTTTCTCAAATTGTTGAGCAATTATGAATGGATTTTCAGTCCCAGTGGAAAAAAATACACTGTCACTTCTGCAGCAAAATATTTCATCAAATTTCTCATATGTATATAGGCACTTTGGTCAAAGGGACCTAAGACATTTTTTTTTCAATTATTTTAGTAAATATTATTGTTGATTTTTTCATCAGAATAACAAGGGTTTTTTGACCAATATGACCCCCATGCTGGGGGCCTTGGAAGGCTGATGTGCTTTCCATTGGTAATTCTCATGAACAGACTCAATGAAACAGAGTCTGCTGTTTAATGTTAAATTTTGTAGGATCTCTCTTTTTCTGAGGGACTCTTTTTTGACAGATCATTTTGAAATTTATTTTCTCTGACTGATGCATAATTTCATTTGCTGATTTTTCTTATTTTTAAATTTTTCTTTTGATGTAATGCTTTTTTATTTTTTTTTAGTTGAAACTTTCTCCTTGTCAACAACTTTTCAGTCATGTCTGGGCGTTTCCTGGGTAGAACCAGTACTAAGCACAAGATTAATTGTCTTGCTCAAGGACAAAACATATTGCATCTGGTGAGGCTCGGACCAGCGACCTCAAGTCAGTCACTCTCCCACTGAGCCACTGCACACCTTGGATTTTATTTTGGAATACCTGATATATATTGTTACTTGAATCACACTTTTCCTTTTCAATATCATTTAATCTGTCTTAACTAAAAATTTGTTTGTTTTCTTTTTTTTTTTTCTTTATTTTTCTTTTGTTTAATTGTATTAATTTATAAAGCAAAATGTTTTAAATTTTAAGAGTTAGGTTCTTAAATAACCTTGTTATTCAAAAGAATATAATGAGTATTTGATGGATATAAAATGATCATTCACATACACTTGAGATTGCAGAAATGACGGATAAATCAATTCATAAAAACACAATTTGAGGGATGTGCTGGTAAATACTGTTGCAAGCTATGTATAGATTGTTCCTGAGTAAAGTACCAAATTATGTTTTTTCATGAATGCAACATTGCACATTTGCTAAAGTAAGTCCATTGAGTTCATTCGAAATCATCGAGCCCTGTTAGGGCAGCTAATGGGAAAGTCATAAATCTTAAGTCCGTAACTTAATCACCTGTCACAAAGCAGATGGGAGATTTTTCATGTCAGTCAAATCATCAGTCTATCAGTCTACTACTTTCATGTCTGCTCCATATCTCCTGAACCCTTTGAGTGATTATCACCTAACTTTCCTCAAATAATCCTCTCAATAAGAATGTATGTGTGTTGCCCCTGATTCAGCTACAAAGTCTCAAGGTCACAGTTCTAGGTCATTGGATTTACCCTTGAATTTTGTGTCTGCTCCATATCTCCTGAACCTTTAGAATTATTCTCATTAGACTTCACTCAAATATTCCCCTCATCAAGATGGTTTGCAGAACTCATGACTTGGCAGATAGACTCAAGGTCAAGGTCATACATCAAGTTCTTGGGATTAACCCTTCAATTTGGTGTTGACTCATTATATCCCCTTTGAATGATTTTCATTAAACTTCATTCAAATTTATCCTCAGTGCATGAATCAGCTACCCATACTGGAGGTCACACTTCGAGGACAAAAGATTCTGTTGGCAGAGTTTTAGCTATCTTCCAGACTGCTGTCTTGATAACTAAAAGACTAAGCTGATCAGGGCATTTGTTGTCTAACTCAGTTGAAGTTGTACTACATTCACAAGTTCCAGTCATTTTACCTATTACCACATTTCAATTTCTCCCTTAAATATTCTTAGCATGTACCACATCAGAAATTCTCACTTCATTACTGTTAAGATTAAACTGTACCATATTTATTCCTTACACATAAGTACTTTTTGGTTTGATTTGTACAACATTGAATTTCTTGCTTAGGTACTCTTCAAATTACCAGGTCTGCAGATAACAGTGTGTTCCTGAAAATTATTTTACTTATTTCTCAACCAAAGCATTTTGTTGTTGGGTTCTTCTAAACAGCTGATTGTTACACTATCAATGCCTTTAGACAAGTTCATAGAACTGCTTCTTTTCAACAGCTGGCTGTTACATTATCAATGTCTTGGACAAGTTCATAGAACTGCTTCTTTTCAACAGCTGATTGTTACACTATCAATGCTTTAGACAAGTTCATAGAACTGTTTCTTTTCAACAGCTGATTGTTACATTATCAATGTCTTGGACAAGTTCAAAGAATTGTTTCTTCTCTATAGCTTTCTTGCACTATCAATGTCTTGGACAAGTTCATAGAATTGTTTCCTCTCTACAGCTGATACTTTTACACTATCAAGGTCTTAGACAAGTTCAAAGAATTGTTTCTTCTATACAGCTTCCTAACGAAATCAATGTCTTGGACAAGTTCGAAGAATTGTGTCCTCTTCAACAGCTGTTCCTTACAGCATTAATGTCTTAGACAAGTTCATTGAATTGTTTTCTCTTATCAGCTTCCTTACACTGAAGTTTCAATGTCTTAGACTAGATTGAAGATTGGTTTCCTCATAACAGATGTTTTTTTGAAGGATAAAAGTTATTAACAGTGAAGAATGCTTCTTGCAGATAAACATGGTAAACAGGATAAATGTTGTTTAACCCTATACTCCATATTAACACATTTTGACGCCTTTGTTGAAAATGTGGAAAATTGAGCATTTAAAATAATGGTCAATTTTCCATAATGTTTTCAAGTGTTCAAAACTTTACTCAAATTTTTCTTGATTTTTTTTCATTGTTATCTAAAAAAGAAGATTATGTCATGATCAAAAAATAGCCTGTAGAGTAAAGGGCTATAATATAAAGTGGAAAAGTTTGTAATCAAAACTTAATTTTCTTACCCCTCAACCAAAAATATCGTATAGTTACTCAAAAGAGTCATGTCAGTGAGACAGTTCTTTTGAGTACCCTAAACATATTTGAAAATAAATGGGTAAGAAAATATTTTAATTTTACTTTGAAACAAGATTGTCTTAACACTTTACTCCATAAGCTATTTTGAGATCATGAGATCATTTTCTATTTTTAGACAACATTGAAAAAATTCAAGAAAGAATTAAGGTAAGTTTTGAATTTTTTGAAAAAATTATGGAAAATGGAGCATTTGCTCCAAAAGAGCAAATGCTCCATTTTCCATAATATTTTCAAATACATGATATTTCAAAAGCGTCAAAAGGCGCTATTATGGAGTAATGGATTAATGTATCAACCTTGGTATGCTGTTTCTTCATATTTTGTGCAAGATCCTTCAAGTGTCATAACAATGGAACTGTGTACAGTGTAGGCTTTCAGTGATTCCTGAAACATGCTTTTCTGGCCTTCTAAATATGCTTTCTTATCCTATATATCCTTTTCTCATGACCATATAAATTAATTGCTTATTTTAATTTAGAAGGTAATCCATATTTCACTATGCTATGTATTTTATTAGTAGCAGGCTGTTACAATCTGTAATGTAGGACATTTAGTAAATGTGCATCATTCTATAACATCACCAGGGTTCGCACAGGCTTGAAAAGTACTTGAATTTAGAAGGCTTTCTTGAAAAAATCCTTGTAAATTAAATCTGCCTTGAAAACTACTGGAAAACCACTCAAAACCCCTGAAAAGTCCTTGAATTCTACTATTTTCTGTAGGGCTTAGCACAGTTGAAAGAGACCTAAATCATTAAAAAACCTTTGTGCCTTTATTTGGTGCAGCATATGCTGCACCAAATAAAGGCACACCAATTTTATACTTATTTTCTAATACTGATTTCTCCATTATCTCAGTTAAGCATTTCTGAAGTAGAATTTAACACTTAAATCTGTATTTTTCATTAACTTTTAGTCCTTGAAAACTGTAGGAAAGTCTTTTAGAAGTCCTTGAAATCTCCTTGAATTTCACACAATCTTGCCTGTATGAACCCTGATCACCCCTTTTGCACTCAGAAGGTCACACTGTGATAGAAATTGGTCCATTCTGAGTGCAATAGGGTAAATTAAGGTAATTCTGAGTTCAGATTAGATCCAGACCACATAACATGGAGTTTTAAGTTGAACAACTATGTTACCCGAAGTGTTGTTCATCATCAGCATAGTGTAGTGCTGATTATAACTGTTTGAGTAAAATAATTTATGGAACCTGTGAGTTCTTCCTGCATCCTTGTGTTCATACGAGGAACCAACTGTCTGATTAATTTTGTGCACTTTTCTCAAATTGTTGAGCAATTATGAATGGATTTTCTGTCCCAGTGGAAAAAATACACTGTCACTTCTGCAGCAAAATATTTCATCAAATTTCTCATATGTATATAGGCACTTTGGTCAAAGGGACCTAAGACATTTTTTTTTTTCAATTATTTTAGTAAATATTATTGTTGATTTTTTCATCAGAATAACAAGGGTTTTTTGACCAATATGACCCCCATGCTGGGGGCCTTGGAAGGCTGATGCGCTTTCCATTGGTAATTCTCATGAACAGACTCAATGAAACAGAGTCTGCTGTTTAATGTTAAATTTTGTAGGATCTCTCTTTTTCTGAGGGACTCTTTTTTGACAGATCATTTTGAAATTTATTTTCTCTGACTGATGCATAATTTCATTTGCTGATTTTTCTTATTTTTAAATTTTTCTTTTGATGTAATGCTTTTTTATTTTTTTTTAGTTGAAACTTTCTCCTTGTCAACAACTTTTCAGTCATGTCTGGGCGTTTCCTGGGTAGAACCAGTACTAAGCACAAGATTAATTGTCTTGCTCAAGGACAAAACATATTGCATCTGGTGAGGCTCGGACCAGCGACCTCAAGTCAGTCACTCTCCCACTGAGCCACTGCACACCTTGGATTTTATTTTGGAATACCTGATATATATTGTTACTTGAATCACACTTTTCCTTTTCAATATCATTTAATCTGTCTTAACTAAAAATTTGTTTGTTTTCTTTTTTTTTTTCTTTATTTTTCTTTTGTTTAATTGTATTAATTTATAAAGCAAAATGTTTTAAATTTTAAGAGTTAGGTTCTTAAATAACCTTGTTATTCAAAAGAATATAATGAGTATTTGATGGATATAAATTGATCATTCACATACACTTGAGATTGCAGAAATGACGGATAAATCAATTCATAAAAACACAATTTGAGGGATGTGCTGGTAAATACTGTTGCAAGCTATGTATAGATTGTTCCTGAGTAAAGTACCAAATTATGTTTTTTCATGAATGCAACATTGCACATTTGCTAAAGTAAGTCCATTGAGTTCATTCGAAATCATCGAGCCCTGTTAGGGCAGCTAATGGGAAAGTCATAAATCTTAAGTCCGTAACTTAATCACCTGTCACAAAGCAGATGGGAGATTTTTCATGTCAGTCAAATCATCAGTCTATCAGTCTACTACTTTCATGTCTGCTCCATATCTCCTGAACCCTTTGAGTGATTATCACCTAACTTTCCTCAAATAATCCTCTCAATAAGAATGTATGTGTGTTGCCCCTGATTCAGCTACAAAGTCTCAAGGTCACAGTTCTAGGTCATTGGATTTACCCTTGAATTTTGTGTCTGCTCCATATCTCCTGAACCTTTAGAATTATTCTCATTAGACTTCACTCAAATATTCCCCTCATCAAGATGGTTTGCAGAACTCATGACTTGGCAGATAGACTCAAGGTCAAGGTCATACATCAAGTTCTTGGGATTAACCCTTCAATTTGGTGTTGACTCATTATATCCCCTTTGAATGATTTTCATTAAACTTCATTCAAATTTATCCTCAGTGCATGAATCAGCTACCCATACTGGAGGTCACACTTCGAGGACAAAAGATTCTGTTGGCAGAGTTTTAGCTATCTTCCAGACTGCTGTCTTGATAACTAAAAGACTAAGCTGATCAGGGCATTTGTTGTTTAACTCAGTTGAAGTTGTACTACATTCACAAGTTCCAGTCATTTTACCTATTACCACATTTCAATTTCTCCCTTAAATATTCTTAGCATGTACCACATCAGAAATTCTCACTTCATTACTGTTAAGATTAAACTGTACCATATTTATTCCTTACACATAAGTACTTTGTGGTTTGATTTGTACAACATTGAATTTCTTGCTTAGGTACTCTTCAAATTACCAGGTCTGCAGATAACAGTGTATTCCTGAAAATTATTTTACTTATTTCTCAACCAAAGCATTTTGTTGTTGGGTTCTTCTAAACAGCTGATTGTTACACTATCAATGCCTTTAGACAAGTTCATAGAACTGCTTCTTTTCAACAGCTGGCTGTTACATTATCAATGTCTTGGACAAGTTCATAGAACTGCTTCTTTTCAACAGCTGATTGTTACTCTATCAATGCTTTAGACAAGTTCATAGAACTGTTTCTTTTCAACAGCTGATTGTTACATTATCAATGTCTTGGACAAGTTCAAAGAATTGTTTCTTCTCTATAGCTTTCTTGCACTATCAATGTCTTGGACAAGTTCATAGAATTGTTTCCTCTCTACAGCTGATACTTTTACACTATCAAGGTCTTAGACAAGTTCAAAGAATTGTTTCTTCTATACAGCTTCCTAACGAAATCAATTTCTTGGACAAGTTCGAAGAATTGTGTCCTCTTCAACAGCTGTTCCTTACAGCATTAATGTCTTAGACAAGTTCATTGAATTGTTTTCTCTTATCAGCTTCCTTACACTGAAGTTTCAATGTCTTAGACTAGATTGAAGATTGGTTTCCTCATAACAGATGTTTTTTTGAAGGATAAAAGTTATTAACAGTGAAGAATGCTTCTTGCAGATAAACATGGTAAACAGGATAAATGTTGTTTAACCCTATACTCCATATTAACACATTTTGACGCCTTTGTTGAAAATGTGGAAAATTGAGCATTTAAAATAATGGTCAATTTTCCATAATGTTTTCAAGTGTTCAAAACTTTACTCAAATTTTTCTTGATTTTTTTTCATTGTTATCTAAAAAAGAAGATTATGTCATGATCAAAAAATAGCCTGTAGAGTAAAGGGCTATAATATAAAGTGGAAAAGTTTGTAATCAAAACTTAATTTTCTTACCCCTCAACCAAAAATATCGTATAGTTACTCAAAAGAGTCATGTCAGTGAGACAGTTCTTTTGAGTACCCTAAACATATTTGAAAATAAATGGGTAAGAAAATATTTTAATTTTACTTTGAAACAAGATTGTCTTAACACTTTACTCCATAAGCTATTTTGAGATCATGAGATCATTTTCTATTTTTAGACAACATTGAAAAAATTCAAGAAAGAATTAAGGTAAGTTTTGAATTTTTTGAAAATATTATGGAAAATGGAGCATTTGCTCCAAAAGAGCAAACGCTCCATTTTCCATAATATTTTCAAATACATGATATTTCAAAAGCGTCAAAAGGCGCTATAATGGAGTAATGGGTTAATGTATCAACCTTGGTATGCTGTTTCTTCATATTTTGTGCAAGATCCTTCAAGTGTCATAACAATGGAACTGTGTACATTGTAGGCTTTCAGTGATTCCTGAAACATGCTTTTCTGGCCTTCTAAATATACTTTCTTATCCTAAATATCCTTTTCTCATGACCATATAAATTAATTGCTTATTTTAATTTAGAAGGTAATCCATATTTCACTATGCTATGTATTTTATTAGTAGCAGGCTGTTACAATCTGTAATGTAGGACATTTAGTAAATGTGCATCATTCTATAACATCACCAGGGTTCGCACAGGCTTGAAAAGTACTTGAATTTAGAAGGCTTTCTTGAAAAATCTTTGTAAATTAAATCTGCCTTGAAAACTACTGGAAAACCACTCAAGACCCCTGAAAAGTCCTTGAATTCTACTATTTTCTGTAGGGCTTAGCACAGTTGAAAGAGACCTAAATCATTAAAAAACCTTTGTGCCTTTATTTGGTGCAGCATATGCTGCACCAAATAAAGGCACACCAATTTTATACTTATTTTCTAATACTGATTTCTCCATTATCTCAGTTAAGCATTTCTGAAGTAGAATTTAACACTTAAATCTGTATTTTTCATTACCTTTTAGTCCTTGAAAACTGTAGGAAAGTCTTTTAGAAGTCCTTGAAAACTCCTTGAATTTCACACAATCTTGCCTGTATGAACCCTGATCACCCCTTTTGCACTCAGAAGATCACACTGTGATAGAAATTGGTCCACTCTGAGTGCAATAGGGTAAATTAAGGTAATTCTGAGTTCAGATTAGATCCAGACCACATAACATGGAGTTTTAAGTTGAACAACTATGTTACCCGAAGTGTTGTTCATCATCAGCATAGTGTAGTGCTGATTATAACTGTTTGAGTAAAATAATTTATGGAGCCTGTGAGTTCTTCCTGCATCCTTGTGTTCATACGAGGAACCAACTGTCTGATTAATTTTGTGCACTTTTCTCAAATTGTTGAGCAATTATGAATGGATTTTCTGTCCCAGTGGAAAAAAATACACTGTCACTTCTGCAGCAAAATATTTCATCAAATTTCTCATATGTATATAGGCACTTTGGTCAAAGGGACCTAAGACATTTTTTTTTCAATTATTTTAGTAAATATTATTGTTTGATTTTTTCATCAGAATAACAAGGGTTTTTTGACCAATATGACCCCCATGCTGGGGGCCTTGGAAGGCTGATGTGCTTTCCATTGGTAATTCTCATGAACAGTCTCAATGAAACAGAGTCTGCTGTTTAATGTTAAATTTTGTAGGATCTCTCTTTTTCTGAGGGACTCTTTTTTGACAGATCATTTTGAAATTTATTTTCTCTGACTGATGCATAATTTCATTTTCTGATTTTTCTTATTTTTAAATTTTTCTTTTGATGTAATGCTTTTTTATTTTTTTTAGTTGAAACTTTCTCCTTGTCAACAACTTTTCAGTCATGTCTGGGCGTTTCCTGGGTAGAACCAGTACTAAGCACAAGATTAATTGTCTTGCTCAAGGACAAAACATATTGCATCTGGTGAGGCTCGGACCAGCGACCTCAAGTCAGTCACTCTCCCACTGAGCCACTGCACACCTTGGATTTTATTTTGGAATACCTGATATATATTGTTACTTGAATCACACTTTTCCTTTTCAATATCATTTAATCTGTCTTAACTAAAAATTTGTTTGTTTTCTTTCTTTTTTTTCTTTATTTTTCTTTTGTTTAATTGTATTAATTTATAAAGCAAAATGTTTTAAATTTTAAGAGTTAGGTTCTTAAATAACCTTGTTATTCAAAAGAATACAATGAGTATTTGATGGATATAAATTGATCATTCACATACACTTGAGATTGCAGAAATGACAGATAAATCAATTCATAAAAACACAATTTGAGGGATGTGCTGGTAAATACTGTTGCAAGCTATATATAGATTGTTCCTGAGTAAAGTATCAAATTATGTTTTTTCATGAATGCAACATTGCACATTTGCTAAAGTAAGTTCATTGAGTTCATTCGAAATCATCGAGCCCTGTTAGGGCAGCTAATGGAAAAGTCATAAATCTTAAGTCCGTAATGTAATCACCTGTCACAAAGCAGATGGGAGATTTTTCATGTCAGTCAAATCATCAGTCTATCAGTCTACTACTTTCATGTCTGCTCCATATCTCCTGAACTCTTTGACTGATTATCATCTAACTTTCCTCAAATAATCCTCTCAATAAGATTGTATGTGTGTTGCCCCTGATTCAGCTACCAAGTCTCAAGGTCACAGTTCTAGGTCATTGGATTTACCCTTGAATTTTGTGTCTGCTCCATATCTCCTGAACCTTTAGAATTATTCTCATTAGACTTCACTCAAATATTCCCCTCATCAAGATGGTTTGCAGAACTCATGACTTGGCAGATAGACTCAAGGTCAAGGCCATACATCAAGTTCTTGGGATTAACCCTTCAATTTACTCATTATATCCCCTTTGAATGATTTTCATTAAACTTCATTCAAATTTTCTCCTCGGTGCATGAATCAGCTACCCATACTGGAGGTCACACTTCAAGGACAAAAGATTCTGTTGGCGGAGTTTTAGCTATCTTCCAGACTGCTGTCTTGATAACTAAAAGACTAAGCTGATCAGGGCATTTGTTGTTTAACTCATTTGAAGTTGTACTACATTCACAAGTTCCAGTCATTTTACCTATTACCACATTTCAATTTCTCCCTTAAATATTCTTAGCATGTACCACATCAGAAATTCTCACTTCATTACTGTTAAGATTAAACTGTACCATATTTATTCCTTACACATAAGTACTTTTTGGTTTGATTTGTACAACATTGAATTTCTTGCTTAGGTACTCTTCAAATTACCAGGTCTGCAGATAATAGTGTGTTCCTGAAAATTATTTTACTTATTTCTCAACCAAAGCATTTTGTTGTTGGGTTCTTCTCAACAGCTGATTGTTACTTTATCAATGCCTTAGACAAGTTCATAGAACTGTTTCCTTTCAACAGCTGATTGTTACATTATCAATGTCTTGGACAAGTTCAAAGAATTGTTTCTTCTCTATAGCTTTCTTGCACTATCAATGTCTTGTACAAGTTCATAGAATTGTTTCCTCTCTACAGCTGATACTTTTACACTATCAAGGTCTTAGACAAGTTCAAAGAATTGTTTCTTCTATACAGCTTCCTAACGAAATCAATGTCTTGGACAAGTTCGAAGAATTGTGTCCTCTTCAACAGCTGTTCCTTACAGCATTATTGTCTTAGACAAGTTCATTGAATTGTTTTCTCTTATCAGCTTCCTTACACTGAAGTTTCAATGTCTTAGACTAGATTGAAGATTGGTTTCCTCATAACAGATTTTTTTTTGAAGGATAAAAGTTATTAACAGTGAAGAATGCTTCTTGCAGATATACATGGTAAACAGGATAAATGTTGTTTAACCCTATACTCCATATTAACACATTTTGACGCCTTTGTTGAAAATGTGGAAAATTGAGCATTTAAAAAAATGGTCAATTTTCCATAATATTTTCAAGTGTTCAAAACTTTACTCAAATTTTTCTTGATTTTTTTTCATTGTTATCTAAAAAAGAAGATTATGTCATGATCAAAAAATAGCCTGTAGAGTAAAGGGCTATAATATAAAGTGGAAAAGTTTGTAATCAAAATTTAATTTTCTTACCCCTCAACCAAAAATATCGTATAGTTACTCAAAAGAGTCATGTCAGTGAGACAGTTCTTTTGAGTACCCTAAACATATTTGAAAATAAATGGGTAAGAAAATATTTTAATTTTACTTTGAAACAAGATTGTCCATAAGCTATTTTGAGATCATGAGATCATTTTCTATTTTTAGACAACATTGAAAAAATTCAAGAAAGAATTAAGGTAAGTTTTGAATTTTTTGAAAATATTATGGAAAATGGAGCATTTGCTCCAAAAGAGCAAACACTCCATTTTCCATAATATTTTCAAATACATGATATTTCAAAAGCGTCAAAAGGCGCTATTATGGAGTAATGGGTTAATGTATCAACCTTGGTATGCTGTTTCTTCATATTTTGTGCAAGATTCTTCAAGTGTCATAACAATGGAACTGTGTACATTGTAGGTTTTCAGTGATTCCTGAAACATGCTTTTCTGGCCTTCTAAATATACTTTCTTATCCTATATATCCTTTTCTCATGACCATATATGAGTCAATGTCAAAATTCGTCAAAATTCTTGTACGTTTCATATCTTATGAAATCGCTGATGTGATCATGAAGTTTTTTTCTTCACACAATACTACTGATCATACTTAATAAGGCTAGCTGATAAAACTGAAAAATATTAATGTGTCAATATATTTTTTATTGGATTAAAACCCCATTTTTGGCATTTTTGCCTGTCCAGCGGAAAAAATTAAACTTTCGACAAGAATTATAAAAAAAACCTGTTATTTTCTCAGGAATTTTAACTGGCTGTATTGATAAAAGCATTGTCAAAGTAAATGTAGGAGATTTCAATATGTGATTTTTCATTACATTTTTTGCATTTTTTTGCCAAAATACCTCTGTCCCAAGCGTTTATGTCAAGACCATAACACTTGATAAATTGCAAAAAAAATACTGGATCCCTTATGGTGCTGAATCTGGTTTTCTGTCATACTAATTTGACACTTTCATTTTACTAAGAATACATGTGTTTTGTAAAGCATCTACAGAAAGGGCAAAAGAAAATACTGTTTTGGTGAGTGAAATTTTTATAGTATATTTTTTGTGTGTCAAATGACCGTAACACAAAAATGGACAATGGAATTTGATAAAAAAAATCTGGTTTTAACATCTTGACCAAATAAAATTTCTCAATAAAACATCACTCTTGTTGCGATGTTTTAGGGAGTAATCATTATTTTAGGTAAAAAAATATGTAGAATATATCAATACCGTAACAGTCAATACCATAACGATGAAAATGTTGCGGTATTGACACATCTTGTTATAGTTTTGACATATGCTGTCAAAAAAGTACAGTTTTGAATGCAAAGTTATTAGTTTTTAGTCAAGTTTATTAAGTGAATTTATGATAAGAATGCTTTATCAGATTTAAACAGAAGCATAAAACACAAATTGAATGATGAACTCGTATAAACAGTTTGTTACGGTATTGACATATTTTTTTTGTTTTCAGGCAGGGTTTGTCAATACTGTAACGGTTTTGTCAAACCCGTAACAATATTTTGAAATAAATGCAATCTGCCATATATTCCAAAATTCTTTCTGTGCACATGTGTCAAGAGTATTAACATTGCAATCTGGTCAACAGTGCTCTACACCAAATCTTAAACAGAAGAATTACGCTAGCATATATTCTTTAAAGGTCAATACCATAACATTTTTGTCAAGTACCGTAACAGTGATATTTTGGGGAAAAAAGTATATCAGACAGAGACAACATGTAGATTTTAAGTACCTTATCAATTCCTTTGGTTGAATACAATCATACCAAAGCATTGTTATTTTCTAGAAATGTGGTTTTTAAACAAAATACTGAGAAAATAGTATGCAAAATCACTTAAAAGATAAAAAAAAATGCATTTTACGTTTGCTCATTGTCATAAATAATCCTTTTGTTCAAATTTTACCTTTGACACAATTAAACACATGATTTATTGAACTTATCAATTTCAACAAAATAAATATCCATGACGAGATTTGAAGAAAAAACAGGAAATAAAGTTTGTTACGGTATTGACATTTTATCTGGTCATGTGATCTTTGAAACTTAATTATAAGGATTTGATTGGCTGTTAAGGTTTCTTTTCGCTTTTCATAGTATTTTCAGAAACAACTTGTTACTTTCATGAAAAAAAGAATATCATTTTATTTAATTCATATTTTTCCTTTTGCTTCTTTCAAAATTTGACGAATTTTGACATAGACTCATAAATTAATTGCTTATTTTAGTTTAGAAGGTAATCCATATTTCACTATGCTATGTATTTTATTAGTAGCAGGCTGTTACAATCTGTAATGTAGGACATTTAGTAAATGTGCATCATTCTATAACATCACCAGGGTTCACACAGGCTTGAAAAGTACTTGAATTTAGAAGGCTTTCTTGAAAAATCCTTGTAAATTAAATCTGCCTTGAAAACTACTGGGAAACCACTCAAAACCCCTGAAAAGTCCTTGAATTCTACTATTTTCTGTAGGGCTTAGCACAGTTGAAAGAGATCTAAATCATTATAAAATTTTTGTGCCTTTATTTGGTGCAGCATATGCTGCACCAAATAAAGGCACAACAATTTTATACTTATTTTCTAATACTGATTTCTCCATTATCTCAGTTAAGCATTTCTGAAGTAGAATTTAACACTTAAATCTGTATTTTTCATTAACTTTTAGTCCTTGAAAACTCCTTGAATTTCACACAATCTTGCCGGTATGAACCCTGATCACCCCTTTTGCACTCAGAAGGTCACACTGTGATAGAAATTGGTCCATTCTGAGTGCAATAGGGTAAATTAAGGTAATTCTGAGTTCAGATTAGATCCAGACCACATAACATGGAGTTTTAAGTTGAACAACTATGTTACCTGAAGTGTTGTTCATCATCAGCATAGTGTAGTTCTGATTATAACTGTTTGAGTAAAATAATTTATGGAACCTGTGAGTTCTTCCTGCATCCTTGTGTTCATACGAGGAACCAACTGTCTGATTAATTTTGTGCACTTTTCTCAAATTGTTGAGCAATAGGACACCACTTCAATAAAACATGCACAAAGCACCTTACACACTACACGTCTACCCTTGCTTCTGCAAGTACAGCAATTAAGTCTTCTGAAAGTCAATCTCTGGTAGGACACCACTTCAATAAAACATGCACAAAGCACCATACACACTACACGTCTACCCTTGCCTACTACAAGTACAGCAAGTCTATGAAAGTCAACCTCTGGTAGGACAGCACAGCAAGGAACCACACACAGTACTTTTCATTCAAGCACAGCAGATCGTTTGTCCACAGACCTAGGTAGAAAACAGAACAATCTAATGCTTAACCTCGAAAAATCGGACAGGATGGCCAGCTTACCCACATTGAAAAAAATATTGAAACTACACCTAATTGTATTCTATATTCAATTTTACGGCAAAATAAAAAAAAATTGCAGAAAAACAATGAATAGTGTATACTGTCTACTGCATGATTTAAGGGATAATATATATTTTATACTAAAATGTAGTGAATTTTCAACTCGGAAATGAATTTATATGTTTGGTCCAACATAAATATTTATAAATCTATACTCAGGACGATTACTATATGCTACCCTTTATTCCCCAGAATGAGGCCGACTTAATTTACCAGCTGTGAGGACCCACTGATATGAAGACAGACCTGTGACCCCTCAAAAATTTACCATAAAATCATGCACCTAGTAAAATGATAACTGTAAACTTCCTCTTTTGCGAGAAAACGTACAGAGAAACAGATGTGTGGGGAGGTCGGACGCATGCTATAAGCTTGCCTTGGCCTCATCATAATATTGTCATGAGTATAGATTCATCAATATTTATGTTAGAACAAACATATAAAATTTATAACATCTAACTCACGACAATATTACTATAAGCTATTAGATTTTATCTTTCTGGATGGTGTGGGAAAAATCTGTCAATGAATGGAAAATAACTATATCAAAAGATCGACTTACCATTCAACATAGGGGTTACAATATTCAGCTCAGTAATCTACAATGTAAACAAATTCTTTGTTGCACAGTTTTCAATTGACAACAACAGACAGTTTTGATGACGAACAGGCTGGTACAGTCTTGTATCTAAAAATAGCCAAATTGCCATATCATAGAACAATTTTGAAGAATGGATAGAAGATGCTGTCTTCTTCAAAGGAACTGTTGAGCCGAATTCACAGAAAAATTCATGAAAAACATGAAAAGGGTAAATATCCTATATTGAACACAAGATTTCCTGAATGTCTGCCATTTTGTATGAAGAAATCACATGACAGGCTATGATTGGTGAGAAAATAATCACCGTGCACACCAGAAAAAAAGGTCAAAGAATGTTGCGACCAAGAAACATTCAACAAGAAACTTATTAATCAGACAGAATAGGACCAAGAGAAGCAGATTTTCAATAAAACCTGTAATCTAACGTTAGAACCTATTAAAAGGATTTATCAAAAGCCAATATCCAGCTAAAAACTGAATCCACAGAACTTGTTCTACCAATAATACTTGAACTCATTCTAAGCACATGAGCACAATAAGGCTAGGAATCAGACTGGCATAGGCAAAATGCAATGTCTACCATCCATGTACGTAGGAAAGGCGTACCCAGACTCTACTTATCCATCTAGATATAGTAGAAACCCATATCCCTAGCATATACCTCAAAATAGATAAGAAATCTTACTATCTCAAGGTTAAGTAAGGAAGAAGGCAAGATCAGGAATGGATGCAATCAAGTACCACACCTGACCCAGGACACCATGTTCAACACATAAAATATAAGGCACAAACTGGACAATAAAAATGTCCATGCCAGAAACATATAGAGCAGGGATCTAAATTGGAACACCTGCTACTGATAGCTAGAATCTTGGAAGAAATGTAAATGTACAACCACAATATGTTGGTTGAAATTATATTTACCAGAAGAGACTGATGATCAAAATGTTGACTATCACAAATCTCAAGCGAAATCAGAAACTTCCTTCTGAGTAATGCACAAAAGTCTCAAAAAGCAAGATGAAAAAAGATGAAAATATTGACTTCTTCAGAAAAACCCCAGGGAAGAGCACAAAGAAGTGCAGTCCGGTTAAAAAGACTCTCCAATCTCATATCTGATAATATCAGAGAGAGCTGGATGAAGAGACTTACTGAGGACAATAAAAGCTTCAGCAAGTATCTGAATTAATCCCTAGCTTTCCCTCAAAAAGGAAGAAGAAAATCTGTCAAAAACATAACAGATGGTCTATTGGATATATCTCCCGCTGG
Source organism: Loripinus fragilis (assembly GCA_964019695.1). NCBI lineage: Eukaryota > Metazoa > Mollusca > Bivalvia > Lucinida > Lucinidae > Loripinus > Loripinus fragilis. The sequence continues at coordinate 51,167,628 of OZ026521.1, read as the reverse complement.
AGAAACCAAATCATACAACAGTCACATCAGAATTAGAATAAGTCTGAGTGAATAGCTTGAAGCACAGATTCTCTCTCGGCAGATTATAAAAAATGCTGCCTCAAAAAGAACTCCTTGCAGCACAGCCTAGTGTGCCAGCTGACCAGAAGGAAGACCGGAATGAGTCGGGGTCAACAATCAACCTGAAGGAGTCCAGACTTCTGGTACAACCTACAGAAAAACAGTACTGTAAGAACAGATGACATTCCAGCATGTATCTAACATGAAAAACAAGCAAGTTCTCAATATATCATTCCCTCCCACGAAGGGACATGCTGTCCACTGTCCAAGCCTGTGATAGTGCAAATAAGAAATGAAAAAAAAGGAGGTCATTAAAATTTTGTTAGCCTGTGGCAAACAGATCTAAGAGAGGGACTTCCCAGAATATGAGAATCCGAAACAGAGTGTCCTATATACAGTCTACTCTATAAATCTCTACCGTTCATAAAAAAGAATAGGTCAAAGAATACAGGCCGTTAGAGCCACCAAGCATTCATGCACCAATCTAACTGATTAATAACCAAGAATGACAAGCCCAGTCGGTAAAGAGTCTGGCAACAGATGCAAGTCTGACTGCAGATCCAGGGGTCACGAGCTTGATCGCGGCCCCGTCCCATACTTTCGTGGAGATTGATCATGAAATAATTTCTACGGTCATTCTCCTCCCTTCCGCTGAATCATTCAAGAAGGGTTGTCGTCAGTTACAAGCGAAAGTATGTGCACGAAGTACTGGTTAACTGCTTGTTCAAGCTTGCCCAGGAAAAAGTGTGGTTAGGTGAACTGACTGTCCCGCCATGACCATATCTGTTGACTTGGGACGTAAGGCAACTAAAAAAACAAACAAACCAAGAATGACAAGGTACGCGACCGGGCCGCCCTTCCTTGTTAAAAAAAACACCACTGAAATATTATCTGCTGACAGTAATACATAACAGTAGTAATAATCATAGGGCAGGATTTCAGAGCATGACAACTCTAAACTAGAGCAGCAGTCGATGGTACACCATCGCAAATACCCGCTTTTTTATCTATAACCTTTACCTTGGGGTCAAGGTCACACAAAATGTAGCTCAGTACCTTCTACATAATGTGACCTATGCACATGTGAAGTTTGAAGTTGATATGTCCAATGGTTAAGAAGGAGATGCATTTACAAGAAAATACATTATATGACCTTGACCTAGTTGTTAAGGTCACACAAAATGTTGTCCAGTGCCCTCCAAATCATATGACCTATGCACCTGCCAAATTTGAAGTTGCTACGTCCAATAGTTTAGGAAAAGATGGATTAACAAGAAAGTAAATTATATGACCTTGACCTTGAAGTCAAGGTCACACAAAATGTTGCCCAGTACCATCCACATCGTGTGACCTAAGCACCTGTAAACTTTGAAGTTGCTATGTCCAATGGTTCAGGAGAAGATTCATTTACAAGAAAATACATTATTTGACCTTGGGGTATTTGACCTTGACCCCAAGGTCAAGGTCACATGAAGTGTTGCCTAGTACCCTCAACATCATGTGACCTATGCACAGGCAAAATTTGAAGTTGCTACTTCCAAAACATTATGAGGAGATGCGTTTTCAAGAAAATACATAATTTGACCTTTGACCTTGACCTTGGGGTCAAGGTCACACGAAATGTCACCCAGTACCCTCTACATCATGTGATCTATGCACCTACAAAGTTTGAAGTTGCTACGTCCAACCGTTTAGGAGAAGATACAATTACAAGAAACGTGACGGACGGACGGACAGACAGACAGACAGAGAGACGCACGGACGGACGGACGACGGACCGACTTTGGTACGAAATTAATATACCCTATTTTTCTTACGAAAAAGCGGGTATAATAAAAGACCATAGATGTATTGTTCCTGTCAATGAACAGACCATTGGTCGGAAGCTGGAAGGGCACCCAGATGGGTTCCTCAGCCAACATGCTTGTGTCCATTAAATAGACAAGTCTGAGAAAAGCAAGCCTAAAAGCTCAATGGTTAACAGGAATTCCCTGTTCAACCATTGGAATACAGCCTGACTGTACCAAAATAGTAAGTGAGTATGATCAGGAAATACCACAATCACAAACTGCAGACAACCCCGTGGCACCGTGAGGAAGAGCCGCTCAACCAAAGACATAGGGAAATGAAAAATCCCATGATGGTCTGTTTGGTATCAAAAGGGCTAGATGGGCCACTGCTGCAATGCTTGACAACTCTACCATTTGGCAGAAGTCAAACAATGGACTCCAATTGGCCGAAGAGAGAATAGATCTCAGGGCTGAACAAGATAATAATTTCTGAGTGTCAGTGTTTGTGTAAACATCCCACCAACACCTAAGGAAATATGGAGACTGGGCCATGGCTAGAGTCTAATCCTACAGAATGGAGGAGACGGGGATCAAATTGGAACCCCTGATAAAAGTGAGTGGTATGTCTACTACACCATGCTAGCTACTATAATATTCTCAGAAACAATGAAATAGTCTCCCGCGCCTGTCTACAGACAAGCCTGAGAGATCCTCATCTACACAGAGCTCATACTCAGAAAAAATATCTGACTGGAAACTAGCTCTGCTTATCCCAATTGGAAACAATTTTCAGGGAGAGAATTGTACTCAGAAGTTCTTTGAGGAATAGAACTTGAAACAGATAAGATAAAACCACTGGGCTTGATGATAAAATGCATAAATCAAGTCCAGAGAGAAGGCCCATATGTACTTTGACAGAGAAAGACATACAGGGTCCAAAGATCCACTAAAGGAAAACATAATATGCCTTCCACTGAAGGAAGACATAATATGCCTTCCACTGAAGGAAAACATAATATGGCAAATAGTTGGGAGGGATCTGAAACTGGTCTCCATCCTCCCGACCTTGCAAACCAGAAAAACGGCTATAGTAGCTGCTCTTCAGATGAAAGAAGAAACTGGTTCTATGGATGTCTGTCCAGCATAGATTCTACTTCTACAGAAGTTGAATCTTCTCTGGACCTGAATATGTTACTTTCGAAAATGAGGAATAACCTGACATTTGGGATGGATACACAGATAACAATAGAAAGCAAGAAATAGTATCTTTTACCCATATGTCTAAAACAGACTGACTACATGTCTGTTGATTACCAGGCATACTAAATAGAAAAGAAGTTACTGCAACATGATGCAGGGACACAGAGTACTATTGAAACTTCCCAAGAGATTTGGCCACATCAAAATCTAAAACCCAATTTCATAGCGAAACATACTAAAACGTCAGTAATTGCAAAAGCAATTGAGCTAAGACGTGAAGATAGTTACACACCTCAGCAAACTCAGATTGTGAGGAAGTAGAATAATTCAAAGCAGATAGAGTTCCAATAAAAACATGTCTGCACAAAATGGTTGTGAAAACTAGCCTTAGATATTTCCCCAGCCTTCGGAAGTGACACTCCTTGCATACAGTGGGAGTTCCAATAAAAACATGTCTGCACAAAATTTTTGTGAAAACTAGCCCTAGATATTTCCCCAGCCTTCAAGTGTAACTGAAAGTCATAAAAGCTGGAAGTGACACACCTTGCATACAGTGGGAGGCCACTACATCGTCGGGTCAGAGATCTTTTAGACTCTTGACCCAAGACTTCAGTTATGGCTAAGAAGGAATCCTGTTAGATCCCTTCATAATAAAGCTCAAAGGAGGATATTATATAGGATAAGGGCTAGCTAGCCCCTTGAATCCTAAATCAATTTTGGATATAACATCAAGATAAATCTGCTCTGAGGAAGAGCTGGTTGGATACTGATTTTGATCTCTATCAAAAAGTACCCAAAACCAATGCCCATAATTAGTTCGTCTTGAACCACTTCAATGCAAGATGAGCCCATAGAAGTGTGATTGTCTTGACAGACAGAGGCATTATTTGAATCTCGGTTATATACAGAGCAAACCTGATTCAAGTATTGGGTGCTGAATTCTCAGAAGCCAATTGTTACATAAGATGAATTGATGCCCAAGTACCCTGAACAGAAGTAGCCTGCTTGTCCATTGGGTCTGGATACGGAGCCGCCCAGTATGTGATATCTATCTCACGTTCTACCAAGGCAGAACAGAAGGGAGAACAATTCTGGCTACCAGAAAGAGATTAAAATTCTTCAGTCAATAACTGCAGAATAAAATCTAATATGGGGTAGTACACGGTGTTCCCATTATACACAGTGGTAAAATTCACCAGTCAAGTGAAAAGGAATTTATGCTGTGGATCTGAAGTACAATCAGGACATAATCCTGCCGTACATACCATGTAAGTGAGAATAATACTGGGTCCGAATAGTGAGGAGCATATAAGCTGTGGAGGCTTGCTCTTCTACTCGCCTTTACCCCAGCGGCAACCATGTAAGCCTGTAAGTACGATTCTAGCTTCTTAATGGCTACAATCCCGCTTGCCATTGCTCGAGGCAATCCGCCTGGAAAGGCCTTGGCGGCGGCCAAGACTTGGCAAGAGCCATAGGGGAGACCTGTCGGGGGCTAGTTCGGCCTAGGGGCATGTTCGGCATGTGGCTATATTTAGCATGTAAACTAAGATATGGGGCTGGGAAACATATTTGTAGATTACTTGTGACGAGTTTGTCTACATGAGTACACAATGGCTGCACTGTTGAATGGTACATTGATAGTGTACCAGAAAACTCGTTTTCTTGCATGATTAGTAAATTTTTCAAAGTAATTTCAGTTTTTGTTTATCTAAAGATGTGATAAGATTCTGATTTAAATTCTATATTTTTATTACGAAAGGAGTATATGCTTCGGTATAAAACATTGTTAATTTCTTTTCCTGCATTTTAAAAGAAGCTGTCACATGATATTTGGAAATAGTCTGTCAGGGGCAAGTTTGGCCACTTAAGTCGGGGCAAGTTCGGCCCACAGCCAAACTTGCCCCACTCTTACATAAGATATTTGCCATTGTATTTTAGGTCACCTAGTTTGTAAAGGGTGTTCATATCATAGATCCTAAATACCTCAGTGTTCATATTTAGCACAACGACTGATTGCACAATGATTACGTTTATTTCATCGAAATTTTATATTGACGTCATAAGTCAAAAAACCTGTCCAAACTTTTCCGTTTCTGTTTATTGTTTTTATTATATTTTTTTTATTTAATTTTGTTTTACAGTACAACAAATAAAAGGAGGTGTATTCAAAGATTAGAAAGAAAGAAGTTTAAAAAACTATAAGCCCATACAAACCTAGCGCCTTTCTCTGGGTCATTGGTACACAGAAAAGACCCAGATCAGACACCTCAGAGTGTGGATTCTGATCATGGTCTCCACTGATTGTTTACAGATTATAAAATTTGATGAAAGTTGCTACCCAATAGCCATTTGATTCAAAACTGGTTCGTCCGTTTGATAAGGGTGGGACATTATATTTGGCATTAATGGGTTAGGCAGGCCCAAAAGAAATTCAAAGAATAAATCGGCCCAAAAAGCAAGACGAAAACTCGGATAATTTAATACGATATTTTCATGCTCATTTTTGGTTAATTAGTATTTCGAAGAACCAACTCAGATAGTTCATATGTAAGGTTAATGCCGTTACATTGTCTTGGTTTTTGTAATTCCAACTACAGAAGTTTGACTGTATAATAATAGGCCAGGACAGTTCCTTTGCCGAACTTGCCCCGAGGGGTTGCCGAACTTTCCCCATGGCGGGGCAAGTTCAGCCATCATGACCTGCTCTCCTTGAATGAAGATTACCCTTTATGGGACAGAGACACATGATGGGGGTTATCGGGACTAGTACCGCCCTATTGTGCCTTATTTAAATATATAGGTTTCACAGATCTAGATGGTATAGTCTTTCGAAATTTGTATGTCTTCTAAAATGGGGCCGAACTAGCCCCGGTCAGCCCTATGGTTTGTGCGAGCCATAGGCTAGGCATCAAATCAGAATTCGATACTGAATGAGATTGATGACTCTTTGATAAAACGGTATTATAAAAGCGTGAATGTAAACGGTACACTCTAGTAACCCTTGTTCACTTGCTTGTATGGGGCTCGCTCATGGCAGTTGGGAGCGATAGCTGAGGATCCTTGGTGGCTATGGCTACAAAAGAGCCAGAACTTGATCTTGAAAAGTAAGAACATCGGCTAAGTACTAAGCGGTAACTACCGTGGTATCCCACGGCTTTGAGAGCGTTAGAAGCCGGTCAGTACTACCAGAAAGGAACAATGGGACCGCTTCCAACGAGAGCGAGTGCCATAGACCCTATCATGGCGTCTAACGGCCTGGTGTCTCAAGGGTGATTGAGAACGTACGGGCCGCTGGTTATCTGAAAATCTTCAGATTCCCTTCGTCACACAGACTGAAAAGAATTTCCAGTACAGTTCCTGGCAGTGGAAAATTCAGAAAGGAGTCCCCAGGTTTGAACCAGTGGTTAAAGCCAGGGAGGTCACCGTTAGGTCAGAGACAACAGGAGTCTCGTTATCCTTTTGTGAGGTAAGGAGAACACCCTAGACATACCCTCTGATCACACCACTTCTCCAATCATGTACAAGTTTTTCTTTTCAGATAACTTAGAAATGGCTTTTGACCACATCAAAGTTGACCAGGAGGAGCAACCCTAGCATGAATTGTCCTGCGAACAATCCCTCCAAGAATGGCTGTCCCAATCCGCTACGAATCTGGAAAACCTACTCTATAAAACCTACTTAAGCACTGACAGAAAATTTCAGTAATTCTGAAATTAAAGTCAAATTTAACAATAATGCCATAATAACAGCATGGTACAAAGTCAAACCAAAAATGTTTGGAATGCAATCCCAGGGAATAAATGAGCTGCTCGAGCCAAGGATACATTAGAGTCTTGTAGAAAACTCAAAATACGTCCTTTTGCCAAAACTGTTCCAAGCAAAGTTATCATTTTACTAGGTGCATGCTTTTATTGTAGTTTGATTTACACGGGGTAACAGGTCTGTCTTCATATCGGCCGTTTCTCATGGCTGGTAATTAAGTCAGCGTCATTCTGGGGAATAGAGGGTAGCATTATACACATGTAGTAATATTGTCATGAGTTAGGTATGAAAATGCTGTTTAGTTTTGATAGACACAGATAAGTGGCATTTAGAACTGACAGGTGTTTTCGAATGTCCCTATCATTTATATAGATCCTATGCGTAACCATGAATTTTAGACAATTTGCTTACTTATCCTGCTTTGTCAGTCAAAAGGGTCATCACACAAAATTATGAAGGTATGTGTCCATCTTGTGTAAAAAATGACATGCCAAACTTCTAGCATTTAGGCACCAACGCGAAATAATTACAACAGTCATAACATTTATTGAGATCTGTTAATCTGATTGGTCAAGAACGGTCATCTGATCATATTGACCTGTTTTTCATTTTTCAATGAACTCAGGTTCATATTCATGAGGGGAGGGGACATTCACAGCAGAGGCAGAGGGGAGGGGGTAACTACCTATATAATATGACATAGTACGGATGTGCGGCCCAAATAGTCCCCTTTTTCAGTGCTGCCAGGTATACGATAAGCCCACTGCTGACAGCCCTTCGCCATGCGAAAAGTGATTCAGCTAATATGCACAATATGTGGTCTGAAAGTTACTCAGCAAACGTAGATACGTAGAAATCCTTGTGCGAGTGCATGACTTTCTCCCACTTTTCAATAACTGTCTCAAAAAATTTATTTTAATCCCAACTGGAAGAACGTACAAAGTTTGTTTACCTTTTTACGACTTCCAAAGCCGAACCGGATGACGATCCAATAGTTTTCCTTATTGAACCGGTGGTTAAGAATTCAATCCTTTGGTAGGCGTGTTAAGAGTAATGTTCCAGTACTTTTCATGGCAGATTCAATTTTCAAGGACAAGAAAGCACATTTCAGAAGTAGAATTTTAACATGTTGATAATATTTTTATGCCCCTTATGTGAGACAAACAGTAATCAGACTGTAACTAACATTAGATTTTTTATGCGAATACATCTTGGAGTGGCGAAGTGTCACATGTTTCTGGGTCAATGTGATCTTGACCTCTGGACTCAGATCTAGAAAAAAATGGTATGTTCAGCATTTTCAAATAACTTTCCACAAATGTGACACATGCTAGACCCATTCCTTAGAGCATTTGACATGTGACTGTGACAGACCAGACCACCAAGGTTATAAAACTGGATGACAGGAAGACCGTGATCACTGATGGACAGAGGGAATTCTTCATTGGCATGATCTTAAGGAAGACGCTGCATGCTTGGTAACTTTTCACCATTTTATTGTCGTCAGCAGATATTTTTCAAAATTGTTTCGAAAAATTCTCTCGGTAATACCATCAGAGCTTGGATCCAGATCGGGCACGGGCTTGATTTGGGTGCAAACTGTTTGCAAAGATTATCAGCAGACAACAAAATTTGCCGCTGGCATGTAAAGGTGGTCTTCATTTATGGGGGTGCAACATATTTAGCTTTTGGTCAACTTTTGCATGGTTGTTGTCATATGGGCTGTGACGCCACAAAACCTGTCTTCAGGGTTGCCGACAAAGTGAAACTCAGACCGGTCTCCTCAGCTACAGAGACTAGCTAGAAAATTGGAATTTTGCTTGTAGCAAGCTTAGATATGATTCTTTCCAGCAAATGCTGAAGACAGATTTTCTCACTTCGAGGCCCATATATTACCTACCCTATTCAACCTGATAAGCCCATAGGCTCCTTTAAAAAAAATAGAATACTTTAAGGGTTAATTTTGTCTTCTGATTTCTATTCAATCCAGTAGAGTAATTTATCGTGAACATTGATTTAGGCCATGCCAAATATTTTTTTAGATTCTCATCCCCTCCCTCCCCTATGAAATATAAGCATATAAAAAAAATGGGGTTGAAGGTTTTTAAAAAACCTTCCACCCCGATTTTTTATTTTGCTTATAAAAGAAAAAAGGTTTGAAAAAGGCCAGGGTGGGTAGTCACGTGGTTTCTGTTAGGATACACTGTAAGGAAAAATGGCGGACTTCTTTCCACACCGATGTTTTAAGCAAAAGTAAGTAGATATTTCTGCGTGTTTTTTTCATCTTTACACAGAAAGTTATACACCATTTTCCAGTCCCCATTTTTCCCGATCTAACGATGCCAGGATATCCTCATAAAGCGTCTTACTTTGAGTACAGACTCTGTCACAAAATTTTTAGCGGCGAAGATCGGGCCTGAATTTGGAAATAAGCTGTACGGACAACATTTGTGACAGAGTTAATACTCAAAGTAAGAAGCTTAAAGATGCTAACCTGGTAGCGTTTGATAGGGGAAAATGTGGGCTGGAAAATGGTGTATAACTTTCTGGGTATAGATGAGAAAACATAGAGAAATCTACCTTTATTCGATCAGAATGTCCGTACAGTGTATTCGAACATCCGTACAGTGTATCCAATCAAAAACCACGTGACTACCCACCCTGAAGGCTGGACATTTTTGGTGCAATTTTCCTTGCCAGCATATTTGAAGAAAAAATTCTGGTTTTAAATTTAGACACTTAATATTTATTATTTATTCATTTCGACAATTTAAATTCAAGGTATTAAATGTTTGTTTTTTTCAGAACTGTTCTGTTCATTAAAGCAGTTGGAAAAATAAAAAAATAAAAAATATAAACCTCCCACCCACCCCAATTTTTCACAAAATTTGGACAGGAATCTAAAGATTTATTTGGTGAGGCCTTATCATGTGGAAAGAAAAACAGAGTGTAGATCCAGATCAGCTGATCTGGGTCTACACTGATTTTAAAATAGGGTATAGAATTTTGAAAAGTTACGTGTACAATGCATTTCTTGGTTGAATACAGTAGTACAATGTAAATGATGTACTATAAAAAATTTCATTTAAAGCCAGCTGATCTGCGTCTACACTGATTTCAAAATAGGGTATAGATTTTTGAAAAGTTACGTGTACCGTGCACTTCTAAGGTTGAATATAGTAGTACAATGTAAATGATGTACTTAGATTTTCATTAGAAGCCAGCTGAGCTGCGTCTACAATGATTTCATGATACATTGTAGGGTATAGTATTTTGAAAATGTATGCACACAGTGTGCTGAATTACATGGGTGAAAATTTTCAGGATTAATCCTGAATTCAGGGTTTTGAGGCTGACTTTCCATAGAAAGTCAGCCTTAAAATGCCTAATTAGGCAGATGATTATAACTTCTTTTATTAGCACACCTGAGCCGAAGGCTCATGGGTTAGCTAATAGTATACCAGTCAGTCCATCGTCTGTAGTCCGTCATCCGTCCACAATTTCAAACATCTTTTCCTCTGAAACCACTGGGCCAATAAAATTCAAATTACATATGGAGACTCCTTAGGATGCAGGAACGAAAGCTTGTCCAAATGGTCCTGATCACATGACCAAGATGGCCGCTACGCCCATATATGATAAAAACCCTTTAAAAATCTTCTTCTCCAGAACCAGAAGGCGGATGACCTTGGGACTTGGTATGTAGCATTTGGGGTGTTGGACCTACAAAGTTTGTTCAAATGATGATCCTAGGTTGACCTTAACCTACTTCACGTCAAGGTCAAATTTGCTTCCTAATGCATTCAAGTGGGAAAATTTATGAAAAGGTGATTTTTTTGAAAACTGTGGAAGTCCTAGTCATTATTCTCACTTGATATGTTAAGCCTAATGAGACAATGGCTATAAATAAGTTCCAAAGGTGAAGGTTAACCTTTGACCTTTCAGCTTAGGTCGCTCATATTGGAGTCACATCAATATATTAAAACATAGTTTTCTCTCATTGAACTTAAATTTCATGTGAAGACTCCTTATGATAAGTTAGCCAAAATTTATGCAAAACACTTTGGTCACATGACCAAGATGACCGCCAGGCCCATATATGGTAAAAACCCTTTAAAAATCTTCTACTACAGAACCAGAAGGCCGATGACCTTGGGACTTGGTATGTAGCATTGGGGTAGTGGGGCCTACCAAGTTTATTCAAATGCTGATCTCAGGTTGACCTTGACCTACTTAACGTTAAGGTCAAATTTGCTTCCTAATGCATTTAAATGGGAAAATTTTTAAAAAGTTGATTTTTTGAATACTGTTGAAGCCAAAGTCATTATTCTCACTTGATATGTTAAGCCTAATGAGACAATGGCTATAAATAAGTTTCAAAGGTCAAGGCCACCACACTTATATATGATAAAACCCCTTTAAATATCTTATTCTCTGGAACAAAAGGCCAATGGCCTTGGGACTTGGTATGTAGCATTGGGGATGTGGGCCCTACCAGGTTTGACCAAATGATGAATCTAGCTTGACCTTGACCTACTTTATGGCAAGGTCAAATTTGATTCCTAATGCATTTATATGGGAAAAATCTTGAAATGTTCATTTTCTATAACCGTTTAAGCCGAAATCATAATATTTTCAAGAAATGTTTAACCTTATGAGACAATGGTTTTATATAAGTACCAAATGTCAAGCTAGTCTGTGACCTTTTATCCAATGCCACTCATTTGGACTGCCAGATACCTATCTTAACATTTGTTTCTCAGAAATCACTGGGCTGTTTGATGGAGTATTCATTAGAACTTTTATAGGTCACTTGACCAAAATGGCTGGAAACCCCATATATGGTAAAACAAAACATGTTTTTATTATAAGCAGTAGTTGACCTTGACCTATTTTAACATTATTAAAGAGATCAGGTGAGTGCCTCAGGACCTTCAGGTCCTCTAGTTTATTTTCAGTTCATCTAAGAACATTTGACCATTTAATGATTTGTTGGCATACAACATGTCTAAATTTTTGAAGTTCAGGATTTTGGAAAAGGGCTCTAGCGATAAGGCGTATATTTTCCCTAGTTGACATGATTACAAAACCTAAATTTTCAAATTGCCCTAATGTTTTTAAAATTGGACTGTTTCGGTAGTAAAATATGCATAGAAAGCATCAAAATAGGTTTCCAAGCGATTCATCATTTACAAAGCCGTGAAAACTTGCGTCTTCTACTCCCACCCCTCATTTTACGTCTTTAGACTGGGTGCCGTTTAGACGAGAGTTTTAGTAAATCCTTTGCAGGTTTTCAAAAAGTAAAAGTTCTAAAATATTAAGGATATAAATGCCCTTCATTTCCAAAAATTGCGGTATTCCTTCTGCGCATGCGTACGAAATATACTTAAAATTGTGACGCTTGTCATTGAAAAGATGAAACTGGCGTCTTTCAGTTTGTTTTTAGATGCTTTCCCCCCCTAGACCCAAGATGCCCTTTGGACAATTAAATGTCGCTATAGAAATATATAACACATGTAAAGGGCGTCTTGGGTCTAGGGGGGGAAAGGGTTTGTATAAGCGAAAGAAGACATCTAATATCTGACAAAAATAGGCCACTTTGCAAGATGGTCATTTTTATTGTACTTCAACTGTATAAATAGTTAAAGCTGCATAGTCTGTAACTATTAACATTTATCGAAAAAAATATTTTCTTTTTAAATCATTTGTAAAAGTAGAAATAAGTTATGTTGTCACAATAAATCCACACTCTACAGCTGAAAACTGCATGGAAAAGTGAATTATCTTATAAAAACAAGTGCTTTTCCCCTTGTTTGTAATTATTTGCGTCCCTCCAATAATTCTGGACAGGAATTTTTTTAACATAAAGGCTGTTGTGTTGGCACTAATAAGGACCTCGGACAGTCTTAATGAAGGATTGCCCATAAAAATGACCAGAGAAAAGTTTCAAAGAAAATGATATTTTTTCTATGAGAAAGATAGTAGGTTCAATCCTCGACTTATCCACAAAAGCCGTTTTCTCATTGGACAAGTACCTATTGAAAAATATGGGCTGAAAACTCTGTTTTTGCTATCCAACATATAGAAAATAGAAAAAGTTTTACTGAAGTGCTTTCCCCCCCGTGACCAAACTAATCCTTTTGCATACAGTTGTAGTTTTACATTTCACACATCATATAAAAACGGCATGATTGGTCACGGGGGGGGGGGGGGGGGGGGGGGGGGGGGGGGGGGGGGGGGGGGGGGGGGGGAACGATGTCAAAATGCTCAAAAACGCTTTATTATAAAACCTTATTAGAAACTTATTTTGTAAAGACCTGTAGGTAAATGGCATGTATCAGAGCTTTAGTTATGAGTGCTTACAAAGTAATTAATTGTCTCATTTCTCAACCAAAACATATGTTGTGGGTACTCAAAAGAACCGTCGCAATGAGACAATTCTTTTAAGCACCAAATTGTAGATAAAATCTGATGTTTAAGAAAAATATTAACGATTTTACGCTCAACATCTGTGTTTATCTAGACTATGATTTATACAGTATGCAGATATGATACACCTCAGTGCACAAGTCAACTGGATGAACTTGAAACATTACAGGTAATAGTCAAAAGTCATTGACAGCACACTTCTTTATATGAAACAATGTAATCTTCTCAACCCGAATTTTATGCAAACCCATCACTTTCGCCTCAATTTTTATGCCGCAAACATAATATTTACATGTATTTAGGTGAATACTCGACGAATCTTTGACTTTCTGTGAAATGAAATTTGGTCACATAGATTACCCCCACCCCCTAAACCCTAACTTCCTGGCATAGTTATGCAATATTTTCAAAATATTTTTATATTGCTAGGTTCACTAAATGTAAGGGTTTGGTTTAAGCACAAAACTATAGTTGTCAGTTATGCATTATCCTAGCCACAGGCTGTCAAAATTTGGGCAGATTGAATAGGAAACTGTCCGAGGTCCTTTGTTAATTATAACGGAAAAAGTAAAATGTATACCTGAATTTTAGTATTTTTACTGTGTTCTTGAAAAACAGAAACATTATTTCTAAAATGAAAAGATCAAAAGTTACAGACTATGCAGCTTTAAGTGTACATAGCGTGTTCCTAGTTTAACAGTCTAGTTCCCCTATATGACACTGAATAACAAGCACAGTTGATGATCGAAATAAATTCTCATTCAATAAGAAGTAGAATTATTACATGCATAAAGGAAACCCCATTTTAAATATACAAATTCGGGGGCAATGGTGCATCGACGGCTCTTCTATATATATTTGTTGAATGTGCCTAGTTTCTCCAGTCGTTATTTCAACAAAACAAAATTAACGTCTCGTATAGGGAGATTGCTCGCCTTATCGCTAGAAATTCTTTGAACTTTCACCCATGTATTTATAAGGTTGAATATAGTTGTACAATATAAATGGTGAACTTAACATTTCAGTAGAATCCAGCTGATCTGGATCTACACTGATTTCATATTAGGGTATAGTACTGCTATTATTATGTTGCATATAGTAGTAAAATGTGATTTTTTTTCATTGCTTATCTATACTTCATTATAAAACTTGCTGAGCACAATAGCTCAGTTGGTAGAGCATTACACTGCCTGGGATGAAAGGGCTGCTAGCTCAAGACTTACCGCAGTTGCCATGTTGTATTCTTGAAAGCAAGACACTTTGTCCACTGCTTAGTCAGGAGGACAGGAAATCGTCCCAATACAAGACTGAAAAGTTGTTGACTGGGACGTAAAGCATCAACACAAACAAATCTTCATGAATCATTGATGCCTGAATATTTTCAATATCTCACAGCTATACACCCACTCACCCACTCCTATTTATTAGTGCCTTGATCAGGCTGCATGCAGGGCACACAAAATTTTTTATGTTTTTAGCAAATGTAAATTAACAATTTTTGCTAAACCATTTGTAATTCACTGGTTCTTATGATAATGTCGTAGCTTAATTCTTACACCTGCTAGCGGCGACTTTTGTCCTCTGCTTATAACCTTTGCAAAGAGTTTAGACCAAGATCAGGACCGACGTTCTGTGGGTCCTGATCTGGATTCAAACTGACACTCTGCTAGTGTTCCTGAAGAAATGTTTTTGAAAAAAAGTCAGCATAGGCAGATAGATTCTCATTATAAGCAGATTGAGGAGAAGTGCATTCAGTCTACAAGCGCCATAACTCAACCTACTGTATTTTTTTTCCATCATTGCTATTTAGCTTTTGTTTGTTTGTTTGATTTGATTCTCTACGCCCCATCAACAATCTTTCAGTTAAACAGGGACAGGTCTTCCTGGGTTGAACCAGTACTAAGCTAGGATAAATGTGTCTTGCTCAAGGACCACAATGCAGTGACACCGGTGAGGCTCGAACCCGAGGCCCTTTGGTCTCGAGTCAAGCACTCTACCACTGAGCCACTGCACTCCATTTGCTATTTAGCTGATTTTTGACCCAAAACTTAATAGACAAATAGTTTTATAGACAGATAGATCTGATTGTGCATTACTTAAGAGTGCGATTTTAAGCTCACCTGTGCCAAAGGCCTTATGCCTTTTGCTCAGGTGAGCTTAAAATCACTTTTGTCCTCAGCTTATTTATAAGCTTTGCAAACAGTTTGGACCCAGATTAGGACCGACAGAGTGTCAGTCCTGATCTGGATCCAAACTGTTTGACACTCTGATATTGTTCCTGAAAGAATGTTTTTGAAAAAAAGTGAGCTTAAATAGTGATTGTTAGATGTCCGTCATGTTTTGTGTCTTGTGCGTAATCAACAATTGCTTCACAGGACATCTCCTCCGAAGCTTGTTGCTGGATTTTTATCAAAATTGACAGGAGTGATCTTTATATGGCCCTCTCCAAAACTTGTTCAAATGGTTCCTTATCTAGGCCACATGGTGCTAAAAATTGATTTTCAAAATGAACACTTTAAAAATCTTCTTGTCCGAAACCACATTGTTTAATTCAATGATTAACGGTTGGCCTATCACATCTGAATGAGAGAGAAAAAAATATTTTAGATCTACTATAAGCTTTAAAATACATCCTTCTTTATCTTTATACAGCATGTTTTGCACATGCAGCAAATGCTAACTTAGATCTACCTGTATGCCAATAAATACATCCAACTTCAACTTTATATAGCATGTTTGCACATGCAGCTAATGATAATTTAGATCTATACTTATAAGCCAATAAATACTTCCTACTTGATCTTTATAAAGCATGTTTTGCACATGCAGCTAATGCTAATTGTAACAGTTGATGTAATGTAGTATTAGAAGAGCTCAAGGCTCAAGCTAAGTTAGAAAATAGTGCATAGGACACTTTCTTCTTATCTCCATGCAAAGGTATAATTGAGCCGCAACATGAGATTTTCAACAATGTGGTATTGGGGACCAGCAAAGGCTCAGACCAGCATGTGCATGCGCGCAGCCTGATCAGAGCCTTTGCTAGAGGTTTGAATATTTTATGACTGTTAAGCTACTGACTGAACAGCAGTTGGAGTTTCTAAGCTTAAAAGGTGACTGCACATGCTCCTCTGAGTCTACACTTGTCAAAATGCCGCATTGTTGGAAATCACATGTCGTGGCTCATGCTTAACCATTGTCATGCTAAACTTGTATACATCATGTATTGAAAACAGGGTAATTCCAGATCAGCAGATTTACACTCTTTTCCACTCTACATGTAAATGCATGATTCTAGATGGAATCTTGCAAATTCGAATACAAATTGAGGAGGGAAGCAGTACATACATTATCTAGAAAAGAACTGAAGGTGTCCACAGCACAATATTACTTACTGTCCTGCCAGCCAAGAGTGACAGTCACATCATGTTTTGTTTACAAAGTTACGGAGACTTATAATCGATAGATCACTTGTGTATTTATCCTATCCTCAGGATAGGATTAATACACAAGTGATCTATCAATTCACTTTAGATAATGTTGAGTGTACAAGTTATCTTTTACTTTTTAACCCTAAACAAAATATTACATCACTGTCAATCTTGGTTGGCAGGACAGTAGGTAAATGGCAGGTTTGTTTGAGTTTATGCTTTAGGTCCCAGTCAAATTTTTTTAGCTTACCTGAGCCATAGGCTCAATGTGAGCTATTGTGATCATATGATGTCCGTCAGCCACCATTGTTCATCTGTCCCTCCAACGTCTGTCAACAATTTCTTCACATATCTTCTAAACTACTTGCTAAAATTTCACCAAACTTCACAGGAATAATCATTGGTCATCCCCTTTGAAAGTTGCTAAAAGATTCCCATTCCATGCAGAATAATTTAAAAATCTACTAGAAGCCCATTAAGGCCCGATTTGAAAATGATTTGGTACAAAGGGTCCTAAGGTGACCCTCTACCTAGGTTGCGGAAATAAATTTGATCTGTCGAAAAACATGGCCGCTATGTATTTGAAGGGAAAACATAAAAAAATGATTTTCTAAATCAAGCCATTAGTTTTTGACCAGATTTAAAAACTTGTCAAAAACTAATGACCCGATTTAAAAATAACTTGACACAAATGGTCCTTGGGTGACGATGACCCTCTTCCAAGATTGCTTAATTTAATCTGTTAAAAAAACATGGCTGCCAGGGGGGGGCCATTTTTATACCCGCTTTTTCTTTAGAAAAAAAGGCTATATTGATTTGGTACCAAAGTCTGTCCGTCGTCGATCTGTCTGTCTATGGGTCTGTATGTCATGTTTCTTGCAATTGCATCTTCTCCAAAACTGTTGAATGTAGCAACTTCAAACTTTGCTGGTGCATAGGTAACATGATGTAGAGGGTACTGGACAATGTTTTGTGTGACCTTGACTCCAAGGACAAGATCAAATTATGTATTTTCTTGAAAATGCATTTCCTCATAGCACGGGTGGTAAACCTAGGAACTACCACGAAATTGTGTTAACGTAATTTTGTTCCCAAGCCACATCCGGGACACGTCGTAGTAGTTTCCAGACCGAAAATTGGATAAAGAAAGGTTGGTGTCACTTTCATTTTTGTTTTATTTTACAACTAAGAACGAACAGTGGTGAAATCCGACAATGTGGTTCCGTGTAAATATGTCTCAGCGTCCCATCCAGCCCAAAATTTTGTATGAAAAGTTATTTTCCTTCTTTTGATTCGTGTTTCCCCACTGAGCATCAGACCAACTTTACCCAAAGTTCGAAGGATTTTAGCCCATATCTGTCAAATTAAATTAATTTGATATCATTTGACGATGAAAATGATAAAAGAACCCTCAATAAACGTTCCTACACAGAAAAAAGTATGAGCATTTACTCGTAAACAATTTATGCCCCGCTCGTCCTGCGTGGTAGTTTCCAGCTCATCGTGGTAGTTAAAATGCTATCGTGGTAGTTTCCAAGACTTTGTAGAATTTTAGTAGTAGTTCGCATCAGCAGATGTTCGCTATTCAGGGGCTACTTCATTTTTTTAAAGACAGGGTAAGCAGACCGAACCTTGACTACCCCTCTTATTTATACGAAGACCTTTTCAAACAACCTTTTGTCAGAGATAACAAATGTCGACTGCCTTAATTTTAAATTTAATGGGCTATTGAAATGATGAGAAGAATGAAAAGAAGGGATATTCACATATTTTGGTTTTGAATTAACGCGCTTTTTAATTATCACATAACATGCCCGTTCATCGTCGCACTCACATGTATATGAAAAGTGACCCAACCCGAGGATATTCCCTTTTTTTCTGAAGCGCAAGTACTAACAATACTTTGGGCAGTGCCATTTTACCT
Source organism: Loripinus fragilis (assembly GCA_964019695.1). Lineage (NCBI taxonomy): Eukaryota > Metazoa > Mollusca > Bivalvia > Lucinida > Lucinidae > Loripinus > Loripinus fragilis. Next base: position 51,149,035 of record OZ026521.1, on the reverse strand, counting down.
TAAAGTTGACTGAACATGGAACAACTTAGCGAGTGACACAATTTTTATATCATTTTTTCGTCTGTGCGCTTGTTTCATCTGGGCTCAACTGATGACCTTTTTTTGCTTAAGTTTTCCAGAGGTGTTGTTTGGCAGTCCAGGGCATGATCTCCATCTGTCACGCATCACATTGAATCTGTTGAGTCCTCAGCTTTGTTTCTTCTTGGTGTTGAAATGTGATTTATTTGTTTACCATGGTAATTAATTGACGAGTTAGAGGGTTAGCATCCAAAACAAACACCCACTTAAATGTTTTGTACCACTTCAGAAACGTATCCTACAAAGTCTTGGAAACTATCACGATAGCATTTTAACTACCACGATGAGCTGGAAACTACCACACATGACGAACAGGGCATGAATCGTTTACGAGTAAATGCTCAGATTTTTTTCTGTGTAGGAATGTTTATTGAGAGTCTTTTTATCGTTTTCGTCGTCAAATGATATCAAATTCCATTTATTTTGACAGATATGGGCTAAAATCCGTCGAACTTTGAGGAAAGTTGGTCCTATGCTCAGTGGGGAAACACGAATCAAAAGAAAGAAAATAACTTTTCGCACAAAATTTTGGGCTGGAGGGGACGCTGAGACATATTTACACGGAACCACATTGTCGGATTTCACCATTGTTCGTTCTTAGTTGTAAAATAAAACAAAAATGAAAGTGACATCAACCTTTCTTTATCTAATTTTCGGCCTGGAAACTACCACCAAGGTCCCGGATGTGGCTTGGGAACAAAATTACGTTAACACAATTTCGTGGTAGTTCCTAGGTTTACCACCCATGCATAGACTGTTGGACATTGCAACTTCAAACTTAGCAGTTGCATAGGTTACATAATGTAGAGGGTACTGGGCAATGTTTCATGACACCTCAACACCAAGGTCATGACCAAAGGTCAAATAATGTATTTTCTTGTAAATGTACCTCCTCCTAAACCATTGGATGTAGCAACTTCATACTTTGCAGGTGCATAGGTCACATAATGTAGAGGGTACTGGGCAATGTTTCATGTGAGACCAAGGTCAAGGTCAAAGAATGTATTTTCTTGTAAATGCACCTCCTCTTAAACTGTTGGATGTAGCAATGTGCATAGGTCACATGATATAGAGGGTACTGGGCAACATTTCATGTGAGCTTGACACTAAGGTCAAAGGTTAAACAAGGGGGTATTTGCGATGGTGTACCATCGACTGAAGTCTATAGATAAACAAAATGCTTTGAGGCGTGACTGTATTTACAATATTGAAATAGTTCTAGAAATAGGGGTGTCAGGTATTTACTAACATTCTACTAATAATATTTTGACACACACACATAAATGTCCCAGCCCAACCAGCTCATGTTACACGTTCAGCATCAACCTTTTGAAATGGAATGATCTTAAGGTCATTACTCAGAGGTAGTGGGTACATCTGTACATGTAGTTTCCTTTGCATGTACATAGGTTGAGATAAACACAATTTTTGAGCGTAAATTTGTAAATATTTTCTTACCCATCAGTTTTAACATATGTTTTAGGTGCTCAAAAGAACCGTCTCATTGAGACGGTTCTTTTGAGTACCCTCAAGATATGTTTTGGTTGAGAAATAAGAAAATTATTTTTTTGGTACGGACTTGATGTATAGGGAAAACATTAAAAAGTATTCTTATCAAAAACGCAATACATATACATGGCCGATTTGGAAAGAATTTGACACAAATGGTCATTGAGTGGATTGCTTAAGTCATACGATCTGTTAAGAACACCTAGATTGGCCATTCATAGCTGATCGTGGGATTTCTTTGAAATTTCTGACTTGGATGGGAAGTGTACTTATAAACAGTTATTCTTGTTCTTAGCCAACAAGGTTTTTTGAGTTGATGCTTTATATCTTAACGGAGCGCAGTGGCTCAGTGGTTGAGTGCTTGACTCGAGACCGAAGGGCCGCGGGTTCGAGCCTCACCGGCGTCACTGCGTTGTGGTCCTTGAGCAAGACACATTTATCCTAGCTTAGTACTGGTTCAACCCAGGAAGACCCGTCCTGCATAACTGAAAGACTGTTGAGTGGACGTAAAGAATCAAATCAAACAAAAACAAAAAATATCTTAACAATTTTTAGCTCAACTGAGCAGAGGGCTCATGGGTGAGCTAATAGTATGCCATTGACACTGGTGTCAATTTGTTCATCATCCATTTCAATTATTTATGAAAGTACTGGGCCAATTAAACTCAATTTCATGATGAATTACCAGCTATCGAAAAAAATCATTGCCCCCTGATGTTAATCAAAGGAGACTGTTAATTAGCGAGTGACACAATTTTTATATCATTTTTTCGTCTGTGCGCTTGTCTCATCTGGGCTCAACTGATGACCTTTTTTTGCTTAAGTTTTCCAGAGGTGTTGTTTGGCAGTCCAGGGCATGATCTCCATCTGTCACGCATCACATTGAATCTGTTGAGTCCTCAGCTTTGTTTCTTCATGGTGTTGAAATGTGATTTATTTGTTTACCATGGTAATTAATTGACGAGTTAGAGGGTTAGCATCCAAAACAAACACCCACTTAAATGTTTTGTACCACTTCAGAAACGTATCCTACAAAGTCTTGGAAACTATCACAATAGCATTGTAACTACCACGATGAGCTGGAAACTACCACACAGGACGAACAGGGCATGAATCGTTTACGAGTAAATGCTCAGATTTTTTTTCTGTGTAGGAATGTTTATTGAGAGTCTTTTTATCGTTTTCGTCGTCAAATGATATCAAATTCCATTTATTTTGACAGATATGGGCTAAAATCCGTCGAACTTTGGGGAAAGTTGGTCCTATGCTCAGTGGGGAAACACGAATCAAAAGAAAGAAAATAACTTTTCGCACAAAATTTTGGGCTGGAGGGGACACTGAGACATATTTACACGGAACCACATTGTCGGATTTCACCATTGTTCGTTCTTAGTTGTAAAATAAAACAAAAATGAAAGTGACATCAACCTTTCTTTATCTAATTTTCGGCCTGGAAACTACCACCAAGGTCCCGAATGTGGCTTGGGAACAAAATTAGGTTAACACAATTTCGTGGTAGTTCCTAGGTTTACCACCCGTGCATAGACTGTTGGACATTGCAACTTCAAACTTAGCAGTTGCATAGGTTACATAATGTAGAGGGTACTGGGCAATGTTTCATGACACCTCAACACAAAGGTCATGACCAAAGGTCAAATAATGTATTTTCTTGTAAATGTACCTCCTCCTAAACCATTGGATGTAGCAACTTCATACTTTGCAGGTGCATAGGTCACATAATGTAGAGGGTACTGGGCAATGTTTCATGTGAGACCAAGGTCAAGGTCAAAGAATGTATTTTCTTGTAAATGCACCTCCTCTTAAACTGTTGGATGTAGCAATGTGCATAGGTCACATGATATAGAGGGTACTGGGCAACATTTCATGTGAGCTTGACACCAAGGTCAAAGGTTAAACAAGGGGGTATTTGCGATGGTGTACCATCGACTGAAGTCTATAGATAAACAAAAATGCTTTGAGGCGTGACTGTATTTACAATATTGAAATAGTTCTAGAAATAGGGGTGTCAGGTATTTACTAACATTCTACTAATAATATTTTGACACACACACATAAATGTCCCAGCCCGACCAGCTCATGTTACACGTTCAGCATCAACCTTTTGAAATGGAATGATCTTAAGGTCATTACTCAGAGGTAGTGGGTACATCTGTACATGTAGTTTCCTTTGCATGTACATAGGTTGAGATAAACACAATTTTTGAGCGTAAAATTGTAAATATTTTCTTACCCATCAGTTTTAACATATGTTTTGGGTGCTCAAAAGAACCGTCTCATTGAGACGGTTCTTTTGAGTACCCACAAGATATGTTTTGGTTGAGAAATAAGAGAATTATTTTTTTGGTACGGACTTGATGTATAGGGAAAACATTAAAAAGTATTCTTATCAAAAACGCAATACATATACATGGCCGATTTGGAAAGAATTTGACACAAATGGTCATTGAGTGGATTGCTTAAGTCATACGATCCTAGATTGGCCATTCATAGCTGATCATGGGATTTCTTTGAAATTTCTGACTTGGATGGGAAGTGTACTTATAAACAGTTATTCTTGTTCTTAGCCAACAAGGTTTTTTGAGTTGATGCTTTATATCTTAACGGAGCGCAGTGGCTCAGTGGTTGAGTGCTTGACTCGAGACCGAAGGGCCGCGGGTTCGAGCCTCACCGGCGTCACTGCGTTGTGGTCCTTGAGCAAGACACATTTATCCTAGCTTAGTACTGGTTCAACCCAGGAAGACCCGTCCCTCATAACTGAAAGACTGTTGAGTGGACGTAAAGAATCAAATCAAACAAAAACAAAAAATATCTTAACAATTTTTAGCTCAACTGAGCAGAGGGCTCATGGGTGAGCTAATATTATGCCATTGACACCGGTGTCAATTTGTTCATCATCCATTTCAATTATTTATGAAAGTACTGGGCCAATTAAACTCAATGTCATGATGAAGTACCAGCTATCGAAAAAAATCATTGCCCCCTGATGTTAATCGAAGGAGACTGTTAATTCTTTATCTCCCTGTGTCGTCTGCTGATAACTTTTGAAAACAGTTTGGACCCAGATCAGGCCCGGCAAAATAGCAGGTCTGATCTCGATCCAATCTGTTTGACACTAAGATGGTATACCTGAACAAATTTTTCAAAAAAAGTTGATTTTGAAAAAATTAGCAGATGACAAAAAGCATTAAAAATTTCCCAGGGGGCAATTTGTCCGTCTCTCTGTTCATCTTTTTCTCTGCAAAGAGTGAATACTTAAAAAAAATTTGTGAACTCAACTTTCCTAACAGTTTTTTTTATCTTTTTGAAAATTACTGGTGTTTTATTCATGTCTGAAGATATGCATGTGTTTTTTCATAGTCTAAAGATGTGCATGTGGTTTGGACATTGTTGCATTAATTTTTTTAACCCATAAAGCGACACCTACATTTTGCAGCAGACGACAATTTCAAATGTTCTGCTTTTTCAAAAAAAACAAATAAGGCATGAAATATCATACCTTATTTTTTTCGAAAACTAGGAAAGATGTCCCAAAATTTGTCGTCTGCTGCAGTCGTTATAAGCGCTTTAAGTTAAAAAAAAATTAGACTTGTAAACTTTGTCATTTTTCAGCATCACAGGGGCAATGAGTGTTTACTTTGACCGCACAGTTTTATTCCAATCATTTTGAAATTTTGTATGTGTTTTAGTCATAGTTTAAAGATGCGCATGTGTTAAATTTTGTTCATAGTCTAAAGATGTGCATGTAGTTAGGATTTAATCGTCACATTAATTATACCCCCGGCAGTTATGCTGATGGTTATATAGTTTTCGTCTTTACATATGTCTGTATGTGTTTTTGCTTATCATTCATGGAATTGACGACATAGTATGTTGAAAGTTTCTCAAGTGAACCACTAATCAGAAAGTATTCATATTAATTGGACCATAGTTACCCTGGAAGGTTGGCATTCACATATTAACTCCACTGACCAAAAGGTCCCCGCCCCAGTTGGTGGGGTTGGGGGTCAAAATCTAGGACACCTTTAAAAAGTACAACAAAGTTTTGGTTAAGGACATGTGTTTGGATTTCAGGTTCAACCAGTGAATGGCAATCTTAAAGGCACTGCTAAAATGAACATCTGTACTAGAAAGTGGAGCACAGGGGCACAATTGGTAGAGTGTTAGACTGGGGATCGAAGAGATGCTTTTTCAGGACTAATTGCCTGTAGAAGCACTGGGTAAATGTCTCCTTGAGCAAGACACATTATCTGCTGCTTAGTACTGGTTTGACTCAGGAAGACAGGAAATCATCCCAACATGACTGAAAAATTGTTGACTGGGACTAAAGCATCAAATTAAATAAACAAAAACAAACAAACAACAGATTATGTCGATGTTGATTAAAACTGTCTTTGACTTTTAATACTGTGGCATCTCATCTGGGTCTATAATGTTTGTAAAAGAATACTCTACAAGGATTTTGAGCATACACAATGTTGGAAGAGATGCATGACCCAGTATTGAGTCAACCAATATTTGTTAAAGCCATGTCAAGTCAGGTCAGAGCTCTGAAAAATATTTGGGTATGTTCAGATGTATGTGGTCACTTCTGCTACTGGTACAATGTAGCCCAGTACTACCTGTCACATTTGGGCAGAAGCAGCCCATTATTAGAGGAAGGAAAACCTATCTAGGTGTGCATGTTTTCAAAACTGTTCAGTGCTTAAAAGCAATCCTTTGACAGGAATAGGGCAGCAGAATAGGCCCCTCAATATGGCTCTCAAAGTCTTTCTTTGGACATGTGTTTGATTTCCAAGTTCAGCTGGTGAATGACATCCTTAATGGTACTACTAAATGGAGCATCTGTACTAGAAAGTGGAGCACAGCTAGTGGCGTTAGACTGGGGATAGAAGGGCTGCTAGTTGGAGACTTAGCCGCCAACAGACTCACTGTGTAAATGTGTACTTGAGCAAGACACTTTATCTGCTGCTTGATACTGGTTCGACCCAGAAAGACAGGAAATCATCCCAGCATGACTTAAAAATTGTTGACAGGGGACGTAAAGCATCAAATCAAATAAACAAAAACAGATTATGTCTATGTGGATTGTCCTTGACTTTAATACTGTGACATCTCATCTGGGTCTACAATGTTTGTAAAAGTAACTCTACAAGGACTTTGAGCATACACAATGTTAAAAGAGATGCATGACCGAGTATTGAGTCAACCAATATTTGTTAAAGCCATGTCAAGTCAGGTCAGAGCCACCTCTTTTGTCATCTGAAAAATATTTGTGTATGTTCAGATGTGTGTGGTCACTTCTGCTACTGGTACAATGTAGCCCAGTACTACCTGTCACATTCTTACACAGCTTACTATGGACCAGCTGAAGACCATGCATGAGTTGTTTTTTGGACACAGAAAAGGGGACCAGTATGACTCTTCTTCACCATAGAATAGCTTTAGTATCTGTGGCAAATAAAACATGCACAACTTTTGCCTACATCTTTGACAGGAAATGCTAATGGAACACATCTGCATTGTCAATGAGGCTCACCATAGGATAGTGTGGCAGCTGGCCATGGCTTTGCCAGAAGAAACTGTCATGTTTTGATAACAGTGCAAGAACAAGTTAGCACATTGACATGAGGGATGTAAATTTTACCATCCAGACCAAGCTGTTCAACAAGGTTGTGTCTACTTTAAAGGCTGGCAAAGTCTCGTAATCTGTTGGTTTTCATGTTCCTGCCTGTGTCAACTGGCTGATCAAGCATCTCATCTAGGCCCACTTATACCAAGACTCATATGGCTGTGGCTGTACATGCATTGAAGTCTGTATACCTGCTTTGTGCAAGATTTCGTGGCGAAACAGCTACCAAGGCTGTCCTGAAAACCCTGCACCTGGTTTTGCCGAAGGGTGACAAATGGCTCTTGCCTATACAATGGTGAGCCATTCAGAGTAGAACCTTAGGATCTACCTACCTGGACCAGTGCCTTGTCTTGTCGGACTACCTGCAGGGTTAAATATTTGTTAGCTGCTATGTACACACAAACTTAAGTGTCTTCTTTGAGGCTTCAGGTTTGCTCCACCAAGAACAATTCAGACAACACAATTCTTGAGAGACCTGTGGAGTTGACAATTGTCGAAGATGGCTTTTGATACTGACCTATTTTGTGTGGCAATCCTTACTAGTTAACTAGGAATCTGCATTGAAATCTAAATGGGGCCCCGTTTTAATGCAGATTTCGGTTGATGTGGTCTGGAAGGTGGCATAAAAGTAGGGTTAATCCAGAATCCAAAGTGGGCAGTAGCACTCTGCACTTTTCTTCAAAGAGCCTGTGTCTGCATTGATCTTATCGGGCCAAACCATGCTGCCCATGACACTCAGTTTGTTTGACCATACTAAAGCTGCAAATATTTCACCATCAGGCAATCTGCCAAGACATGGCATTAATCCAGGTGGATAGCCAGGATCTGCCTCTGTTTGACTTACCATTGTACCTACAAGAGCTCTTTGGCATCTCTTTGAAAGACTCCGTCTAGGGCTTCCTTGCTGGTCTTGATAGCCATTTTTATCCAGGAGGTCATGCACATGGCAGTCATATAGATTTCAATGTATGTTCAGCTGCAGGCTTATGAAAGACTTGATATATGAGAGCTTGGTGAGGTATTTGTTGGGGCAGTTACATAGTCAGGAAGATGGAGATCAAAAGATTCTTGGACTTTGTAGTCTTTAAGGTTGACATTACCTTATTGTGCAGTTTTGTCTGAATGTTATAGGTCCATTGTAGCAGTGTGATACCTTATTTGTGCTGTTATGTCTAAGAACTAGAAGAGCCTTTGACAGAAACATTTATGCTAGGATGAACCTTTTGACCGTGCAGAAGACTTAGTGTTCAACCGGTGTTTCTGTCAATGACAAGAGAGAAATCCTGCTTTGTATTTGCAATTTTTGATGCTGTAGTCATAGTCAGTCTATGTCATTTTAATTCTTGAATGGAGGCCTGGAGATGCGGTTTGGATTTCTGAAAAGCAAACCTTTGGCGAGAATAGGGCAGCAAAATAGACCCCTCAATATGGCTCTCAAAGCCTTACTAATGACATGTGTTTGGATTCCAAGTTCAGTCAGTGTATGGCAATCTTAATGACACTGCTAAAAGGAACATCTGTACTAGAAAGTGGAGCACAGGGGCACAGATGGTAGAACGTTACACTGGGGAGCAGAAGGATTCTTATTCAGGACTCACCACCGGCAGAGTCACTGTGTCAATGTATCCTTGAGCAAACACATTATATGCATCTTAATACTGGTTCGACCCAGGAAGCCGGAAAATCATCCCAACATGACTGAAAAATTGTTGACTGCGACATAACGCATCAAATCAAATAAACAAACAAATAAACAGATTATGTCTATGTGGATTGTCCTTGACTTTTAATACTGTGGCATCTCATCTGGGTCTACAATGTGTGTAAAAGTATTCTTCAAGGATTTTGAGCTAACAAAATGTTTGAAGAGGTGCATGACCCAGTATTGAGTCAACCAATATGTCAAGTCGGGTCAGAGCCACCTCTTTTGTCATCTGAAAAATATTTTGTGCATGGTCACTTCTGCTACTGGTACAATGTAGCCCAGTTATGTCAGTGTCACATTCGGGCAGAAGCAGCCCATTATTCGAGGAGGAAAACCTATCTAGGTGTGCATGTGTTCAAAATTGTTCAATGCTAAAAAGCAAACCTTTGGCAAGAATAGGGCAGCAAAATAGGCCCCTCAATATGGCTCTCAAAGTCTTTCTTGGGACATGTGTTTAATTTCCAAGTTCAGCTAGTGAATGACATCCTTAATGGTACTACTAAATGGAGCATCTGTACTAGAAAGTGGAGCACAGCTAGTGGCTCAGATGGGAGAGCGTTAGACTGGGGATAGAAGGGCTGCTAGTTGGAGACTCGCCGCCAACAGACTCACTGTGTAAATGTGTACTTGAGCAAGACACTTTATCTGCTGCTTGATACTGGTTCGTTCCAGGAAGAGAGGAAATCATCCCAGCATGACTTAAAAATTGTTGACAGGGGACATAAAGCATCAAATCAAATAAACAAATACAGATTATGTCTATGTGGATTGTCCTCAACTCATTCATTTTGCTAGAGCATCTAGCTATGCTGCTGACTTCAACACTTGCAATTAATTGTTAACTCAGAAACTTCTTAAACAAGGCTATCGGTATCATAAACTTCGCAAAACTTTTTCAAAGTTTTATTTTGATTTCTAAATTCCAAGTTGGATTTAAATCTCTCTTGCGCCAAGGACTTTCTGAACCTGATTTCTATGGTGACTTGGTGTATAAATTGAAGAAGATTGTTGGTTCTAATAATTTTTTCAGCGCAGTTCATTAAAATAATTTCCCATTATAAAAAGATTGGCTATAATATTAATGTATTGCAACAGACTGCAAGCTTATTAGTCAACCCACTTTGCTTTCCTCTTTAATTGCACACCGGTGGGTCGGACTTCAGACTCTATGATGGTTCCGACTTAAAGACTTATCTATGGATGAGATGGTAGGGGCCTGATGCTTTGGCTGTTTGTCGGGCCAACGGGGTTTACTTGTTGGATTTCTTTTGCTCTGGTATTCAGTTTTATTTACTGTTGAGTCCTTATCTTTGCTTTATCTCCTTGTTATATCTTGATTTATATGTTTTAGGAGATGATGCATTGATAAGTTAGGGGTCTTTCATGCAAACCAAATATCTATGTGTCTTGATCCACATCTGAATTAAGGGTGAGGTTGGCGCCATTAAACCGGTTTAAGCCCTCCAGTAAAATATTTTACTGACCGTTCCAAGGCGGTACTTCTTTTGTGGATATTTTATGTTTTTGTTCTGTCTTGTGTGCTATGTCTTTGTGCGCGTCTGTTTATTTGTGCTTTGTGGTCACCTTCTGGGAAAGGGCTGACCTCTTGGCTCTCGTTTGTGGTGTCTGCTGTGTGTTTGCCACTTTCCCATTGGTATCCTGGGTCAGGTGTGGTACTTGATTGTATCGATTCCTGATCTTTGCACCCTTACTTACTTATTTTATTACTGTGGCATCTCATCTGGGTCTACAATGTTTGTAAAAGTACTCTACAAGGATTTAGAGCATACACAATGTTAGAAGAGATGCATGACCCAGTATTGAGTCAACCGATATTTGTTAAAGTCCTGTCAGGTCAGAGCCACCTCTTTTGTCATCTGAAAAATATTTGTGTATGTTAAGATGTGTGTGGTCACTTCTGCTACTGGTACAATGTAGCCCAGTACTACCTGTCACATTCTTACACAGCTTACTATGGACCAGCTGAAGACCATGCATGAGTTGTTCTTCGGACACAGAAAAGGGGACCAGTATGACTCTTCTTCACCATAGAATAGCTTTAGTATCTGTGGCAAATAAAACTTGCACAACTTTTTCCTACATCTTTGACAGGAAATGCTAATGGAACACATCTGCATTGTCAATGAGGCTCACCATAGGATAGTGTGGCAGCTGGCCATGGCTTTGCCAGAAGAAACTGTCATGTTTTGATAACAGTGCAAGAACAAGGAAGCACATTGACATGAGGGATGTAAACTTCACCATCCAGACTAAGCTGTTCAACAAGGTTGTGTCTACTTAAAAGGCTGGCAAAGTCTCATAATCTGTGGGTTTTCATGTTCCTGCCTGTGTCAACTGGCTGAACAAGCATCTCATCTAGGCCCACTTATACCAAGACTCATATGGCTGTGGCTGCACATTCATTGAAGTCTGTATACCTGCTTTGTGCAAGATTTCTTGGGGAAACTGCTACCAAGGCTGTCCTGAAAACCCTGCACCTGGTTTTGCCGAAGGGTGACAAATGGCTCTTGCCTATACAATGGTGAGCCATTCAGAGTAGAACCTTAGGATCTACCTACCTGGACCAGTGCCTTGTCTTGTCGGACTACCTGCAGGGTTAAATATTTGTTAGCTGCTATGTACACACAAACTTAAGTGTCTTCTTTGAGGCTTCAGGTTTGCTCCACTAAGAACAATTCAGACAACACAATTCTTGAGAGACCTGTGGAGTTGACAATTGTCGACGATGGCTTTTGATATTGACCTATTTTGTGTGGCAATCCTTACTAGTTAACTAGGAATCTGCATTGAAATCTAAATGGGGCCCCGTTTTAATGCAGATTTCGGTTGATGTGGTCTGGAAGGTGGCATAAAAGTAGGGTTAATCCAGAATCCAAAGTGGGCAGTAGCACTCTGCACTTTTCTTCAAGGAGCCTGTGTCTGCATTGATCTTATCGGGCCAAACCATGCTGCCCATGACACTCAGTTTGTTTGACCATACTAAAGCTGCAAATATTTCACCATCAGGCAATTTGCCAAGACATGGCATTAATCCAGGTGGATAGCCAGGATCTTTCTCTGTTTGACTTACCATTGTACCTACAAGAGCTCTTTGGCATCTCTTTGAAAGACTCCGTCTAGGGCTTCCTTGCTGGTCTTGATAGCCATTTTTATCCTGGAGGTCATGCACATGGCAGTCATATAGATTTTAATGTATGTTCAGCTGCAGGCTTATAAAAAGTCTTGATATAGGAGAGCTTGGTGAGGTATTAGTTGGGGCAGCTACATAGTCAGGAAGATGGAGATCAAAAGATTCTTGGACTTTGTAGTCTTTAAGGTTGACATTACCTTATTGTGCAGTTTTGTCTGAATGTTATAGTTTGTGTCCCTTGTAGCAGTGTGATACCTTATTTGTGCTGTTATGTCTAAGAACTAGAAGAGCCTTTGACAGAAACATTTATGCTAGGATGAACCTTTTGACTGTACAGAAGACTTAGTGTTCAACTGGTGTTTCTGTCAATGACAAGAGAGGAATCCTGCTTTGTATTTGCCATTTTTGATGCTGTAGTCATAGTCAGTCTTTGTCATTTTAATTCTTGGATGGAGGCCTGGAGATGTGGTTTCGCATTTCTGAAAACCGAATCTTTGGCGAGAATAGGGCAGCAGAATAGACCCCTCAATATGGCTCTCAAAGCCTTACTCAGGACATGTGTTTGGATTCCAAGTTCAGTCAGTGAATGGCAATCTTAATGGCACTGCTAAAATTAACATCTGTACTAGAAAGTGGAGCACAGGGGAAAAGATGGTAGAATGTTAGACGGGGGGTCAAATGGATGCTTATTCAGGACTCACCGCCGGCAGAGTCACTGTGTCATTGTATCCTTGAGCAAACACATTATATGCATCTTAATACTGGTTCGACCCAGGAAGACCAAAAATCATCCTAACATGACTGAAAAATTGTTGACTACGACATAACGCATCAAATCAAATAAACAAACAAATAAACGGATTATGTCTATGTGGATTGTCCTTGACTTTTAATACTGTGGCATCTCATCTGGGTCTACAATGTGTGTAAAAGTACTCTACAAGGATTTTGAGCTTACAAAATGTTTGAAGAGGTGCATGACCCAGTATTGAGTCAACCAATATGTCAAGTCGGGTCAGAGCCACCTCTTTTGTCATCTGAAAATAATTTTGTGCATGGTCTCTTCTGCTACTGGTACAATGTAGCCCAGTACTGTCAATGTCACATTCCGGCAGAAGCAGCCCATTATTATAGGAGGAAAACCTATCAAGGTGTGCATGTGTTCAAAATTGTTCAATGCTAAAAAGCAAACCTTTGGCAAGAATAGGGCAGCAGAATAGACCCCTCAATATGGCTCCCATAGTCTTTCTTGGGACATGTGTTTGATTTCCAAGTTCAGCTGGTGAATGACATCCTTAATGGTACTACTAAATGGAGCATCTGTACTAGAAAGTGGAGCACAGCTTGTGGCTCAGATAGGAGAGCGTTAGACTGGGGTTAGAAGGGCTGCTAGTTGGAGACTCGCCACCAACAGACTCACTGTGTAAATGTGTACATGACAAAGACACTTTTTCTGCTGCTTGATACTAATTCGACCCAGGAAGACAGGAAATCAGCCCAGCATGACTTAAAAATTGTTGACAGGGAACGTAAAGCATCAAATCAAATAAACAAAAACAGATTATGTCTATGTGGATTGTCCTTGACTTTAATACTGTGGCATCTCATCTGGGTTTACAATGTTTGTAAAAAAAACACTTCAAGGATTTTGAGCATACTTAATGTTAGAAGAGATGCATGACCCAGTATTGAGTCAACCGATATTTGTTAAAGCCATGTCAAGTCAGGTCAGAGCCACCTCTTTTGTCATCTGAAAAATATTTGTGTATGTTCAGATGTGTGTGGTCGCTTCTGCTACTGGTACAATGTAGCCCAGTACTACCTGTCAAATTCTTACACAGCTTACTATGGACCAGCTGAAGACCATGCATGAGTTGTTCTTTGGACACAGAAAAGGGGACCAGTATGACTCTTCTTTACCATAGAATAGCTTTAGTATCTGTGGCAAATAAAACATGCACAACTTTTGCCTACATCTTTGAGGAACACATCTGCATTGTCAATGAGGCTCACCATAGGATAGTGTGGCAGCTGGCCATGGTCACATTCTTACACAGCTTACTATGGACCAGCTGAAGACCATGCATGAGGTTTTTTTTGGACACAGAAAAGGAGACCAGTATGACTCTTCTTTACCATAGAATAGCTTTAGTATCTGTGGCAAATAAAACATGCACAACTTTTTCCTACATCTTTGACAGGAAATGCTAATGGAACACATCTGCATTGTCAATGAGGCTCACCATAGGATAGTGTGGCAGCTGGCCATGGCTTTGCCAGAAGAAACTGTCATGTTTTGATAACAGTGCAAGAACAAGACAGCACATTGACATGAGGGATGTAAACTTTACCATCCAGACAAGGTTGTTTCTACTTTAAAGGCTGGCAAAGTCTGGTAATTTGTGGGTCTTCATGTTCCTGCCTGTGTCAACAGGCTGAACAAGCATCTCATCTAGGCCCACTTATACCAAGACTCATATGGCTGTGGCTGCACATGCATTGAAGTCTGTATACCTGCTTTGTGCAAGATTTCTCGGGGAAACAGTTACCAAGGCTGTCCTGAAAACCCTGTACCTGGGTTGCCGAAGGGTGACAAATGGCTCTTGTCTATACAATGGTGAGCCATTCAGAGTAGAACCTTAGGATCTACCTACCTGGACCAGTGCCTTGTCTTGTCGGACTACCTGCAGGGTTAAATATTTGTTAGCTGCTATGTACACACAAACTTAAGTGTCTTCTTTGTTGCTTCAGGTTTGCTCCACCAAGAACAATTCAGACAACACAATTCTTGAGAGACCTGTGGAGTTGGCAATTGTCGAAGATGGCTTTTGATATTGACCTATTTTGTGTGGCAATCCTTACTAGTTAACTAGAAATCTGCATTGAAATCTAAATGGGGCCCCGTTTTAATGCCGATTTCGGTTGATGTGGTCTGGATGGTGGCATAAAAGTAGGGTTAATCCAGAATCCAAAGTGGGCAGTAGCACTCTGCACTTTTCTTCAAAGAGCCTGTGTCTGCATTGATCTTATCGGGCCAAACCATGCTGACCATGACACTTAGTTTGTTTGACCATACTAAAGCTGCAAATATTTCACCATCAGGCAATCTGCCAAGACATGGCACTATTCCATGTGGATAGCCAGGATCTGCCTCTGTTTGACTTACCATTGTACCTACAAGAGCTCTTTGGCATCTCTTTGAAAGACTCCGTCTAGGGCTTCCTTGCTGGTCTTGATAGCCATTTTTATCCAGGAGGTCATGCACATGGCAGCCATATAGATTTCGATGTATGTTCAGCTGCAGACTTATGAAAGTCTTGATATATGAGAGCTTGGTGAGGTATTTGTTGGGGCAGTTACATAGTCAGGAAGATGGAGATCAATAGATTCCTGGACTTTCAAGTCTTTAAGGTTGACATTACCTTATTGTGCAGGTATGTCTGAATGTTATAGTTTGTGTCCCTTGTAGCAGTGTGATACCTTATTTGTGAAGTTATGGCTGAGAACTAGAAGAGCCTTTGACAGAAACATTTATGCTAGGATGAACCTTTTGACTGTGCAGAAGACTTAGTGTTCAACTAGTGTTTCTGTCAATGACAAGAGAGAAATCCTGCTTTGTATTTGCCATTTTCAATGCTGTAGTAATAGTCAGTCTATGTCATTTTAATTCTTGGATGGAGGCCTGGAGATGCGGTTTCAAATTTCTGAAAAGGAAACCTTTGGGGAGAATAGGGCAGCAGAATAGACCCCTTAATATGGCTCTCAAAGCCTTACTCAGGACATGTGTTTGGATTCCAAGTTCAGTCAGTGAATGGCAATCTTAATGGCACTGCTAAAAGGAATATCTGTACTAGAAAGTGGAGCACAGGGGCACAGATGGTAGAACATTACACTGGGGATCGAAAGGATTCTTATTCAGGACTCATCGCCGGCAGAGTCACTGTGTCAATGTATCCTTGAGCAAACACATTATATGCATCTTAATACTGGTTTGACCCAGGAAGACCAAAAATCATCCCAACATGACTGAAAAATTGTTGACTGCGACATAACGCATCAAGTTAAATAAACAAACAAATAAACAGATTATGTCTATGTGGATTGTCCTTGACTTTTAATACTGTGGAATCTCATCTTGGTCTACAATGTGTGTAAAAGTACTCTACAAGGATTTTGAGCTTACAAAATGTTAGAAGAGATGCATGACCCAGTATTGAGTCAACCAATATGTCAAGTCGGGTCAGAGCCACCTCTTTTGTCATCTGAAAATAATTTTTTTGCATGGTCACTTCTGCTACTGGTACAATGTAGCCCAGTACTGTCAATGTCACATTCGGGCAGAAGCAGCCCAGTATCCGAGGAGGAAAACCTATCTAGGTGTGCATGTGTTCAAAATTGTTTAATGCTAAAAAGCAAACCTTTGGCAAGAATAGGGCAACAGAATAGGCCTCAATATGGCTCTCAAAGTCTTTCTTGGGACATGTGTTTGATTTCCAAGTTCAGCTGGTGATTGACATCCTTAATTGTACTACTAAATGGAGCATCTGTACTAGAAATTGGAGCACAGCTAGTGGCTCAGATGAGAGAGCATTAGACAGGGGATAGAAGGGCTGCTAGTCTGAGACTCGCCGCCAACAGACTCACTGTGTAAATGTGTACATGAGCAAGACACTTCGAGGGGTTAGCGCAAGACTATTGTTACTGCATTTTACTAATTTTTCAGGAGAAGCAAAAAACTTTCTTATTTTAACATTTTTGTGAATATGTGACAATGCTTCACATATGTTGAAGACACAATCATTGGAAACTTGATAGGGTCTTGGTGTTGCATCTGAATTGCCAAATAAGGGAGAATTTGACCTTTGTGTCACTTACAATAGTTTTGCCTTCAAAAAACCTGATTTTCATATTTTGATTTTGGTGCAAAACTATTGTATCTACATTTACAATAGTTTTGCCTTCAAAAAACCTGATTTTCATATTTTGATTTTGGTGCAAAACTACTGTATCTACATTTTCTTAATTTTTGCAGTTATAAAGCATCATTCAGAGTGAGGTGTTTGATAAATAATATTGTCATTGCTTTAACCTGCAGCAGAACATCATACGACTGGGTGTAAACCTACCGATTTAGTGTTTTACATATTTTTTAAGAAAAGCAAAATATGTTCATTTTTCTATATTCTTGATTTATTTGTTACAATGCTTGATATATGTTTGAGGTATACAAATATGCAACAAATTGGTGCCATGGTTTTCCTCTTCTATTAGCAAATAAAGGAGATTTTGACATTTTTGTCACTTACAATAGTTTTGCGCTCAAGTACCCTTTTGATTGTTGGTGCAAAACTATTGTATCTGCGCTAGAAAATAGGTGTGTGCAAGCAATGTCGAGCCATCTCAAACAGGAAACAGCACTAAACAACCAATAGCCTCTCTGTCATGGAGCAGGGTAGAAGTTAGGGGGAGACTGGAGCAAAAAAAGTCACCCTCTGACTGGAATTTGCCCTTTATTATTGCTATCAGGGAAAAGTGGGAATTTACAGAAGAAGAGAAAATATATCGGATTTCCCATTTCCATCCAATCAGCTGAGATACACAAGTTTAAATGAAAATAACTCTTGCTTACCATTACATCTTTTTACTCCTTCAGTTTTTTTGACATATAGACATTAGTATGTACATGTGAAGATTTCACCAAATTGGTTTTACAATGACTGAAAATGCTGTAAGTGTACACAAAAATCTTGGGCCGGATTTTTTTATAAATTGATTTACGGGAGAGCCTACCCTGAGATTTTAGCTCCTCCAGCAAAAAAATGACATTTTGAACTTTATTTTGATCCTCGACCCTCAGTACTTTTAAAGAAAATACATTTATTTTACCTGTATCCTTAATGAGAATTTACTTTTATTTGATCAACTATTTTGTTCCTGCAACCTATTCAATTTCAATAGTTTCCCATTTATCAATTTATATTTAAAAAAAATCGGACCTTACCCTGCTCCTTATCCATATCTGAATAACTTTCCTGGAAAGAGAGAGAGTCCTAAGTAAATTAAGGCTAATTTGGACCTTGAGGATACTCTTAACCAGGCTATATCATATTTTCCCTTTAAAACTGGCAAGCTACAGTTCATGCTATATTGTACCAACTCTACAGACAAGCTAAGAGGGGCACTAATCTACACTAAAGAGTGACACACATGCCATGCTTTGGGGATCTTACACCCAGCACCATAGCAAGCATCATAGGACACTTGTACCTGTGACTCTGCCCTGCCTAAACAGATAAGCTGTAGGGGGGAGCCTGTAATATCTTGGCTACAGTAGCAAAATATGAAAGCAATTGGGCATCTTTTTACCAACACTCAGCTCTTATACTGTGTCCAAACCAAGCAAAATTCTATCCAAACACTCCAACCCCCTTAGGACTTGTTCTACAAATACTGGAAAAGGTTTTGAGGACAGACCCCAATGCAGCATACAATTTACCAATGTAGCAGACCAGATATGGTGGACAATCTTTTATACCCAATAACATCCTCCTTTCTCAAACAGTCAAGCAACTGGTGATACTTTCATCCACACTATAGTGTACTACTCTATTAGACACTCAAGCACATTAGAGACCTTACCACTGAGCGAGAATCCGGATCAAATATGGGCCCTTCGGATATTCTAGACTAAATGTGACGAAATATCTAGATGTAGATGGGTCAGTTTCAATATACCCCCTAGGCATTATGTGCATTGACTTTGATTGAGGAATACGGTTGAATGACATAATACATACTGCTGTGGAGGGGGTTAACTCTACAATTATTCAGCGTGTTCATGAGTAGTCTTACTGGAATATGCATTAAGCCATATTTCCTGTCTTTTATTTGCTTCCAATGGATCACCTATGTACAAATCGTTAACTAAAACAAAAAAATACTCAGAGCTTGAAGCCCATGAAACACTGAAAAGAGTTGCTTCAGCAAATGCAATAATAAACAACTATAAAAGTTCTTCTTTAATAACTGTAAAATGCCATGCGATGGTTCTAAGCTTTTTTAAAACCTAACCTTGTGTGGATAACGTTAAAAAATTGGGAAAGTATCTCCTGCGACATACTGTCGGAAATAGTTTGATATCATTAATTACGTCACATCTTGTTGGATGACATGCGGCTTTATATGGCCTGCAATGCTCAAATTTGTGCTTGCCCAGGAACAGTGTGGTTAGGATAACTGCCTGTTCCAACATGGCCTCAGCTGTTTACTGTGGACGTGCATGTATAGCAATAAATTAACCAACAAACCAAATGCATCTGCTCTACACCAATTTGTTTTTGTGAAAGATTTATTTTGATAATTTTTCAGAGAAATTCTCAAAAATGTCAACAAGAATTGCTCCTGCATTCTCCAGTACTACAGTCCTTGAAAATAAATCTCTACCCAAATGTTCATGATGAAATAAAATGTGAAAACTATAAAAGTCAGTCGCTGAAAAATTGATTTTCAGTAACCACCAAAAGGTTAAGATCTGGAGACTTTTTAATCTCTTCTACAGAGAACTTACCCAAAGCAAGCTTTGCAGACCAATTGAATCTGCACTTCAATTAATGTTGCACCTCAATTACTGACAATTAAGCTTTACAGTTTCTTTAACTTCACCTCATCTCCAAGAGACTCTATATAATGCATGCTTTTGCTTCAGCAGTCTACCCTATACACAAAAAAAACTATAAATGTTCTTTAAGCCAGGCAATAAAATCTTATCCCAACAGACAAGGTATGGTGGACCCCCTCCCGGCCCCATCCCCTTACACACACATTACTGATAAATCTCTTAACCTCTTAACCACATAAATTTATTACATCTAGTGTTGTTCGATTATTGGATTTTTCATAATCGATCACGAAAATAATGGGTCAGGAGGTTTCGATTGATGATCGATTATAATCGAAAGTTATCAAATGTAAGGGAAACACAGGCTCCATCCCATAGAATGTCTTCCCTTGTACTGCTTGAAACTCTTATCTTTATAAAAATTGCTAGCATCAGTGTCATGCTATTTTATGTACAGTATCAAATACCACAACTGGTCCTGACATCAAACTCAAATTAACGGCCATTGGCATTTTAAACTCTTTATACACTTATGGATTTTTCCTTCTGGTTTGAAACAAAAAACTTGTGAAGGTACATTATAAACATCAAGGGGTCACAGGTTATCATTCCCAAATAAATATTTCTTTGAAGATCTTTTATGTCCTAAATAGCAAACAGTAAATACCCTGATGAAATGCCGCATTTTGTTGCATTTCATCAGAGATTTCACTTTTTGCTTAAGTACACATTTAGGAGTCATTAGCATACAATGGGTTAAGAATGCACTGAACACTTCTTAGTCATGATTTTAAAGGGGATAGAATACACAATAACCCAGGCTACAGTTTATTTATTTATTCCTCACATTCTATAAACCTTTGAATTTATGGATTGCATTTTCTTGTAGCAAAGTTTCAAATTTAGAATAGTAGCCTACAAGACAGTCAGGTCACAGGTGTGAATCTTTTCGATTATAATCGATTATGACCAAACACAATCGATAAGTAGAATCGAAAGAAATTTTCGATTGATCATTGATTATAATCGATCATCGATACAACACTAATTACATCCCAAGTAAACCCTAAGGGACAGACAAATGCAGGCCACAGTGTTCAACCCAAAAAAGCAAGCTCCCAGAAATACTTATTCACAGGTATAAAAGACACAGAATTTCTATCACAGCTTCCAGAAATGACACTTTCGGAAAATTCTTATCAATTTTTGTGTGAGTTGCTTTTCAAGATCTATATAATATTTGTAATGTGAAAATACATTTGACATTGTGAGCTGAGGTTTATATATTTAGAAAGGTGTGTGCATGAGACAGCCAGATTTATGTTTAAATTTGTAAAGTTCTTAAACCCAAATTTGTTTTCATTACTAGAAACATTCATAACAAGTATCAGGGCCTGGACGATGGATATAAAAAATAAAGAAATATCTTAATTAGCAGTATTTGATTAAAGCATTTTTAGCAAAAAAACTGCATTTTTGTCAGTTATTAATTGCTTTACATTGAAAAATTATGTCATTAAATTACAATTCACAGTAAAACAAGTCACTTGATCACTTACAGTTACACTCTGATATGACCCTTGTTCACTTATGATACATTACAAACTGGGTTTTGAGAAAATTTTGTATGTTCGCTCTATTGAAAGCTTAAAAAGAATTCAAAAGAGCAGAAAAAGGGCAAATCAAAAGTTTTTTTGGGGAAATGTGCTTTATTAAAAGTTATAAGCAACTTTTTTCTATTCTTGCATGGTGAAAACAGATCCAAACTAATGTAATCTATTTTCAAACACACTTCTGGCAAAAAATAAGGGTGTTTTAAATGATTTGTGGATGTTTTTTGAGGCAGTTACAATAGTTTTGCACTCAGACATGGCATGTCTAAGACTGAAAATGTTGGTGCAAAACTATTGTAACTGCAGTTACAATAGTTTTGCACCAAGTGAAAAGTGGCTTCGCAGATACAATAAAAGGCACAATATTAAATATCTCAATAAATAATAAAACAACATTAATGAAAATTTGATGGAACGTGGACATCACAAAATGGAAAAAAAATATGCAAAAAAATGGATTTCATGAAAATGTCAGTAACAATAGTTTTGCGCTCAGCCCTCGACTTTATCTGCTGCTTGATACTGGTTCGACC
Source organism: Loripinus fragilis (assembly GCA_964019695.1). Taxonomy (NCBI): domain Eukaryota; kingdom Metazoa; phylum Mollusca; class Bivalvia; order Lucinida; family Lucinidae; genus Loripinus; species Loripinus fragilis. The sequence continues at coordinate 51,127,178 of OZ026521.1, read as the reverse complement.
CAGGAAGACAGGAAATCATCCCAGCATGACTTAAAAATTGTTGACAGGGGACGTAAAGCATCAAATCAAATAAACAAAAACAGATTATGTCTATGTGGATTGTCCTTGACCTTAATACTGTGGCATCTCATCTGGGTCTACAATGTTTGTAAAAGTACTCTACAAGGATTTTGAGCATACACAATGTTAGAAGAGATGCATGACCCAGTATTGAGTCAACTGATATTTGTTAAAGCCATGTCAAGTCAGGTCAGAGCCACCTCTTTTGTCATCTGAAAAATATTTGTGTATGTTCAGATGTGTGTGGTCACTTCTGCTACTGGTACAATGTAGCCCAGTACTACTTGTCACATTCTTACACAGCTTACTATGGACCAGCTGAAGACCATGCATGAGTTGTTCTTTGGACACAGAAAGGGGACCAGTATGACTCTTCTTTACCATAGAATAGCTTTAGTATCTGTGGCAAATAAAACATGCACAACTTTTTCCTACATCTTTGACAGGAAATGCTAATAGAACACATCTGCATTGTCAATGAGGCTTACCATAGGATAGTGTGGCAGCTGGCCATGGCTTTGCCAGAAGAAACTGTCATGTTTTGATAACAGTGCAAGAACAAGTTAGCACATTGACATGAGGGATGTAAACTTTACCATCCAGACCAAGCTGTTCAACAAGGTTGTGTCTACTTTAAAGGCTGGCAAAGTCTCGTAATCTGTGGGTTTTCATGTTCCTGCCTATGTCAACTGGCTGAACAAGCATCTCATCTAGGCCCACTTATACCAAGACTCATATGGCTGTAGCTGCACATTCATTGAAGTCTGTATACCTGCTTTGTGCAAGATTTCTTGGGAAACAGCTACCAAGGCTGTCCTGAAAACCCTGCACCTGGTTTTGCCGAAGGGTGACAAATGACTTGCCTATACAATGGTGAGCCATTCAGAGTAGAACCTTAGGATCTACCTACCTGGACCAGTGCCTTGTCTTGTTGGACTACCTGCAGGGTTAAATATTTGTTAGCTGCTATGTACACACAAACTTAAGTGTCTTCTTTGTGGCTTCAGGTTTGCTCCACCAAGAACAATTCAGACAACACAATTCTTGAGAGAACTGTGGAGTTGGCAATTGTCGACGATGGCTTTTGATATTGACCTATTTTGTGTGGCAATCCTTACTAGTTAACTAGAAATCTGCATTGAAATCTAAATGGGGCCCCGTTTTAATGCCGATTTCGTTTGATGTGGTCTGGATGGTGGCATAAAAGTAGGGTTAATCCAGAATCCAAAGTGGGCAGTAGCACTCTGCACTTTTCTTCAAAGAGCCTGTGTCTGCATTGATCTTATCGGGCCAAACCATGCTTACCATGACACTCAGTTTGTTTGACCATACTAAAGCTGCAAATATTTCACCATCAGGCAATCTGCCAAGACATGGCACTAATCCAGGTAGATAGCCAGGATCTGCCTCTGTTTGACTTACCATTGTACCTACAAGAGCTCTTTGGCATCTCTTTGAAAGACTCCGTCTAGGGCTTTCTTGCTGGTCTTGATGGCCATTTTTATCCAGGAGGTCATGCACATGGCAGCCATATAGATTTCGATGTATGTTTAGCTGCAGGCTAATGAAAGTCTTGATATATGAGAGCTTGGTGAGGTATTTGTTGGGGCAGTTACATAGTCAGGAAGATGGAGATCAATAGATTCCTGGACTTTCAAGTCTTTAAGGTTGACATTACCTTATTGTGCAGGTTTGTCTGAATGTTATAGTTTGTGTCCCTTGTAGCAGTGTGATACCTTATTTGTGCAGTTATGTCTAAGAACTAGAAGAGCCTTTGACAGAAACATTTATGCTAGGATGAACCGTTTGGCTGTGCAGAAGACTTAGTGTTCAACTGGTGTTTGTGTCAATGACAAGAGAGAAATCCTGCTTTGTATTTGCCATTTTCAATGCTGTATTCATAGTCAGTCTATGTCATTTTAATTCTTCGATGGAGGCCTGGAGATGCAGTTTCAAACTTCTGAAAAGGAAACCTTTGGCGAGAATAGGGCAGCAGAATAGACCCCTCAATATGGCTCTCAAAGCCTTACTCAGGACATGTGTTTGGATTCCAAGTTCAGTCAGTGAATGGCAATCTTAATGGCACTGCTAAAAGGAACATCTGTACTAGAAAGTGGAGCACAGGGGCACAGATGGTAGAACGTTACACTGGGGATCGAAAGGATCTTATTCAGGACTCACCACCGGCAGAGTCACTGTGTCAATGTATCCTTGAGCAAACACATTATATGCATCTTAATACTGGTTCGACCCAGGAAGACCGAAAATCATCCCAACATGACTGAAAATTGTTGACTGCGACATAACACATCAAATTAAATAAACAAACAAATAAACAGATTATGTCTATGTGGATTGTCCTTGACTTTTAATACTGTGGCATCTCATCTGGGTCTACAATGTGTGTAAAAGTACTCTACAAGGATTTTGAGCTTACAAAATGTTAGAAGAGATGCATGACCCAGTATTGAGTCAACCAATATGTCAAGTCGGGTCAGAGCCACCTCTTTTGTCATCTGAAAATAATTTTGTGCATGGTCACTTCTGCTACTGGTACAATGTAGCCCAGTACTGTCAATGTCACATTCGGGCAGAAGCAGCCCATTATTCGAGGAGGAAAACCTATCTAGGTGTGCATGTGTTCAAAATTGTTTAATGCTAAAAACCAAACCTTTGGCAAGAATAGGGCAGCAGAATAGGCCTTAATATGGCTCTCAAAGTCTTTCTTGGGACATGTGTTTGATTTCCAAGTTCAGCTGGTGAATGACATCCTTAATGGTACTACTAAATGGAGCATCTGTACTAGAAATTGGAGCACAGCTAGTAGCTCAGATTGGAGAGCGTTAGACTGGGGATAGAAGGGCTGCTAGTTGGAGACTCGCCGCCAACAGACTCACTGTGTAAATGTGTACATGAGCATGACACTTTATCTGCTGCTTGATACTGGTTCGACCCAGGAAGACAGGAAATCATCCCAGCATGACTTAAAAATTGTTGACAGGGGACGTAAAGCATCAAATCAAATAAACAAAAAAAGATTATGTCTGTGTTGATTGTCCTTGACTTTAATACTGTGGCATCTCATCTGGGTTTACAATGTTTGTAAAAGTACTCTACAAGGATTTTGAGCATACACAATGTTAGAAGAGATGCATGACCCAGTATTGAGTCAACCGATATTTGTTAAAGCCATGTCAAGTCAGGTCAGAGCAACCTCTTTTGTCATCTGAAAAATATTTGTGTATGTTCAGATGTGTGTGGTCACTTCTGCTACTTGTACAATGTAGCCCAGTACTACCTGTCACATTCTTACACAGCTTACTATGGACCAGCTGAAGACCATGCATGAGTTGTTTTTTGGACACAGAAAAGGGGACCAGTATGACTCTTCTTTACCATAGAATAGCTGTAGTATCTGTTGCAAATAAAACATGCACAACTTTTTCCTACATCTTTGACAGGAAATGCTTATGGAACACATCTGCATTGTCAATGAGGCTCACCATAGGATAGTGTGGCAGCTGGCCATGGCTTTGCCAGAAGAAACTGTCATGTTTTGATAACAGTGCAAGAACAAGTTAGCACATTGACATGAGGGATGTAAACTTTACCATCCAGACCAAGCTGTTCAACAAGGTTGTGTCTACTTCAAAGGCTGGCAAAGTCTCGTAATCTGTGGGTTTTCATGTTCCTGCCTGTGTCAACTGGCTGAACAAGCATCTCATCTAGGCCCACTTATACCAAGACTCATATGGCTGTGGCTGCACATGCATTGAAGTCTGTATACCTGCTTTGTGCAAGATTTCTTGGGAAACAGCTACCAAGGCTGTCCTGAAAACCCTGCACCTGGTTTTGCCGAAGGGTGACAAATGGCTCTTGCCTATACAATGGTGAGCCATTCAGAGTAGAACCTTAGGATCTACCTACCTGGACCAGTGCCTTGTCTTGTCGGACTACATGCAGGGTTAAATATTTGTTAGCTGCTATGTACACACAAACTTAAGTGTCTTCTTTGAGGCTTCAGGTTTGCTCCACCAAGAGCAATTCAGATTACACAATTCTTGAGAGACCTGTGGAGTTGGCAATTGTCGACGATGGCTTTTGATATTGACCTATTTTGTGTGGCAATCCTTTCTAGTTAACTAGAAATCTGCATTGAAATCTAAATGGGGCCCCGTTTTAATGCGGATTTCGGTTGATGTGGTCTGGATGATGGCATAAAAGTAGGGTTAATCCAGAATCCAAAGTGGGCAGTAGCACTCTGCACTTTTCTTCAAAGAGCTGGTGGCTGCATTGATCTTATCAGGCCAAACCATGCTGGCCATGACACTCAGTTTGTTTGACCATACTAAAGCTGCAAATATTTCACCATCAGGCAATCTGCCAAGACATGGCATTAATCCAGGTGGATAGCCAGGATCTGCCTCTGTTTGACTTACCATTGTACCTACAAGAGCTCTTTGGCATCTCTTTGAAAGACTCCGTCTAGGGCTTCCTTGCTGGTCTTGATAGCCATTTTTATCCAGGAGGTCATGCACATGGCAGCCATATAGATTTCAATGTATGTTCAGCTGCAGGCTTATGAAAGTCTTGATATATGAGAGCTTGGTGAGGTATTTGTTGGGGCAGTTACATAGTCAGGAAGATGGAGATCAATAGATTCCTGGACTTTCAAGTCTTTAAGGTTGACATTACATTATTGCGCAGGTTTGTCTGAATGTTATAGTTTGTGTCCCTTGTAGCAGTGTGATACCTTATTTGTGCAGTTATGTCTAAGAACTAGAAGAGCCTTTGACAGAAACATTTATGCTAGGATGAACCTTTTGGCTGTGCAGAAGACTTAGTGTTCAACTGGTGTTTCTGTCAATGACAAGAGAGAAATCCTGCTTTGTATTTGCCATTTTCAATGCTGTATTCATAGTCAGTCTATGTCATTTTAATTCTTGGATGGAGGCCTGGAGATGTGGTTTCGCATTTCTGAAAACCGAACCTTTGGCGAGAATAGGGCAGCAGAATAGACCCCTCAATATAGCTCTCAAAGCCTTACTCAGGACATGTGTTTGGATTCCAAGTTCAGTCAGTGAATGGCAGACATTGCTAAAAGGAACATCTGTACTAGAAAGTGGAGCACAGTTGGTAGAGCATTAGACTGGGGATCAAAGGGATGCTTATTCAGGACTCACTGCCGGCAGAGTCACTGTGTAAGTGTGTCCTTGATACACATCTTAAAAGAAAAAATTGTTGACTTAGACATAACGCATCAAATCAAGTAAACAAACAAATAAACAGATTATGTCTTTGTGGATTGTCCTTGAGGTTTAATACTGTGGCATCTCATCTGGTTCTACAATGTGTGATCTGGGTCTACAATGTGTGTAAAAGTACTTTACAAGGATTTTGTGCATACAAATGTTAGAAGAGATGCATGACCCAGTATTGAGTCAACCAATATGTCATGTCTGGTCAGAGCCACCTCTTTTATCATCTGAAAAGTTTTTTGTGCATGGTCACTTCTGCTACTCAGGTACAATGTGGCCCAGTACTACCAGCGTCACATTCGGGCAGAAGCAGCGGATTATTTGAGGAAAACCTATCTAGGTGTGTAAATAAAAGGCAAAACTTTTTACTACCTCTTTGACAGGAAATCTGAATTGTCAATGGGGTTCTTGCCACCAGCATAATAATACATAATGCCTTCTCAAACCCAGTAGACGCCACAAATACTGACCTGTATGATTTGAGCATTATGGGTACAAATTTTGACATACTTGTTTACCAAATGTGCATGCCCCATTCATGTGAGTAATGCACACATCAAAATATCAGCTTACCACTAGTAAATTTATAGAAAACAACGAAAATTATATTTCAAAATTTATTAACACAATATTGGCACCATAGGGACCAGCTCAGCCGAAATTGCAAAAGAATGATAATTCTACCTGTAGGCACAGGCAGGTAATTATCAGCAGCAATGAAATTTGGGGGGCTCGAGCAAGTGTTGCTGAATCTTAAGATAGATTTCAGGAACATGAGCCTATCCCCGTCCAAGTCTGAGGTGTTAGTTCAGAGAGCATGCAATGCTTCAAAACAAAAGCCTGCAGCAGAGCTTTAGCAACTGTTGAGAAAGGCACATTGCAAGTCTAGAACAGTATCCAGCAGAACTCAGTAATGCTAGTCTGAGGTGTTAGTTCAGAGAGCATGCAACGTTTCAAAACAAAAGCCATTGGCGAGCGTTATGAACAGATCCTATTGCAAGTCTAGAACAGTATCCAGCAGAGCTGAGCAATGCTTAGGCTGAGGTGTTAGTTCAGAGAAACATGCAGCATTCTAGAACAGTACCCAGCAGCCAAGCACCTAAGAATTATGGTGTTGGTTCAGTGATGTTTAAACTTAACAATAAAGGCTTTTAGCTGACAGCTTTGGCAAATATTCTCAAGCTTAAATAATGATTGCAAGGATTGCTTTTCAGCGTAACTACCAGGGAAAGAAAATAAAAATACATTAAAAGGTAGCTCAAGTAGGCTGCACTGGTCCCTTAAAGATCCAAACTTTGAAGGGTGGTGGACTTGGGGTTGTGGAGGTAGTTTAAAAATGTCAGCACAATATCTTAGATCCTTTCACTATGCATATGCAGAAGAAACTGACCAATTAACCTGACCCACATACTGAATACACAATTGATTATTATACAACACAGCTGCTATTATATTACCAGGAGGTCACCTAGTTCTGCAAAATGATAAGGGTCAGGAAATAATGTGTATTTACTTGCTGAGAAGTCAGATAGACTTCATTCCAAAGATCATATGCAAAGCTCTGCCTGCATCCTCTTATGTATCTATAAACCTTACTTAAATCCTAATCATTTAAGTTTTTCATTTATAGAAAACAACGAAAATTATATTTCAAAATTTATTAACACAATATTGGCACCATAGGGACCAGCTCAGCCGAAATTGCAAAAGAATGATAATTCTACCTGTAGGCACAGGCAGGTAATTATCAGCAGCAATGAAATTTGGGGGGCTCGAGCAAGTGTTGCTGAATCTTAAGATAGATTTCAGGAACATGAGCCTATCCCCAAACGAGATGTGTTTAGGTCTAGTCAATAGAGAGGTCCCTGGTGACTGAATTTATCTAAATTATATTGACACCTGAATTATACATCGAGTTGACCCCAAAATTTAATTGAATGAGAAAGAATTTAAAGAAAAATAATAATAATAAGTCCACCACAATTCAAAGAATGAACCATAAAAATTCTAATATGGATGTTGAAATGTTCTGATTGAAGCATCAGCTTCTCCATGAGTCATATGGGCACATCAAAGTTCTCTGTGTGTGATACACATTGATGCTAGTTTTTCGTTCAAAATGTAGCACATCATTGTCTGTTAAAATAGGATAAGCATACATATTTGTCGCAACATGAGATTTTCAGCAATATGGTAGCCTCTGATCAGCCTGCACATACTTGCAGTCTAATCAGAGCTAGTCGCTTGGATATTTCATGACTGCCATGCTACTGGCGAATCATCATTAGGAGTTTCTGAGATTAAAAGGAGGCTGCACAGGCTTGACTGATTCTACACTGGTTAAAAACTATGTCACATTGCTGAAAAGTACATGTTGGGACTCAATTATATATATACAATAGGTAAAAAAAAAAAAAAAAAATATTATTCCACAGAAGTACATGTTGTTTGAATTGAAAGGAATTTATAATGAATTATTATGATGAAATATTTCTCCTTATTACTGCTGAGTATTATTCCGATTCTGAATGCTGAATAAGCACGACTTGGATTCCAATATACACTGGATGGTGAATAAACACTATAATTCCGTTTAACAATGCCACTTATGTAGACATCAAATAATGATGAAATACTAATTCCAAGGTATGTATTCCAATACACTGAATGGTGAATAAACACAATAATTCCGTTATGAATATTAATTCCAAGAATTGACACAGAATACAGAAAACACTTTAATGATCCTATAACATACACCATAACCTCTTTATAACACTTATCTGGTCCCAATCAAGTCTGCATTAGCTACCTGATCCCTGCTATAACCAGAGTTATAAGCAAAAATCAGTCCAAGACATTTGATGGTCCAGCAATGACTTTTCAAACCCTGTATAAAGAATAGTGTTATATAGAGGTTGATATGTACACATGATCTCAACACTTGTTTACTGCACTTAAGAAAATACTTCATTCACATTATAAACACATCTTATGAACAAGCATATATGATCCAGCAGGGAATCCCAGGTATTATTAATAGCACATTTTTCTCTGAGCTTCAGACACAGCTGATAATGGTGTGTGAATGTACCTTATATAACAATCTGAAGACCACCTTCCCAGTGTTTTAATTAAATGGTCTTCAATTCCTGCTTTACTACAACTACTAGCTGCCCCAATTCTAAATGAATGACCTTGTCCCAGTTGGCTATGATCCAATCCCATGGATTGCAACACAGTTTTAAGCTGTTGCAAGAAAAAATGTCTTGTGAGAGGCTGTAACTTGTCATTTAAGAAGAATGGCTGACCTTTTCTCTTCAAGTGGCTGGGAATAGTTTTGAGGTAATTAAGCACAGCAGTGACTGGACATACAGAGTGTCCAGTTCTAAATAAATTCACAACTACTCCTCGTCGGAAAGGGTCAGTTTTTGATGCTTTCAAAAGTATCTTGACACTTGATGAATTTTCTTCAATAGTAACATCATCCATTGTTAAATTTATCTGTGGGTCAAAAACACTTTTGCAAGTGAATTCACCACATCTTAGAAAACCAAAGAAAGCTACAGTAAAAGCAGCCTCTAACATTATATTTAGAAATGGTGAGAAAAGTCCCTTCCTTATCCTTTTGCACATGTTGTGCAAAATGTCAAAAGTTATAGGCAGTCTACTCCGTACCGTTGAACCTTGAATTCTCTTAATGGCTCTTAAAATTGTATGTAAGCGCTCCAGATTGGGGCTAGAGTCACACAGTGGGTTCTTGATGCCCAGTTGTAAGTAATGAAATCTAATTCCATTCAAGTATAATTTGATTGTACCATATTTCAGATGTAGGACACTGAAACAATGAGCCACAAATAAGATGAGCATATTTTCATCAACCACAGGTATTGATCCATCACAAATAAAGTTATTCAAGGCTAAGAATGTTCTGAAACATCTCATACCTGTATTGTATGCTTGTTTAGTTCTACCACCCACAGCTTCTGACCATAAATAGTCCACAACAGAGTTTAAGGATAGATTATTTCCTGGTAGGGAATGCATGGTACTGGATCCTTCTCTGCATCTGGAGCTAGCTGACGAAACCTCTCCTCCTGAAATCTCGAAATAGCATCACTTATAGAATTTTTTATACCAGGTATAAATTCTGAGTAGAAGCTGAAATTGTTTGTGGCGGCACACCATGTTAAACGTCTCATTAACAACATTATACTTGAGCATTTTGACCTTCCTTTACGTAGAATATGAACTGTGCCTAAATTATCACATCTGAATATAATACGCTTCTTAGACCATTGATGTCCCCAAATCATTGCTGCCATGACTATAGGATACAATTCTAAAAATGCCATAGACAGAGATTTGCTTTCTGAAGTATTCATTGACAGCTCCTTTGGCCAGGAGCCCTGGAACCATTTTCCAGCATAATAACCACCAAAACCTTTAGTAGATGAAGCATCGGTAAACAGTTCAATATCTTCATTTGTAACTGTGCTATCTATAAAAAATGAAACTCCATTCCAATGTTGCAGGAATTTTTTCCACATTTTCATATCCTGTTTACAGTCATCATTTAAATACACAATGTCATGGTTATTATTTACACCTTTTGTCAACTGTAACAAATATGACATAAAACTACGTCCAGGCACAATAACTTTAGAGGCAAAACTCATGTGTCCTAATAAACTCAAAATTGCCAATTTAGTACAACTAGTTTTCTTAGAATATTTATGTAACATTTTTATAAGTCTCTGTACTTTATCTTGTGGTAGCTCAGCTTGCATGTTCACTGAATCTAAGATGATTCCTAAGTATTCCAGCTTAGTGAGGGGACCCATTGTCTTTTTTGGAGATAAAGGAATGTTTAATTTTTTGAATAACATAGTCAGTAAAGCCATTGTTCGATCTCCTTCATTGGTAGCTGGTTCAACAGTCAAAAAATCATCTAGCAAATGTATGATATTGTCTATTTTGTATTTATGTTTTGCAATCCAACATATAGCAATTGAAAGTTGGTCAAATAATTTAGGACTTGAGCGACACCCAAATACCAATCTTTGATAGAAATAGTATAAAGTCTTCCATTTGATACCAAACATACTCCATGTCTGAGGTTTCAAGGGAACTAATTTGAATGCGTCAGAGATGTCACACTTGCACATAAGGGCTCCTACACCTGCACTTTTAATTAGTCCAATGGCACTGTCAATGGTTACATAAGTTAATGAGTTTGTTTCCTTATCTATTAAGTCATTAATACTGATCACACTTGAGTGTTCATATGGTGCTGAGAGATCAACTATTAAACGTTTTTTCTTTGAATACTTTCCTTCAGCAATGCCAATAGGTGATACTCTAAATATGCCAAATGGAGAATCTTTGAAAGGCCCCAACAGGTATCCCTTATTCACTTCATTTTCTATTAAATGGTCAACATCAAATGGCTGTTTACGCGCAGATTTATTATTTCTGCATACGTAAGTCTCTTTGGGTAACTCAGATATTCCAGGATCAAAACCATCTTTCAAGCCAGTGCATAAATAATTCACAAAGTTTATATCTGGGTGTCCCTTAAGATCTGATCTAAGTTGTTCAATGTTTATTGGTGTTGTTGCCTGTAAGTTTAAGTCTAGGGGTAGTCATTGATTACTTTTCTCAAACTTGTCTTGTGGTTTCTTGTCCTTCCCTTTGACATTATTTTCTCCATTGTCATGTGTTTTGGCTGGACATTTTGTTTTAGGATGAGGGCTAAAACAGTCAAAACACAAATGCAAGAACTTGCAAGCTGGTCGTTGGCATGATCTTTCATTGTAATTAATACAAAGTTGTCTTCCTTGAAAGAGAGGTGCTTTTTTTGGCATTTCCAGGAGTACCATAAATTGTCTGGGGTTTATTATATCCAATATTTCCTGGATTATGTTTCTTCAAATTTGGGTTAACCAAGAGAGGGCAAAAGTCAGATGCATGATTAACACTGGCACAAAGTCCACATACATTTATTTTCATTCCAGCAAACATGGTGCAGAACAAACCATTGTCACGGATAGACCAATCCACTTTAACCTGTCTTTGATGCAGCAAAGCTGCCGCTTTGGCTGAGAATGCCTTATGGTAGTCATAGAAACGAGTCCCTCCAAAATTGTTCGCCATTTCAACTACATCTCTTTCGTACTGATCCAATTCTGTTCTACGATGTGGCATGACCTCACATATTATGTTTTTGTATTTCCCAAAGGCAACAATAAATTCACCCAAAGTTAGATTTTTTGATAGTCTAGGATCCCCAGGTTTCATGATATATTCAATCCCATCAAAGTCTACTCGCCTGTGTTCAGTTGTAGAGTCATTGCTGGGTATTAATAACAGAGCTAAATTAATGTCCTTACCAGCAAGTATCTGTGACCTCAGATGGGGTGAAACAATTTCTACATTTCTGAAGCTCTCGGCTGCCACTCCTGGTTGCCTCATTGTTCTCATAACTTTGTCCATATCGAAAGTCTGATGAGATGTCTGGTTTAGCATTCCATTTATATTCCTATCCACGGTAAAAACACTGTCTGGCACAGAGGCTGAAGCTGTACTACTACTGAGCCCTGTGTACATGTGATTGGCTGGATAAGTATGTTCAAGGCCTTGAACATAACCGGCACTCTGTACTGATCCACTGTTTGCCATAGCTGCCAACGCTTGAGCGGCTGCTGCTTCAACTCCCACAGTGGAGTTCTCATTGTGACAGTTCTTATGACTTCATTAGAAACTGCAGTTTCTGGAATAATGTCTTGAATATTATCCTGAGGAGTTTTATTTTCCATAAAAATCTGAAGTAGTGCTGTCACACGTAAATTATGAGGCACTTTAATGCCAATGTTATTTATTTCTGTAATCAGTTTTTGTTTAGTCCAATTCTTTGGATTACTCATATCCAGCTCACTGTCTATTTCAGAGCTCTTTCTTTTTGAAGCTCTTCTTTTAGAAGACATTTTACTGTTACTGAAGAATCACAGTTTATTTGAGAATAAATCACACTTTAATAAATTGTTCTTTTATATCGAATGATACAGAATTTAATGTAACAAACTGATATTTAAATATTAAATTATTTAGTTTAAAAATGTCAGCACAATATCTTAGATCCTTTCACTATGCATATGCAGAAGAAACTGACCAATTAACCTGATCCACATACTGAATACACAATTGATTATTATACAACACAGCTGCTATTATATTACCAGGAGGTCACCTAGTTCTGGAAAATGATAAGGGTCAGGAAATAATGTGTATTTACTTGCTGAGAAGTCAGATAGACTTCATTCCAAAGATCATATGCAAAGCTCTGCCTGCATCATCTTATGTATCTATAAACCTTACTTAAATCCTAATCATTTAAGTTTTTCATTGTTCTACAAACTGAAGAATTTTAAGCGTTCTGTACTTTTTCGCTCACCTGAACCTTAGGCTTATGATGAGTACTAAGTCTTGTGATTGTCTGTCATGTGTCATGTCTTGTGTGTTATCAACAATTGCTTCAAAGTTCAAAGGACATCTCCTATACTGGTTGGATTTTGACCAAACTTGGCAGCATTGGTCCTTATTCATTGTTCAAATGGTTCTTGTCCATTGCATATCTAGATCAAATGAGCTAATACTTGAAACCAAATTTAAACTTAACTAGAATGTGCAGTCCATGGGATGCCATCTTAAATCCCCACGCTCTCAAATTATATGATATTTGACCTTTTTACCCCACCCCAAGGTCACCAGTTCGAACCTCGGGTGAAAACTTAACTTGTATCCTGTTCTACTCACCATCCCCTTCAATTTGATATGCCAGGTGACCATGTTCGGAAAAATTGTGGATAAGGAGTTTAATAAATTAGATAAGATTGATAAAAAGTCAAGATTTTTTTTTGTAATTTATAAATCTGGGATTTGAATTGGAGTATTACATGTACTACAAGAAAAAAATTATGAGAACATGTGACTAGGACGAACATAGAAATTTGATTGTATGAATGAAATACAAAATGTATTTTACTGATGTGCTGACCAGGCTGAGTGGAGGGAAGCGCAGTCTGGTCAGTGCCTTTGTTGTTTGCATACAACAACTTCATTTTTGCTTATGATGGTTTTATGTGTCGCTGGCTAGAGTGCCTTTGGATGATTAAAAATAAGCGTTTCAGTCCACACTGAGTCTACGAGGGGATACAGTTAAAGCATCTTTGTATTTTCAATTAAAGTGATACTTTTCGAATTATTAAAGTGTACTAATAATAAGGGGCTGTTGTAATAATCTGTCATTTAAACTTTATGAAAACTGCAGAACTTAAAAATTGACATTAAAATATACACAAACGTAACACGCTGTATGGTATCATCAATCCCATATCTTGGGACCATGTTCAACAAAATCACTAATCCATTCATAGAACGATTTGTCATCCTATTACTTTGAAACACAGTTCAAATGTGCATTCAAAGATGAACATGGATGGCCGTTTAAAGCCATGCATATAATTAATACGACAATTGCATAGTCAGCGTACTGACTCCTTGCGACTTCCGAAGGCGCAAGGTAATTGTGTGATTTATATAGGGAGGTAGTGAAGATAACACAATGACTGCACGATAACCTTGCGGTTGTCGTACGATATCCGCAAGGTCTCTGAAAGATTGTGTCCTAGTTTGTAGCCAAAAGAAATCGCAAGGTGATCATAAGCAATGTAAACACATACATCGTAGCTTATAGCCACCTACGATGCCAAAAAAATCGTAGGGAAAATCGTAGACAAATAAATCGTACAACGACTGTGGCTAATATAACCGAGGCATTAATGACAAATGGTAGCTTTATGAAGGTCAAAAGTCATGGCCATTTTACATAGGTTTTTCTGTATGTGGTTCATGAGCTTGGTGGGATGCGGGGGCATGAGTGGTTAAATTTTGTTCTTCTTTCTTTTCAGCTCCTGGTGACTGTAATCATGAAGGTAATTTTTTCGTCACACAATCTGTAATTTAAGTTACATGGTTTCGTTTTGCCCTCTACAATTTTAAAAAATAAAAATAAAGGAATAGATATTTTTAAGGTGTGAGCACACACACCTTTGCATATCAGTTAGTCAATTTTAACATAAATGCTGTTGTTTTGGTGCTGATAATTTGTTAAGATTTACGAAATTGGTAAAATGTATACCTGATTTTTAGTTTTTTACTGTGTTCTTGAAAAATAGAAACATTATTTCTAAAATTAAAAGATCAAAAATTACAGACTATGCAGCTTTAAGTTTTGAATCCCTTTGAAAATATTATGGAAAATGGAGCATTTGCTCCAAAAGAGCAAATGCTCCATTTTCCATAATATTTTCAAATACATGATATTTCAAAGTCGTCAAAAGGCGTTATTATGGAGTAAAGGGTTAAAATGGTTAAATTGAATATTTAGGTACTTATAGCATGTCCACAGTTTCATAACCAGGCATCTCAATACCATAAGAGCCTGTGCCGGTTCATCCTTCATGTAAGAGATCATGAAAATCCAGAGTAGGGTGGGTGGATGGGAGTATACATTTTATATCAAAAGAATGCATTATTTCCCCAAAATTTCTTCAAAAGGCTTTGGTCTGGCTAAGTAATTTAGACGGTGAATTGCGGTGAATTTCTGCAACACACTCTTAGTAATTTTGACGGTGGATTGCGGTGAATTTCATCAAGGGATTAGGTCTGAGAAAATTGGACGGTGAATTGCGATGAATTTCTACAACACACTCTTAGTAATTTTGACGGTAAATTGCGGTGAATTTCTACACATACTCTTAGTAATTGTGACGGTGAATTGCGGTGAATTTCTTAAACACACTCTTAGTAATTGTGACGGTGAATTGCGGTGAATTTCTACACATACTCTTAGTAATTGTGACGGTGAATTGCGGTGAATTTCTTAAACACACTCTTAGTAATTGTGACGGTAGATTGCGGTGAATTTAATCAAAGGATTAGGTCTGAGAAAATTGGACGGTGAATTACGGTGAATTTCTATAACACACTCTAAGTAATTGTGACGGTGATATGCGGTGAATTTCTTAAACACACTCTTAGTAATTGTGACGGTGAATTACGGTGAATTTCTAAAACACACGCTTAGAAATTGTGATGGTGAATTTCTAAAACACACTCTTAGTAAAGGTGCCGGTGAATTGCGGTGAATTTCTACAACACACTCTTAGTAATTCGACGGTAAATTGGGGTGAATTTAATCAAGGGCTTAGGTCCAGATAAAGACAGTAGATTGTGATAGATTTCATCAAAGCTTTATATAGGCCACTTGGTCCCCTTCTGTGGCCTAATGGTGTAGCCATCTTTGTGCTGGCACAATGGAGGTGTGTTTTTTTTCAGCTTTAATCCAATATTGACAAAGCTGGTACTGTAGTGACAAACTGCTCAGGCTAAGACAGGTAACTTGAAAATGCACTTGTGATAATCCTACACTAGTGCGGAGCCAGAGGGGCCGAAAATGCCCCTGATAGATCAGGACTGCAAACCCCTTTGACTAAGCTAACTAGGTGGTGGCCCTTTGGTGCAGCCATCTTTGCAGTGGCACAATGGAGGACTTTTTTTTGCTTTAATCCGTCAATGACAAAGTTGGTGTTGTAGTGGCAAACTGCTCAAGCTTAAGACAGGTAACTTGAAAAAGTATTGATGTTAATCCTACACTAGTGCAGAGCCAGAGGGGGCCGAAAGGGCCCCTGATAGATCAGGGCATCATCTGTGACAAAGCTATCCAGGTGGTGGCCCTTAGGTGTAGCCATTTTGCAGTGGTACAATGGAGGGATTTTATATCTTTAATCTGTCATTGACAGAGCTGGTGTTGTAGTGGCAAACTGCTCAGGCTAAGACAGCTAACTTGAAAAAGTACTGATGATAACCCTATACTAGTGCGGAGCCAGAGGGGGCCCAAAGGGCCCCTGATAGATCAGGGCCGCAGGCCCCTGTGACAAAGCTATCTAGGCGGTGGCCCTTTGGAGTAGCCATCTTTGCGGTGGCACAATGGAGGATTTTTTTTTAGCTTTAATCCGTCATTGACAAAGCTGGTGTTTTAGTGACAAACTGCTCAGGCTAAGACAGGTAACTTGTAAAAGTACTGATGTTAATCCTACACTATTGCGGAGCCAGAGGGGGCCCGAAGGGCCCCTGATAGATCAGGGCCGCAGGCCCCTGTGACAAAGCTATCTAGGCGGTGGCCCTTTGGAGTAGCCATCTTTGCGGTGGCACAATGGAGGATTTTTTTTTTAGCTTTAATCTGTCATTGACAAAGCTGGTGTTTTAGCGGCAAACTGCTCAGGCTAAGACAGGTAACTTGTAAAAGTACTGATGTTAATCCTACACTAGTGCGGAGCCAGAGGGGGCCCGAAGGGCCCCTGATAGATCAGGGCCGCAGGCCCCTGTGACAAAGCTATCTAGGCGGTGGCCCTTTGGAGTAGCCATCTTTGCGGTGGCACAATGGAGGATTTTTTTTTAGCTTTAATCCGTCATTGACAAAGCTGGTGTTGTAGTGGCAAACTGCTCAGGCTAAGACAGGTAACTTGTAAAAGTACTGATGTTAATCCTACACTAGTGCGGAGCCAGAGGGGGCCCGAAGGGCCCCTGATAGATCAGGGCCGCAGGCCCCTGTGAAATAGCTATCTAGGCGGTGGCCCTTTGGAGTAGCCATCTTTGCGGTGGCACAATGGAGGATTTTTTTTTAGCTTTAATCTGTCATTGACAAAGCTGGTGTTTTAGCGGCAAACTGCTCAGGCTAAGACAGGTAACTTGTAAAAGTACTGATGTTAATCCTACACTAGTGCGGAGCCAGAGGGGGCCCGAAGGGCCCCTGATAGATCAGGGCCGCAGGCCCCTGTGACAAAGCTATCTAGGCGGTGACCCTTTGGAGTAGCCATCTTTGCGGTGGCACAATGGAGGATTTTTTTTTTAGCTTTAATCCGTCATTGACAAAGCTGGTGTTTTAGTGGCAAACTGCTCAGGCTAAGACAGGTAACTTGTAAAAGTACTGATGTTAATCCTACACTAGTGCTGAGTCAGAGGGGGCCCTAAGGGCCCCTGATAGATCAGGGCCGCAGGCCCCTGTGACAAAGCTATTTAGGCGGTGGCCCTTTGGAGTAGCCATCTTTGCTGTGGCACAATGGAGGATTTTTTTTCAGCTTTAATCCGTCATTGACATAGCTGGTGTTGTAGTGGCAAACTGCTCAGGCTAAGACAGGTAACTTGAAAAAGTATTGATGTTAATCCTACTCTAGTGCAGAGCCAGAGGGGGCCCAAATAGATCAGGGCTGCAGGCCCTTGTGACAAAGCTATCTAGGCGGTGACCCTTTGGTGTAGCCAACTTTGTGGTGGCACAATAGAGGAATTTTTTAGCTTTAATCCATCAATCACAAAGCTGGTGTTGTAGTGGCAAACTGCTTAACTTGAAAAAGTACTTATGTAGAAATTCACCGTCATAATTTCTTAGAGAGTGTTGTAGAAATTCACTGCAATTAACCATCAGATTTACTTATAGTGTGTTGTAGAAATTCACAGCAATTCACCGTCACAATTACAAAGAGAGTGTTGCAGAAATTGACTGCAATGCATCGTCACATTTAGAGTGTGTTGTAGATATTCACCGTTCAATTTTCTCAGACCTAGTGCCTTGATTAAATTCACCGCAAATTCACCGTCACAATTTCTAAGAGTGCTTTTTTAGAAATTCACCGTTATCCACCGTCAAAATTACTTAGAGTGTGTTGCAGAAATTCACCGCAATTCACCGTAACAATTATTTAGAGTGTGTTGCAGAAATTCACCGCAATTCATCGTCACAATTACTTAGAGAGTGTTGTAGAAATTCACCGCAATTAACCGTCACATTTACTTATAGTGTGTTGTAGAAATTCACCGCAATTTGCCGCCACAATTATTAAGAGGTGTTGCAGAAATTCACCTCAATTCATCCTCACAATTACTAAGAGAGTGTTGCAGACATTCACCATCACATTTAGAGTGTGTTGTTGAGATTCACCGCAATTCACCGTTCAATTTTCTCAGACCTAGTGCCTTGATTAAATTCACCTTAATTCACTGTCACAATTTCTAAGAGTGTGGTCTACAAATTCACCGCAATTCACCGTCACAGTTACTAAGAGAGTGTTGTAGAAATTCACCGCAATTCATCGTCACAATTACTAAGAGTGTGGTCTACAAATTCACCGCAATTCACCGTCACAGTTACTAAGAGAGATTTGTAGAAATTCACCGTAATTCACCGTCACAATTTCTAAGAGTGTGTTCTGGAAATTCACCGTTATTTACCGTCACAATTACTTAGAGTGTGTTTTAGAAATTCACAGCAATTCACCGTCACAATTACAAAGAGAGTGTTGCAGAAATTGACTGCAATGCATCGTCACATTTAGAGTGTGTTGTAGATATTCACCGTTCAATTTTCTCAGACCTAGTGCCTTGATTAAATTCACCGCAAATTCACCGTCACAATTTCTAAGAGTGCTTTTTTAGAAATTCACCGTTATCCACCGTCAAAATTACTTAGAGTGTGTTGCAGAAATTCACCGCAATTCACCGTCACAATTATTTAGAGTGTGTTGCAGAAATTCACCGCAATTCACCGTCACAATTACTTAGAGAGTGTTGTAGAAATTCACCGCAATTAACCGTCACATTTACTTATAGTGTGTTGTAGAAATTCACCGCAATTTGCCGCCACAATTATTAAGAGGTGTTGCAGAAATTCACCTCAATTCATCCTCACAATTACTAAGAGAGTGTTGCAGACATTCACCATCACATTTAGAGTGTGTTGTTGAGATTCACCGCAATTCACCGTTCAATTTTCTCAGACCTAGTGCCTTGATTAAATTCACCTTAATTCACTGTCACAATTTCTAAGAGTGTGGTCTACAAATTCACCGCAATTCACCGTCACAGTTACTAAGAGAGTGTTGTAGAAATTCACCGCAATTCATCGTCACAATTACTAAGAGTGTGGTCTACAAATTCACCGCAATTCACCGTCACAGTTACTAAGAGAGATTTGTAGAAATTCACCGTAATTCACCGTCACAATTTCTAAGAGTGTGTTCTGGAAATTCACCGTTATTTACCGTCACAATTACTTAGAGTGTGTTTTAGAAATTCACCGCAATTCACCGTCACAATTACTAAGAGAGTGTTGTAGAAATTCACCGCAATTAACCGTCACATTTACTGATAGTGTGTTGTAGAAATTCACCGCATTTTACCGTCACATTTACTTAGATTGTGTTGTTGAAATTCACCGCAATTCACCGTCACAATAACTAAGAGTGTGTTGTAGAAATCCACCGCAGTTCACCGTCACAGTTACTAAGAGAGATTTGTAGAAATTCACCGTAATTCACCGTCACAATTTCTAAGAGTGTGTTCTGGAAATTCACCGTTATTTACCGTCACAATTACTTAGAGTGTGTTTTAGAAATTCACAGCAATTCACCGTCACAATTACAAAGAGAGTGTTGCAGAAATTGACTGCAATGCATCGTCACATTTAGAGTGTGTTGTAGATATTCACCGTTCAATTTTCTCAGACCTAGTGCCTTGATTAAATTCACCGCAAATTCACCGTCACAATTTCTAAGAGTGCTTTTTTAGAAATTCACCGTTATCCACCGTCAAAATTACTTAGAGTGTGTTGCAGAAATTCACCGCAATTCACCGTCACAATTATTTAGAGTGTGTTGCAGAAATTCACCGCAATTCACCGTCACAATTACTTAGAGAGTGTTGTAGAAATTCACCGCAATTAACCGTCACATTTACTTATAGTGTGTTGTAGAAATTCACCGCAATTTGCCGCCACAATTATTAAGAGGTGTTGCAGAAATTCACCTCAATTCATCCTCACAATTACTAAGAGAGTGTTGCAGACATTCACCATCACATTTAGAGTGTGTTGTTGAGATTCACCGCAATTCACCGTTCAATTTTCTCAGACCTAGTGCCTTGATTAAATTCACCTTAATTCACTGTCACAATTTCTAAGAGTGTGGTCTACAAATTCACCGCAATTCACCGTCACAGTTACTAAGAGAGTGTTGTAGAAATTCACCGCAATTCATCGTCACAATTACTAAGAGTGTGGTCTACAAATTCACCGCAATTCACCGTCACAGTTACTAAGAGAGATTTGTAGAAATTCACCGTAATTCACCGTCACAATTTCTAAGAGTGTGTTCTGGAAATTCACCGTTATTTACCGTCACAATTACTTAGAGTGTGTTTTAGAAATTCACCGCAATTCACCGTCACAATTACTAAGAGAGTGTTGTAGAAATTCACCGCAATTAACCGTCACATTTACTGATAGTGTGTTGTAGAAATTCACCGCATTTTACCGTCACATTTACTTAGATTGTGTTGTTGAAATTCACCGCAATTCACCGTCACAATAACTAAGAGTGTGTTGTAGAAATCCACCGCAGTTCACCGTCACAATTTTTTCAGACCTAATCCCTTGAATAAATTCACCGTAATTCACCGTCACAATTACTTAGATAGTGTTGTAGAAATTCACCGCAATCCACCTTTACACTTTTCTTAGACCTTACCCCTTGAATAAGTTCACCGCAATGCACCGTCACAATTACTTTGAGTGTGTTGTAGATATGCTGTCTACTGTGATTGTACTGACAAGAGCTTTTAATATTTTTTATATTCGTGATCTCTTACATGAAGGATGAGCCCCTGTGCCCAACAAAAGGTGCAAGTTGACATGTGGGCCCATCGATGACTGATCAGCCTGCGCATTTGATAGTCGCTCTATGGGTAGCAAAGGGTCCAACGTTTCTTCAGACTGTGTGGGTGCGCATACTGATTTAAATCTTCCCTGTACGCACATGCCAACTTGTAGTGTCTGTACTGTCCTTATGCTGGGTACCTGCTTATTTAATGGCAATGGCTGGTTAATGTGACAGTAGACATGAAATAATATCGATTTTATATCCAGGTTTTTGACATACCACAAGGAGAGGGATGAATGACCATAGAGGATGCAACTGCTGGGGAGTTTGCCACTGAAGCTGATCCCATAGAGGTTGCTATTGTTGGGGAGTTTGCCACTGAAGCTGACCCATAGAGGATACCACTGTTGGGGAGTTTGCCACTGATCTTTGCATGCTGGGTAATTTTTGATGGTTTTGTTGTCGTCTACTGACTTTGTAGCTCACCTGAGCCGAAGGCTCATGGGTGAGCTAATAGTATACCAATGCCTCTGGCGTCCGTCCGTCAACAGTTTTAAACATCTCCTGAAACCACTGGGCCAGTTGAACTCAAATTTCATATGGGGACTCCTTAGGATGGGGGAATGGAAGTTTGCTCAAATGGTCCTGATCACATGACCAAGATAGTGGCCATGCCCATATATGGTAAAAAACCCTTTGAAATTCTTATCCAGAACCAGAAGGCCTTGGTATGTAGCAATTGGGATGTAGGACCTACCAAATTTGTTCTTATGATGATCCTAGTTACTTATGACGTCATGGTGAAATTTGCTTCCTAATGTATTTTAATGGAAATTTTTTGAAAAGCTGATTGAAACCAAAGTCATTATTCTAAACCTAATGAGACAATGGCTATAAATAAGTATCATAGGTCAATGTTGACCTTTGAGCAAATATCGCTCATTGGAGTCTGATGGTATATTAAAGCATAGTTTTCTCAGAAACCACCAGGCCAATTGAACTCATATTTCATATGAAGACTCCTTATGATAGCTTAGCCAAAAAATTTTGGTCACATGATTAAGATGGCCACCATGCCCTTATATGGTAAAAACCCTTAAAATATCTTTGCTTGAACCAAAAGGCCAATGGCCTTGGAACTTGGAATGTAGCATTGGAGATGTTGGCCCTACCAGGTTTGCACAAATGATAAATCTAGGTTGACCTACTTTAAGCCAAGGTCAAATTGGATTCCTGATGCATTTATACGAGAAAAATCTTGAATTATTCATGTTTAAGCCAAAGTCATAATACTTGCGATGAATTGCGATAAAAGCTTAAACTAATGAGACAATGGTTTTATATAAGTACCAAATGTCAAGCTGATTCAAGGCCACTCATTCGGACTGCCACATACCTATCTACACATCTTCAGATGTTTTAAATTGACAAAATGGTTCTGCTCTACCAAACAAAATGACTGCCATGCACAACTAAAAGTCTTTAAATGACATCTCCTGAACTGCTAGCCCAAATTCAAATTAATACCTCTAACAAGATTGCCCCAAAATGTACTGCTGGTCCTGAAAATTTAAATAATTTCACACAAATGTTCCTCATAAGACCCACTACCAAAATTGTCAAACCTGTTCTGCTCTGCAGAACAAAATGGCCACCAGAGCTATATATAACTTTACATAACAGCTGGCCCCCGAGGTTATAAAACTTTTCATGCTCAACTCAGCTGAGCATGAAATTTATCCTGCTCATAAATGTTAAAATGCCAACAAATGTTGGCATTTAACATCTATTAGCAAGATAAATACAACATCTGAGAGGCTTAAGGCAAAGGAACTTCATCATTTGTCAGTAGTTTAGTGTTTGTGAGCAGTTGAATTTTTGTGCTCAGTTGAGTTGAGCATGAAAAAAGTTTTATAACCTTGGGGCCAGAGCTACAAGGGTCATCCAATAAATAGAGAGAATTTCCTTATAATACAAGAGTTCATACCAGTAAAACATTGCAAATGTAATCATTACATGGCATAACTTGTTGGGCATGCAGCATATCATATTCAAAACTTTGTTGGAAAGTGAGGTTGTTTGTTGCTTAGCAACGAAAAAGTGATACTAAAGCTAACCTGGCCAGATTTTCCTTAAACGATAACTTCATGCTAAAGAAACTAAGCCTGACATTTAATTATTATCATTTATCTGAACATAGTTTGTCCTTTTTATTGTTCTCAATGTTGCATATAAAATATATGGTCATTACCATGTACAAGTTAGTCATGGTTGCCTAGCAACCAGGCAATTATGGAATAATGGACTGGTTGTTAAGTCTATATTTTACTGTTGCTAGGCAACAAAGGACACATTTAATACATGTTTTTGAAGATACTGTTTTAAAATATAGAATATATTCAATAATTTTAGGGTGATTTAAAAATTTTATACCAACCAACAAAAAATTAAGGGCTAATTCATGACCCATACCCCTAGTTCTGATTCAACAATTTTTCATTTTTGTCGCTTTTTTATGCTAAATGCCCTTGCCAATTTGACATTTTTCAAAAGAAGTCAATGAATTTTACAGAAAAATTACCTTATGTTGTAGTTTATCAATAGATTACTTTTGGAACTGATCTGCACATGCCAGTAACCATGGCAACCATTTTAAGGCATCCGGCCAGGTCAGTTTTAAGTACCTGTTTACGTTGCTAAGCAACAAGGGACATCACATTCCGTCAAACTTTTGGATATGTTGTTGCAGGCGCAACAAGTTATGCCACATTATGGTTATATTTGTGATGTTTAAAGAGACTAAGTCTGCAACTATGAACATTTTTTGAAATTTTTTATTTTCTTTTTAAATCATTTGTAAAAGTAGAATTAAGTTATGTTTTCACAATAAATCTGTTCACTATAGCTGAAAACAGCACGGAAAAGTGAATTAATTCTAAAATTAAAAGATCAAAAGTTACAAACTATGCAGCTTTAAATGGTACAAACTCTTACATTATAAGGAAATTCTCCCTATTTTGTGGGTGACTTTACATAACATATGATCCATTGGTCCCGATAAACTAAATTAATTACACACAAAAATGTTTCTCATTGATCAAATATCAAAAATCAGATATTTCATGTTGCTTATATGGCCATTTACCAAAGTTGCTCAAATGATTCTCCTGAACAAAAAGTGCCTCCAGGCCCCCAGGTTATAAAACATTTTTTCATGCTCAACTCAAATGTCCATAAAAACTAAAATGCTGAAATATTAATTTATTTTAAAGTTGCCTTCCACCCCCTCCCCTCACTTTTTCCTGGAATAGCCCTTAGCAAACAGTGCAGACCCTAATGAAATGCAGCATTATGCTGCATTTCATCTGGGTCTTCACTGTTTGCCAAAGTACTCATTTAGGGGTTTCCACCATACAAAGGGTTAATTAATACACATGTACTTGGCAAAAAATGAAGGAAGCAGGGTTACATTTTACTGACATTTTGCCTTTTAATAGTCAATACATTAACCACAACAAAATTATAATTATAGCAGCATCAGTTGAAATTTCAGAATGATGTAATTTACCCATTCTTGATTGGTGGACTCTATGTTTCTCCCATCCCATTTAATTGTCACCTAAGGGGTACTCTATTGTATTCTTTTTTTAAATTCATGTTACAGTAGCAAATAGTGGAGACCTTGATCAGACATCATATTTTGTGGAGTCTGTTCTCTGTCTGCACTGTTTGCCTTACTATGTACCTCTAGAAATTGCTAATAACACAATGCTAATACATAGAGTTAGATCTTTAACTGCATATCTGAACATCATCCATGTATTTATAATCCTACAATACTCCCATCTCAAAGGCTGTTCTATTTGGTTCACACTTCTTAGGCTTAAGCCATATAAGCCTAGCTTCCTTTTTGTGGGACGTACGCAAACAGTGCAGAACCAGATCAGACGCCACATTCTGGGTCTCCACTGTTTACTTACAGAATGCTCTTTTAAAATTTGAATAAAAATGAAAAATACCACCCAACAACCCTGGAAATTGACCAGTCCAGTTGATAATAGTGGGAAATTCCATTTGTCTTAAATGGGTTAACATAGCATTATTTTCGTTATAACACGGTTCAAAGCTGGATCCCCAAAAATGTGTAGATGGCCACTTTTCTAAATACCTATATGAACAGGGACACAGCAAAACGACTCTTGTTGGGAGCTCAGTGGTCGAGTGCTTGACTCGAGATGTTGGCATTTAAACATTTATGAACATGATAAAAGCAACATCTGAGAGCAAGAAAGCAAGAAAAGACTTTTTTTTTTTTTTTAGCAAAGTTTTTATGAGCAGTTGAAATTCCATGTTCAGTTGAGTTGAGCATGAAAAAGTTTTATAAGGGCCTTATTGCATATGGGAACAGCAAGTGTTCAAGTGAGACTGTATGGATGTGCTGTCTCACCAGTGAGAACCTTTGCTGTTCCCTCTAGTAATCAGTTGGTCAAGTGGAAACTTCAGCCTCACTAAGGAGTTGGATATACACACTGAAACACTAATTGTACTGACTGCCTGAGGGCTCCTTTTCCTGTGTCACACCTCTTATAATCTATGCATTTTTGTTTTGAGTGTAACATTGTTTAACCTTTTCCATTCTGATGGATTATCCCATATATATTGATACATTATTAGCAAGGATTTGTCCATTTTGTATTTTGAGGGGCCATGTACATGTCAAAATTTCTCTAATAAAATATATTTTTGTCCCTGAAGATTGTTTTTATTTTAGTAAAACAGTGGAGACCCTGATGAAATGCTGCCTTAAGCAGCATTTCATTTGGGTCTCCACTGTTTGCCAGAGTAGGGTTAACATTGTTTATGCTTTGAACCCAAACTTCAATGGTATAAAGCGCTTGTGTTTCCAGCTTCTAGATAAGGGTGTTTAATAAAAATTTGATTTTCCAATTTCTCAACCAAAACATATGTTGTGGGTACTCAAAAGAAATGTCTCAATGAGATGGTTCTTTTGAGCATGCAAACAAAATGTAAAAAATGATGGATAAGATGCTATTGACAATTTTCCGCTGAACATTTTTGTTTATCTAGACCTATGCAAACGTGTTCCATACAGTGATATTGTTTTATTTTCAGATCATATCAAGAATTCCTTAATGACACTACCAAAAATTAACAAGCCACCAAAAATTTTTACAAGCCACCTGCTTTAAAGCATTCCTTCCATTGGAAGAAAGGTCTGCAGGCAAGCATGATTGTGGACACATTTTCGCAAATGAAAACCAAATTCAGGAGGCAGTGGCCTCTTTAGATTTTTTAGAAGACTTGAACGAAAGTGGAGTCTATGTACGGTAAATGTTCTAACATCTTCCTGTTCTCAATTAAAATGTTGGTTTTCAAATTTGGAATATCAGAATAGCAAACAGGGAAGACCCTGATCAGACTGCTTCTTCAGAAGCAGTCTGATCTGGGTATGCGCTGTTTGCCTAGGCATTTTAGCAGGCAACTAGTGTTTGTAACTTTAGAGCATCTACCGTAGGTATGTCAGTGCAAAAAAACAGTGCAAACGAAGAAGATATCAAAGACACCTAGGACAGGACATATTGATATTCAGGAAGTTCATGACAGTCTTACCCAATCTGATGTGAAGTATGCGCTAGGGAAGAAGACCCACACCAAATTCAGTTTTATTCACTATTCAGGACTTTAGTTAAGAGTGCTTAACGAAAAACTAATTTTCTTATTTCTCAACCAAAACATAGGTTGTTGGTACTCAAAAGAACCGTCTCAATGAGACGGTTCTTTTTAGCACCCAAAACATATGTTAAAGTTGGTAGGTAAGAAAATATTTACAATTTTTCACTGAAATTTTTTGTTTATCTAAACCTGTGCTATTATATTACTTAGACTGCTACTATCCAGCATAAGATGCATGTTGACATGTGCTTACAGCTAAGATTCAATCAGTCGGCATATCGACAGAGTCTTATCAGAGTCCTGAAGAAACATCGGACCCTTGGCTACCCATAGAACACCCATCAAAGACTCTGATCAGACTGCCCAGATGCCCAGGCTGATTTGAATCTTCGCTGTAAGCGCATGCCAACTTGTACCATATGCTGGAATCGGGCTTAATTATAGTGATTGTGAATTTTCTTTATTGAAATATCCAGTATGGATGATTTGGGATCTCTCGGTATTTAACTGTATACAAATCTTAACTATTTCAATGAGAGTCACACCCTAATGCTTTTCAACAAGGTATACTGCAGGGTTTGCACAGGCTTGAAAAGTACTTGGATTTGGAGGGCTTACTTGAAAAATCCTTGAAAATTAAATCTGCCTTGAAAAGTACTGGAAAATCACTCAGAGGCCTTGAAAAATCCTTGATTCTACTATTTGCTTAGGACTCAACACTGTTGGTAGGATCTAAATCAGTTTAAAATTGTTATACCTTTATTTGGTGCAGCATATGCTGCACCAAAGAAAAGCACAACAAATTTATACTAATTTTCTAGTACTAAATTCTACATTATCTCAGTCTAGCATTTCTGAAGTAGAATTTTAACACTTAAATCAGGATTTTTCATAAACTTTTAGTCCTTGAAAACTGTAGGATAGTCTTTATAAGTCTTTGAAAAGTCCTTGACTTTTAATCAAACTTGCCTGTATGAGACTTCACTAGTGTGGAAACAAGTTACATTCTCTAGTGATGGAGAAAGACAGCCCTCAGGAAGTCTGTTCTTTCAAAGCATTAAGCATGCCTGTGAGTATCTTTTAGAATATTTACTTATATCAAAAAAAAAAGCTATTTTTCCATGTAATCTTTACATTTTTGTGATCCATCTTATTATATGTACTATGTTATATTCATGAACTTTTTCCAAAAATTCTTTTAGGAACAATATCAAGATGGCACAAAGGTATAGATTCAGTTCAGGACGTACATTTTGTCATTCCTTATCTTAGTCCACACTGTTTGCAAAGATTTTTTAGCAGACCTGAGAAGTTGCTGCTAGCAACTTTTAGGAAAGAGGTGATGTAATCAAGTTACATGTACATGTCCATCTGGTACTAAGTCCACTTTGTTCCTTACGTGAGTAAGGAACAAAGTGGACTTAGTACCCTTGGCTTGCGAAGATGGTACATGTTATGATGAAGCTCGTGTGGGTTCATAGGGAGCAGTGGCTCAGTTGTAGAGTGCTTGTCTTGAGATCAAGGGGTTACGGGTCCTAGCCTCAGTGGCATTGTGTACTTGAGCATGACACATTAATCTTTGCTTAGTGCTGGTTCAACCCAGGAAGACCCGTGCAGACATAACTGAAAAATTGTTGACCGGGACATAAAGAATGGAGTCAAAAGTTAAGAGAGTGTGGATACTGTCAAAACTGAGAACAGGATACTTTCTAAATGAATATCTATGTAAGATAGGGGTAGTGGGAAAGCCATATTGTAAATGTGGAGAAATAGAGAGCTGCGAACACTACCACATGGAGTGTGAAGAAGTACAGGATTTAAGAGTAAGGCTTAAAGTGAAAATGTGGCAACTAACAGGAAAGGACTTGTGGACAATGGAAGCGTTCCTAGCAGTGACAAACAAAGATGAATATGAACAAGAAAGATTCATCATTAATGACATATTGGAGGAGTTTCTGGAAAGATCCGGAAGACTCACCAAAACAGCCTAAACAAAATATATCAAATATCGCGCACCACCAAATACTCGCGAGAAAATACTAGAGACATTACACCAAGAAGAAAATACCTGTGCGATATTGCGGCTAAAGGGCCATGATTACAGAATTAGTGTGGGTTCATAAGTGTCTGTGCTACATTGTATATGAGTTTCTGCTAATGGGCATTAGCATGTGCTAACATCGAAGGTGCAGATCAGCCTGCCCCCCTCAGTGCCTTAGTTATTCACTGTTTGGATCAGATATTCTTGAATTAAATGATTTAATTACTTGGGCTGTTGTACTATGCCTATACAACGGCGTAGCCAGAATGCTGAAAAAGTTACGCACATCAAAGGGAGAATACTGTACCAAGCAGTGATTCACTTCAATTGCGTCCCTTTTCAAAATGGGAACTACTCTTAAAGGAAAGAATTAGCTCCCAGAGGGAGCGAATTCTTTCCTTTAGGAGCAGTTCCTTATGGTATGGAAAATCACTTTTACCACATTAGGTGATCTCCCTTGATTGTTACTATTTTTATTATACATGTGCATAACCTGTATAATGGGTGCTACGCCAATGTTATATGTTTGGTCCAGAAAATGTGATTATTATACCCCCCGCAAACTTTGTTTGTAGGGGGTATACTGTTTTCCTGTTGTCCGTCCGTGCGTCCGTCCGTCCGTAACGCTTTGTTTCCTTAATAACTCGAAGAGTCATTGCTGGATTTTCATCAAACCTTGCAAACATGTTCATATATGCAAGACAAATACTTTAGACAAAAAAGTAAGGGCTAGGGGCCAATTCTATTAGAGTTATTTCCCTTTGTAGTTCTAAATGGCTTTTAATATAGTGCTTTTTCCTAAATAACTCGAAGAGTCATTGCTGGATTTTCATCAAACCTTGCAAACATGTTCATATATGCAAGACAAATACTTGAGACAAAAACTAAGGGCTAGGGGCTAATTCTATTAGAGTTATTTCCCTTTGTAGTTCTAAATGGCTTTGTGCTTATGCTATTATAGGCCATATACGGGCCAATCAACCACTACCACAGCTTTTGATGGAACAATTTGATACTTTTCCTATACAATGTAGACACATTGAACATATGCATGAAGGAGTTTAGTTCAGAAAAGATAATTTTTGACAAAATGACAGCTGTGAGAACATAGACAATTTTTCCCTAATAAGGTGTTTGTATATGCATAGACAGTGCCTTTATGGGCCGATCAACTCATACCACAGCTTTTTATGGAGCAATTTGATACTTTGCCTATACAATGTAGACACATTTAACATATGCATGAAGAAGTTTGATTCACAAAAAATAATTTTGACAAAATGACAACTGTGAGAACTTAGACAATTATTCCCTTATATGGCTTTTGTATATGCATGGATAGTGCCTTTATGGGCCGATCAACTCCTACTACAGCT
Organism: Loripinus fragilis; assembly: GCA_964019695.1. Lineage (NCBI taxonomy): Eukaryota > Metazoa > Mollusca > Bivalvia > Lucinida > Lucinidae > Loripinus > Loripinus fragilis. The sequence continues at coordinate 51,096,979 of OZ026521.1, read as the reverse complement.
TTTGATGGAGCAATTTGATACTTTGCGGATACAATGTAGACACATTGAACATATGCATGAAGGAGTTTATAATTTTTGTTTGCACAGATTCTACTGAAATCTTCTTATCAAAACTAAGGTCTTCTTGTTCGAACTATAACTTGCCAAGTTTTTTCACTCACTCTTACTATGCGGGGGGTATCTAATAAGCATTGCTTATTGACTTTTTTCATTTTGTTTGTTTATAATGTCTGCATATTCAAGTTCACTTCCAACTAAATTTTATCATGGCAGCAAACAATATGAACCCTGACCAGGGTCCATATTGTATGCAATATTGACTACAAAAGAAAATATGCAGACATGGGGGCAGATAATAAAGTTGTGACTGGCAGGAAAATGGATAAATGCTTTAGAGAATGAGCAGATTGGTATTTGTCACACCAGGGATTCTCTATACAAATGTATAGAAATTCCCTGGTCACACTAGTCAGAAACCTCAGTCAAAATTGATGCTCATATGACCATAAAACTGTAGTGTATTTTGAAAGATGGTGCTTACTTAAAATTAGATACGCGTTATGAATATTAAAACCTAAATATGCTAATAATATGTGCAATTAGCAAAGGTGCAGATTAGCCTTGATAATGTGGTTACTTAAGGAGCTGTATGGCAAAATCCATGCCTCTGAAGTGCTTCACTATATATAGCTTTGAAAATCCAAAGCAGGGGACAAAAATATTTCAATATTGCATTGCACTTGTTCTGTAGGACGAGTGACTTACAATTTTCACTTGTCCTGCAAACACAAACACTCATTCTTAAAAAGAACATAAGGGAGTAATATGACTTATAAAGTTCCTTTTATCACTGCTTAAATGATATTTACCCAGTCAGTTTCATAACTGCACCTCATACACTGTCAAAAAGATTTCACATTCAATACTCATGCTCCAGTGACCAAGCTATTTGTCTGTGTAATATCCATTTTAGCAGTGAAATAAGAAACTTGAGTAACTGATGACAGAATTATTTTATGATATATTATCATGCTAAGTGCAGTTTGTTGAGGCTAAATCCTTTTCTCCAAAATCCATTTATTTTCCGCTTTTTCCATGTCTCCGCCGCCTTGTAGTAATTTTCGTATAGGAGGAAATGTTATGCAGACAAAACCATTTGACCTGTTTAAAAATCCATTATGCCAGTCAACATTCAGTTAACAAGCAGCAATATTCACAGTGATACAATTCGTCACTTTACAAACATATTGTGCAACGAAAAAAATCAAAGTTTACTTTGATGCAGTCTACCATGCTACAGCGCATTACACTACACAGCTTTTATACGGCATTTGCAATCAGAATATTTGGTTTCTACTTTTGGAATTGAAAAGGTATTTAGCTCAATGAATGCGCTTCCTGCCTTTCAGAAAATGCTAGTTTCACCCACAGAATTTACCCCTCGTCCTATAGGACAGGCACATTGGGAAGAATCACTCGTCCTTTTTAAAATTCATTCGTAATTATGAGCCGATGGGTGAAATTTTTGTCCCCTGCAAAGACAAATTCTTGACGAAGCTCATATGTAACCTTATAATTGCACTGTATTTTGAAAGATAGTGTTAAAATTATATACATGTTGAGGATGTTGTATATATAAGCCTGGTCTCAAGAAAACCTAACAGCATATGCGAACAACAAAAGTACAGTTCTGGCCCCATGGTTATAAAACTTTTTTTCATGCATCACTCAGCTGAGCACTAAATTTATCCTGCTCATAAATGGCATTTTAACATTTATCAGCATGATAAACACAACATCTGAGAGACTTAAAGCAAGAAACATATTCATTTGTTGGTATTTTAGTTTTTATGAGCAGTTGAAATTTCGGTCTCAGTTGAGTTGAGCATGAAAAAAATTATAACCTTGGCACTAGACTGCACCGTTGTTGTTTGCTGTATTTTCATGCATTTACATTTGCCGGGTCCTGAGGAAGCTGTTTGAACATGAGGCCGATAGGCCGAGTGTTCAAACATCGTCTGAGGGACCTGACAAGTGTTAATGCAATGAAACAAACATGTGTGATTGTTATTCTTGCATATTTCACATGATTTCAACCTAATGCAGACTGAAAACGTTGCTTAAAAATTTAGATATCCCTTTTCTTACACAGGATTTCTCTAAACAAAATGGTGTCAGCGTCAAACTTTCTAACGTCATTACGTCGCCACAATGTCATAGAACAAAAACATCTGCAAAGTGATCAGTCAAGGCCGCAACGCTTTCCGGTGTAACGTCAAGCAAACAAATCATGGCCTAGATAGGCTTTGTCAAGTAAAAGCTGTGTTCAAGCAGCACGAGAATCTCATGATTTGAACAAGTTTATAACCCCTGAAGTGCTTCTGAGGTTGAGCAGGTTGTTTTGTGGCATTTAGTGGGAAACATAGACTGGCTACAGTCTGAAAAATTGTTATGGTCTGAAGAACAAAACCAATCAATATTTTGCAAACATAATAAAATTTGTAGTTTAATCAACAAATTCTAGCCTCTTCTAGTCAGATGTTTCTTAAAACAGTCATCAGAATTTGACTAGCTACAAGTATATGAAATGATACATTGAAAGAAAAAATGTTTTGAGGACTGGGGCCAGTCTGTAGGAAACATTACCAGGCTCATAAAATATAGTGCATTTTGAGAGATGGTGCTTCAAAAATAGATCTATACATCAGGGAAGAGAAAGTTCAGGATTGATCAGGATTTCCTGATCAAACACTGGCATATGATTTATATAATGTCAGTTGTTTTTGCTGAAAGGGGCTCTTTCATGGTATGGGAAATTAACATGGGAGTCTGCCCACGCTTGGAGTTTGATAATATTATGTTTATTAATTGTCTGGGGTATGACTTTTATATTTATGGTGCATTTGACTTTTTATGCAATTCCATTGCTAATTTATGACGTCATGTATGATATCACTACAATACCTTAGGGTATCCAGTTATAATCAATTCTAAAGTAATTGACATATCATGTAACGGGCGCAGAAATGCTTTATTAAATAACTATATCATTGATAAGTTCGTTGATACTATAAATGGCTTTGTATGTATTAGGATAGCGGGTGGGCAATCATTTTTATGAGATGGTACCCCAATTTTCAACTGTATATTTTGTTTTCAGTCAAATTTGAAATTAAAATTTTCACACGTTGCGGTCTTTGTCAAGATACCATTTCAACTTATAAACTTTCCATATATGTTAAGAATATGTAGACAAAATTTCATGAAATTCAAGGACCGGTAACATATTTTTTCAACTGGATGTAAACACATGGCCCTAATTCATCAAAATGTAAAAAATACAATAATTATGTTTCTGTGTAAAACATACTTGAATGCTTGCTTAGTTTGAATCACCATGCTAGTACGTTTATTGGTAGAAGTAGATATGTTCAGTGTTTTCCCTATTACTGATTGGAAAAAGACAAAAAAAACAATATTCTTTCGTATTAAGTGTCATGATTCTTATTTAATGAAGTGCTTACACAATAATATTACTCAAAACGATACAATATGGTGACACTGGACTTACCACATCTAGTTCCGAACGTTAAAACTACATCTAACCAATGTTACACTTAATATGTAACATTATTAAGAATTTTAATTCATACAGGAGAGAAACCTTATGACAAGTCAGTTCATACAGGAGAAGAACCTTATATCGATGGTTTTATAATTGTAAGCCTCATTAATAAACCTGGTTCACAAAAATAAGCCCCTGTCAAACCTATTGGTTAAAATTAACCATTTTGGTCGCAGAGAACTCTTGGCTTCAAAGGTATTGCTAAATTAATGCTCAAATCTTCTCTGTTTATTCTGTTTTGTAAAACTGATGCTGATTTCCATCAAATGGCAACATTTATTCTTTGGCTGGATGTATATTCCAGGTATACAGTTTCGTTTCTGGACCTCACTTATTCATGTAGAACACTGTTCTATGATACCTTTGATATGACTCTGTTACACTTAATCCTGGTCACGGCACCAAAATGTGGTTACTCTAGCTCAGTTGGGATGTATAGAAATATTTGGTCTTCTTGTTTTCACACGTTTATGTTTATGATAGGATATTAAGTTTCTTAAAGAATATCATGCAGGACTTGAAAAAGTGATACACATTCTTTTGGCCCCTTAGTGCCATGACATGGGGCCATGACCTTTGGCATTTCCTGCCATTGAATCATTTGAAATTGTCTAAACATGTCTTTCTTTAAATAAAAGTGGAAGTAAATTTAAAAACAACCCCCTTCTGTCGAGTTATTGATTCATTTCAACTAAAAAATAATTTTGCTAAAACTGACCTATACCCATAAGAGGTAGGAAATGCCAAAGTTACCGGTTTTGGATTTTCATGAAATTTGGCTCAGATCAGTAGGATATATATGGCATGTTTTTGTGATAATATGATATCTTGACAAAGACTAGAACATATCTATCTTTGGAATTTAATGTTGAATGTTTTGTAAATTTTTGAAAAAAATATTGAAATTTTATAATCACTTCTTCAGAAAACGTAAATCATAATATATCCAAATGGTTTTTTGGTATTAATATAATGCCTATGGTATTTTGGATTTAATCTGGATGATAAATCATAGAAATAAACAAAACTATAGATTTAGGACATGGACATTTAGAGACAGGTGCCACCTTAAAGGTGGAGTACGTCAGGGTTGCTACCTAAGCCTTATTCTTAACAATCTAATTCAATACATACATTTTCATAGTTTGTATATAACAAGTCATTATTAAGCAAAGTTTAAAGAAAATCCATGCGTGGGCACAGATGCAAGACCCCCTTTATGTTTGAATGAAGTTGAAACTCAATTTTAGATATAAAATAAGCATAAACTGACTGGTTTCTATTGATATTTTGTTATTTTAAGCATTTAATCGCTTTTTCTCCATTTTGGAGTCGACGGACAAATTTTCCTGATTGTTCTCATCCCTGATACATATTGTATGCTGTCTTCTAAATCAAATATGTGCTTTTACATTGAATTTTGTTTTGAGTTATTTTTAACTCATGCAATTTTGCATGCTTTTTTGGTCGTCTGCTGATTATTTTTTTCAAAATCATAGTTTGTAAAAATGCTTTCAGAACATGCCAGGTTGGATCCAGATTGTTTGTCTGGCCTGATCTGTGTCTGAACTGTTAGCAAAGGTTGTCAGCACTATTAGTTAAAGAGAAAAGAACCTAAGATATTCTCTGTGCAAACAACAGTATATGAAATGATTTCATACGATGAAACCCCAATAAACCCCACTTTAAATACTGTACCGTAATGGTCCTGTTTGTATGTAAACAGTGCAAACCCAGATCAGACTGCTTCTGGAGGAGTATTCTGAACAGGATCATCAGTTTGCTATTCCATCCTCATCATAGGTCCATGGTATGGTAAATGTTCTAAAATTTTGAAAACTTTTCTTGTTGTGGGTTATCAAGGCTGAAATTCACAAAATGCCTCTTCAGAAGCAGTCTGATCTGGGTCTGCAGTGATTGTCTAAACCTTTTTTTGTAGCCAACTAATGATCAAAATTTATAGAACATAAACATTATGCTTCTTTGGTAATACCACTTATTAATATGTTTCAAGTTGATTAAAAAGCAACATTTTTGGCTGTCTGTGTTTAATACTGTTGCAAAAAGAGGAGTTTATAAGACCATTTATTATTTCTATTAAATCCTCCCCAAATTGTTGGCACTTTGCTAACCACTATCCATAACCTTCTAGATACACAGACTTCTAGATAGGAGTGTGTTTGATTTGATTGAATTTTTTATTTGAAAAATTGACTTTCCTATCTTCCAAAAAAAACACATTAGTTGTGGATACTCAAAAGAAACTTCTCAAAGAGACGGTTCTTTTAAACACCCAAAACAAATGTTAAAACTAATGGATAAGAAATTATTAACAATTTATTTTATGCTGGAATTTTTGGGCTTCTATTTTACCCTAGAATTTTTGGGCTATGTGGTAAAATTACAGCTTGAATCTAAATACAATTCAGTCCCTTTATAATGCTATGTTTGGGATCCATTGGAATGGACCATGTTATAAGCAAACCATGTTTATATAAAAGGAGAATTTTACAAAGGAATTATAGGAAAATGACCATAAATACAATTCCTTTATAAAATCCATAGTTAAAAAAAATAGGAGTTACAACATGATGGTATTATAGCCAAATCAAGTTATCATGAGCTGTTAAGAGAGGGCACTCTGCTATTTTCTAAATATTACTCTGGATTATTTTCAAAATCTCAGGGGGATCTGATCAGTTTGCTAGTGAGATATTGCAGATATTGTTTGTTTTGTTGATGCTTCATGCTCCAGTCAACAGTCTTCCGTCTTGTCGGGATGTTTTCCTGTATTCCTTGGTTGAACCAATACTAAGGAGAGGATAATGTGTTTTGCTTTATGTCTTGCTCATGGTGCAAAATTGATCAAGTTCAATGTGTATATTTTGGCAGATAATGGTCCATCTTACATTTTCAAAAGCCTTTCACTCGCTCTGCTTACATGTTTCCATAAAACCTGGCCCGGTCCCATACTTTCGTGGAGGTTGATCATGAAATAATTTCTACGGTCCTTCTCCTCCCTTCTGCTGATTCATTCAAGAAGGGTAAATGCAAGTTACAAGTGAAAGTATGTCCACGAAATATTGGTTAACCGCTTGTTCAAGCTTGCCCAAGAAAAAGTGCGGTTATGTGAACTGATCATCCCCCCATGACCATAGCTGTTGACTGGGGCGTAAAGCAACAAAACAAACAAAATGTTTCCATAAAACCAATTTGGGACGCTAAAACCGCTGATCCCAAAATCTGAAATCAAGACAGTTATCCCCAAAACAACAGTTTACAGTAGAAGACTGCTTATACAAACATGTGTTGCATGTGTCACTGGGATGATGTCTGCATTCAATTACAGTAAATGTTCTTAAATTTCAAACACTAGCTAGTTACCTGCCAAAAAGGCCAAGAAAAATAGCACAGATCCAGTCTGATCAGGGTCTACACGGTTTGCTATATTGACAAGCATTTTGTAAATTTTAGCCTTGCTAACTAATATTTTGTTTGAGAACAAAAGTAGAAATTTAAAGTGTTCGAAATTTTAGAAAATTTACTTGAGCCTTCAGATAGGGAGAAGTTAAGTGGCTTTCAGGGAGAATCTTTGGTATAAACTTTGAATTCACCTACAAAACCTGTGTAAAACAGCCACTCTAAAAAAGACCGAATATTGTTTTTTTAAGACCAATTATCGCTTAATGCAGGTCAAAAGTATTGCAGAATTCTCCAAGGGGAGCATTCTGCAATACTTTCGGCCTTCATTAAGCTACCATTTGTCATTAAGATCTTTGTTTTGTCTATTTTTGAGTGGATGTTTTACACAGGTTTTACTGTATATAATCTATACATTAAAATTTCTCCCTCTTTTGAAAATAGGGAGAGATCAGCTTGAGCCCTGGTGGGTATCGATGCCTTTCTTTTATTACTTTATAATAGCTTGTGGTTTAATTTTAAATGTACGTGTATATCTTGCCACATTCTCAGTAAACTCCATGCGAGGCATTTGAGCTGTGATATGTGATTTCCAACAATGTGGCATTTTGACAAGTGTAGACTCGTACCACCCTTCGCAGCCTCCTTTCAAGCTAAAAAACTCCAAATAATGTTTGGTCAGCGAATAACAAATGCTCTGATCAGGCTGCATGATGTATGTGCAAGCTTATCTGAGCCTTTGCTGGTCACACATTCCACATTGTTGGAAGTCTTATGTCGCGGCTCATTTGTTTCTATACAAATTAACGCTTCGGCTACTTATTGCAACTAAATGTCTCCTGCTGCTCCTTTTAAAATGTCTCTGTGGCAAACAGTGTGGACCCAGATGTGACTGCTCATCTAGGATCAGGGTCCACACTACTTGCCTGTATGCTGAAATTAGTCTGTGGTGTTAGCAACTAGATGCAGCAGACAACTTTGGCAGACAACACAGTCACTATTATGTGCATTGTTATGTAGTGGGCAAAGGGTCAATATAATCATATTCCATGTGCAAGGCTGGGTTGTTCTTGTTCAAAAAGATCTGACATTTGCACTGTATGTATGTGGCGTAAGTTGTACATGTATGTCACAGGATGTACATCACAGCCTCTTTGTAACAGTTGTCTGGATCCAAAGCATAAACTTTGGTACATGTTGATGCAGTTACAAAAACATATAGAAAAATGACGATTAACCCTTATCCCGCCACTATCTTTTTGTCCTGCAAATGTTGTCTGCTTTTTACGTCTGCTGCATATACACTTCAGAATATATACACTTCAGAATATATACACTTCAGAATTGACTTTATCACAGAAGCACACAATATGGACCCCGATCAGATTGCTTCCTTATCAAACAATATCAACCCAGATCAGACTGCTCCGAATGGAGCAATAGAGCCCTTACAGAAATATTTAGTCTCTGGCTCATACCTGCGCCACTAGAGCTGCAATATTGCGGCTCTAGAGCCGCTACTACTTGCGGCTCTAGAGCTGCATTAAAGTATTTCGTATGCAAATTAATTTTCCGGCTCTAAGTTGTGGCATTGTTGTGGCTAGTAGGCGTGGCTTAATTGGTTGCAGGTAGTATTTGTGGCTTTATAGCGGCAATAAAGCCGGAAGATGTGTTGTGGCTATAAAGCGGCAATAAAGCCAGAAGTTGTGTTTACACTTATGCATACATATTATTTGTATTGATAGAGGAATCAAGCTAATCTTTACAATACATCTTTTTTAACAGCTTTTTTTTTCCTATTTTTATTGGCAATCCTATTTTTTAAAGGAATAAGCATACTTTCCTACTCGAAAGCAGAGCCCAACTGCTTCAACAGTTCTGTACATATAGCATATATCTAAGAACTAACAAATTAAATGGTATAAAATTAAGTAAAGTACTATATACACAATTATTGCTAAATATCTTAAATTATAAACAGCTTCCAGCCTTACTTCTTGAGGTGGCTCTATGTAATTGAATAAAAATTATTGCATGCGAAATACCCTTGTGAAAAATAGTGGGTGGGGTGCCTGATGAAGTAAACAAAGAGTATATTATTTAGCTCTCCCAGATTATATCAATGACATATTATCAAAATACAGACCTACTTTTAATCCTAAAATGTGCAGTAGTCATTTGTGATCAATTAAAGCACCCATTAATCCTTTTTATTTAGAATTCCAGAATTCCAAACTGCTTCCATTATATGTTATCATCTCTTTCCCTCCAAAACTTAATGTTACACACAGTGGTCACATGATTTCAAGTTCTGGCTTGCTTCTGGCAAGAAGAGCTGCTAGTGACTGTATGTTTTTATCTCAATATTAAACTTTTGAGTTGTGGCTAGTGTCTGGCAATAAGTCTCTCCTATAATAATAATGTTTGATTTGTGGCAAGCTTCCGGCTCATAGAGCTGCTAGCCGCACTATTAGCCAGTAGCGGCTAGTACTTGCGGCTCTAGAGCTGCAATATAGCTGCTAGCCGCTACAATTGGCTTTCTTCTGGCTAATACTTGTGACTCTAAAGTTTTATTGCGGCTCTAGAGCCGCAATCATGCAGCTCTAGAGCAGCTACATTTTCATTTCTGTAAGGGAGGCTACCTTTAAGCAGACAAGTTTCTGAAAAGAAGAGGAGCAGAAGACAAAAGTAATGCTGGCATTCTAAAGGTTAATGGCCACTTTTTTATACAAAGAATTGAAAGTTTATCTCTAAAAGACTTGATGCCTGGTTACATTGCCTCACTCTGAATTCCTGGTAGAGATGACTGCCCATCTCTCCAAGGCCTCATTAATATTCCTGAATTCAGGATCTTGAGGCTAACTTTTCATAGAAAGTCAGCCGCAAAATCCTGAATGAGGCAGGATACAAGGTTTTTTCGGATTTATTTTCAATTTATCAAAAGACAATTGACCATTAAAATTTAAAATTATGAACATTTTGTAGGCATACTGCAAGTTTAAGTTTGAATTTCTAAAGTTCAGGATTTTTGAAATTTTGATCCTTCACCCATGAAAGTGTTATAAAATTGAAAACTGGATTAAAATGAAACACATTACAAAGATGTTGTGATATATATTGAGTAATGCATACTGTGACATTTAACCACTTAAATCTATGGCGACATCAAATATTGCTTCATATGTAAATTTAAATTTTATAATGTAAATTTTTTTTATTTCTCTAAAGCACATGTCTTGGCTTTATTTCATTCCTCCATATACATACCATGACATAGCTGCAGATAAGGATGGGTATGTCCGGTATGGTGACAATGTAGTGTTTATTTTCCTAATATCTCAATATAAAATTTGTATTCATTAAAACTCCATTGCTGAGGCAATTCTAAGGAATATGCACAATGGGCTTTTTTATTTAGAACAAAAAAATATACTTCAATAACCATCTTTATCTGTAGCCTAGATTGGTTCCCCTTGTTCATAAAGCTCTACTTCCATTACGCATGTAACGATCGGTACCGTCTATTTAATTTCAAGTAGAGAATCCTACTCATGCGCATGCTCCAGAAAGATTTTTTCAGCACAATCTGCAGTAATTTTTCAGTTGCTATAATTTGATAATTTAGTAAAAGAGAAAAATATAGAAACGCCCAGAACAAAATAAACTTAATAAAACAGCTTGTTTAAAAATTGCAGTTTATGTCACAGGTATTTTCCAATACCATGTCACTTATGACGTCAGTGTGTATGCGATACGTAGGCGCAATGGCTACTAGTCTTTACCTGTCTTAATATGCTGACAAGCTATTAAAGATAGACCAGTCTATCTGTAGCCATGTAGAACTAGACAAAATGGTCATCAGATGCAGAGCAACAGACATAGCTACCATTACGCACATGTGTAATGAAAACTGGATTATTAGTCCCCTACCGGTCAAAGACCAGTTTGGGGGACTATAGGTTTGCTTGATTCCGTCAGTAACGCTTTTGGGTCCAGGCCATATCCCCTATATTATTTGAGGTAGGAATCCCAAATTTGGTGTGTGGATGCATCTTGGAATGGCAAAGTGTCGCCTACCATTTTGGGGTCACTGTGACGACCTAGTTTATAGAATAACGCGTCCGAAGCATATCGCCTACATTGAGGTAGGAATCCAAAATTTGGTGTGCATGCATCTTGGGATGGTGGTGTCACATACCATTTTTGGATCACTGACCTAGTTGACCTTGACCTCATTTTTAGAATAATAATGTCCTTAGCATATCTCCTACATTATTTGAGGTAGGAATCCCAAATTTGGTGTGTGGATGCATTTGGGGTCACTGTGACTTTGACTTCGTTTCTAGAATAATCGTGTCCGGAGCATATCTTCAATATTATTTAAGGTAGGAATCATAAATTTGGCGTGTGGATGCATCTTGGGATGGTGGAGTGTCACATAACATATTCAGGTGACAGTGACCTCTGACCTCATCTCTAGAATAATTGTGTCAGGAGCACATCTCCCAATATTAATTGAGGTAGGAATCCCAAATTCGGTGAGTTGCATATTATGCGATGATGTTCCACCATATGAGATCATGTACATGTACAGACCTCCAGATAAGAGAGCATATTTAAAAATCTTTTTTTTTTATTTCTCAATCAAAACATGTGGGTACTCAAAAGAACCACTCCAAATCATAAAGTTATGGATAAGAAAATAATAGCAGTTTATTCTCTCTGGAAATGGTTGATCAGTGACAGACATCAGGTGCTGAAAGGTGTTGGTCCCGAAATGGGCATACCAATATTCTGTAAGCTTCAGAAGTTCTGCTGTCTGATCTGGAACCTATAAAAGAAAAAAGAAAAAAAAGTGCAAGGCTCAGACCAAAACACACTTAACAAAAAAAAAATTATACTTTTCTTCTACAGCCAATAACACTCTTTTTTTGTTGTCTACAGACTTTTGAAGACCTATTAAAATCTCCAATCATGACTGCAGCAGTTAATTAAAAACTAGAAATTGTGTTTTTGAAACACTGTGCCCCCAACCATTTGGATGGTACTCTTTTTTTAGACAACGATCATCTAAGTTTGAAATTCCTAGCTATACTACTCACCATCCTGTAATAGCTGACAAAATTTGAAGATCCTTATAGGTATAATGTAAATAATTTAGAAGGTAAATCTTTTAACCCATACCATGCTGAAACTGGATACATCCTGTTTTGAAATCAGTATAGAACCAAATCAGCTGGTATTCATTTATATTCCATAGGGAATAATGTTAAACACATATGATAAATTAACTCTATTTCAATATTTCGGCCAAAGGCCTTTTTCAAGAAAAAACATGCACTTTAGTATCAACTACTTAGTCTCTGTTCCACCATTTTGAAATTCAAAATGGTGGAACAGAGACTAAGTAGTTGATACTAAAGTGCATGTTTTTTCTTGAAAAAGGCCTTTGGCCGAAATATTGAAATAGAGTTAATTTATCATATGTGTTTAACATTATTCCCTATGGAATATAAATGAATATTGAAACAAATTCAAAATGGTGGAACAGAGACTAAGTAGTTGATACTAAAGTGCATGTTTTTTCTTGAAAAAGGCCTTTGGCCGAAATATTGAAATAGAGTTAATTTATCATATGTGCAAATCAGCTGGATCCTGAAGCAAGCTGATCAGGTTGCATACTGTTTTATGCTCTTCTTGTAATAATGCATTTAATTCTATTAAGTCACGGTGCAAGTCGGTTGGATTTAAAGTGGGGAAGAGTGTAGTAAAGCATGGTAAGGGTTCAGCATTTGTTGCCTTGTTTGTATAAATTGATATGCTTAATTACTTACACTATACTTCCACCAAATGCTTTGAGGCGTGACTGTAACGGTAAATGCATTGAATAAATCGAGGGTCATGCCAGATGTATAGATGCTACTCTAGTACCATCATATTCATTTCTGAACTATTTCTGCTACATTTGTCATTCTTACCAGGTCTGTACTAAAACCTTTGCATTTCGTTTCGGTGAAGGCTTTAAATTTTTAAAGATTCATTTGAAGATTTAGCAGATAATTGCAAGAAGTTAGTTCACATATTCATTCTAAAGTGTTCAAAAAGTTGAATGGGTGGTCAAGGTAGTTCTGGTCATTTATTGAGTGCAGTTTAACCAGCATTTTGTGACTCATGATGCAGCTGACCCTTTGCTGCAATTGTTGTCTGTTGATAACCTTTGCAAACAGTTTTGGAACCAGATCAGGACTGACAAAATGTTGAGCCAGATCTTTATCCTAACTGTTTGACTCTCTAGTGGTGTTTAAAAAGGAATTACTCTTGTATATATCAAATTAACCCTTGTCCTGCTGAAACTAGATATATCCCGTTTTTGAAATAGCGTGGCAACTGATCAGCTGACCAGGATCCACTTTTGTGCATTCAGTTCATGGTCTAGCCAAAATTTAGCTTTAGCTTTGGGATTGTTTTGCTCAGTAGTACAGGGTTTAACAATTTAAATTTGATAGTTTGTGTAAACTTGTTCTATTTTGTGTGTGTACATATTATTTATTTTGAGGGCCTCATGGAAGATTAGTTGTTCTACTAAATGTTGTCACCCTCTTTAAATAAAGACTTTACTTACTAACTTACTTGCTTACTTACTTAATAAATTTTGAGATATCCGGATTACAAGTTTTCAATGGCCAAATTTGCAAAGGGCAATAACTCGTAAAAATAAAATAACTATTTTAAAATTTTACCATGTAATCTACTCATCATCCTCTTACAGCTGACCAAATTTGAAGCTCCTAGCTATAGTAATTTTCGTAATACATGTAGCTTGATTACAAGTTTTCAATGTCTGAATTCGCAAAGGGCAATTAAATCACTTTTTTTAAAAGTTTCACCAGTTAATCCACTTACTATCCTCTCTATAATCATTTTTGAGATATCTTGATTGCAAAATTTCATTCCCATCCTTTGCAATTTCGAAATCCTTACTTGATTTTCTTGGGAATGGTCACACGGACAAACAGATGAATGCACACTCACAGGCAAGCCCAAAGCAATATGCCCCTTCAACTTTTTCAAAGTTTGGGGCATAAAACGGGGTCAAGAAAATTCTTACCTGTTACCTTAACAAATATCAGTTAAGGTTAAATTTGAACGGGAGGTAACTCAGTTGTTTTGTGTCTCCAAACATAGGGATCGGCGTTGTCTTCCACGTCACTCTTTTGGCTTCCGATCAATAACTTTTAAAGAGATGAATTAATTTCATTCAAAGTTTACAGTTTGAATGTGGAGATCATCTGCAAAATTATGACGGTATAGTTATGGCCTAATATGAATGTTTACAGGATAAGGAAATCGTATGTTACAGAGCTCCAGATAAGAGTGTGTACATTGTATTGGAAAACTATTTTCTTTATTTCTCATCCAAAACATATGTTGTGGGTACTCAAAAGAACCATCTCAATTTAAAAAAAAAATCCTTATCTGGACCTATGATGTTATTATATGTTTCCTATGTTTATCATATGATTTCTGGTATGATAAAAGTAGTCGTGAATGCATTTGAAATATATGTAGCAGATGTGATAAGCAGACAACATATCAGGGACAAAAATTATTGACAGGATAAGGGTGAATATACCTTTAACTTTATAAGGCTAGCCATGGCTTGTAATGAAACGATCTCTGTTTCAGTTTGTGAGTCCCTGACACACCTTCCAATGCACTGTACACCTTGGTTCATCCTGGTACCTGTAATATGAAGCTAACCTTTAGGGTGTATAATAAGGCCCCTGATCAAAAGTTAAATTTCTTATCTCTCATCCAAAACGTAAGCTGTGGGTACACAATGAGATGGCCCAAAACATATGTTAAAACCTGATGGGTAAGAAAATGTTCACAATTTTTGGCTCAGATGTTTAATTATAAAATATTCTTATCCACCATTTTAAACATAATGCGGCATTTCAACTGGGTCTTCACTGTTTGCCAAGTTACATATTTAGGACTTACGAGTGTTAAACATGCATGCACGGCTATCTTAACCCATATAAGCCTAACGTCCTATACTCCTCAAAATAATTAAAGGACCAAGATTTTAGAATGCGAGTATAATTAGCTCAAACATTTAAATTCTGTAAAACTTGGCCCAAAGCTTTCTATTCGTTCTGCCCATAAGCCAATGATCATTATTACTGATTCCCATGCCTAATTCTGCTGTTACTGTGTCTTAAATGCACATACCCTCAAAAACACACCTTCAAAAGGCAGTGGGTGGGGTAAAAAAATTCTTCTGTGGTCAATCGAGTAGAATGAAAGTGACATTAAATTAAACTTTGTTTTAAACAGTTCAACTGACATGCAAAACATTTCTTTAAACAGTTTCAATATACAAGGAAGCAAGCATTTTCATCTCTGACAATGGAGTTTTGACGTTGTTTTGTTTTCTGAAAACAATGTGTGTACTTGGCCGTTAAGAATTAGATTTTCAATCGCCATTCTTTGCCTTTGAGTGTTAGAAAGATGTCCCGGTGTATTGTTTAAAGATTGTCACAGACAAACGCCAAAACCAGTTGTCTGAACCCATAGACTGGCGATTACGCCACAGCCAAAATGGGCAATTTTCTCTCACAGGAAGAGGTGGATGGTATCGACGGGATTAAAACACCATACAATCATGTGAAAACAGCGATTTCAGCATCTGAAAGCATTTTTCATTAATTTCATGCAGTTCTGAGGTCCATGGATTACACACAAAAATGACATTTCAATCCATTTAGGTCAAGTTTCAAAATGATAAAAAATCTGTGTTAGTAACATTTTCTACCATTTTCTTTTGGCCGTTACACTTGGCAATGGGGCGGCAAAGCTGTCCGAAAATTTAGGCTAGATCGTAAAATTGGGTTTCAAAATACGTTCGACACAAAATGCATCAATGTTATAATTGATAGCGTTGGTCCTTCAATTATTTTGAGGAGTATATTTGTGGGACATAGGCAAACAGTGCCGACCCAGATCAGATGCCACAGAATGTGATGTCTGATCAGGGTCTCCACCGTCTGTTTACTTACAGACTGTTCTCTTAAAATCTAAAAAAAAAACCTAACAACCCTTAAAACAGAAATGGACTGGTCTAATTGATGAAACTGGGAATTTCCATTCGACTTAAATGGGTTAATAAGGCCAGAGGCCTAAATATTGGCCCAAGCCTTCTCGATTGTGCCAGCAGAAATGGTTCTGGCTAGACTGTGCATGAAGTGCACTTGAATTACAGAAGGCATATAAAGTGAAAACATTTTCAGGACAAAAAAAATGGCAGGCTAAGACTGAAAATGTCTGCATATTTTAGTGGGGCTTAAAAGGTAAAGTATTGAAATACTAGACTACCAAGATGGTCCCTACTTATGCGTTCTAGTTAAACGGTTTTTCTGTTGAAGTAATAAGTGCAAATACATTTTGCAATGTATCCAAACATGCATGTGTGCAGTAAAGTGAAATATATACTGCCCAACAAAAGTTTAGCACGGATTTTATTATCGCGTCCAGGTTTGAATATATATGAAACCTTTTATTTGTTGTAAGTCAACAAGTATGGGGATCTTAAAATTAATGAATTTTCCTGTCCCCCAAACTAAATGTTATATGGTTAGGCATCAGTGGCTTGACATTACATTTCATGCCATCTGCATGTAAATGATACAAGCATACATCCAAAATTCAAACTTTCGATTCTAACGTAAAGTTTAAGGTTCTAAATGATGAAAAACGTTGAAAAAATAAAAAATAACAGAATGGTACCCGTTTATGCCACGTTTCTGAGTTCAATTATGACATTAAACTGATCTGTTTACGTTACTTGACTTTTCAGCGAACTGAATTAAAAATTCAAGTTATCAGATCAATGCTATAGTTGCAAAAGCACCTGGATCGGTGGGGCCCCCCTCCCAGGGGCTTTGGGGATCTGGGGAGAATGGCTATTTATTTTCAGGGATCTGAGGAGCACTGGCAATTATTTTAGGGGAGCTGGGGAGCAAGCTCATAGTTTTGGGGATCTAGGGAGCCCTGTCAAAAAGCAAAAAAGATAAAGGAAAAGCCTCCATTTTGTTTGATTTTTAAAAAATTCTTCTGCTTCTGGGGGGATAGCCCCCCAGACCCCCCTTTTAAGTTCGAAATCGAATAATTTTAGTATAGCATGTACATCTATGTTGGTCGGAGAGAAAATATGGCAATTAGATTCTGTTGTTGATTTAGTAGCCTTAATTGATTTTTAGGATGGTAATCACATACTTAGGAATGCCCTGATTGCACCAGATTGCACTGTTTTTATCAAAATTTTCCCGGGGGAGCATCCCGAACCCCCCCCCCCCCCCCCCCCCCCTAGCATGAGTGTGCCTCTTTATTGTTACAGGGACTACCTATGCACCTGCTATGTAATCCTCTCATTAGATATTAGCTCATTTTTATAAAGGAAATTTGAAGAATACTGATCAGATACTTAAAGTTAAACAAGCATATATAGGGGACTGATAGCAATTATTGTAGAGAAGACTTTTTATGGTTACAAAAAAATAAATGCTTTCAAAAAATATCTAGTTTAAGCTGTTGGAGAAAATCAGCCGCTGCCCCCAACCAGAAAACCAAATGATCTGTCTCTAATTAAAAAAAACAAATCTGGAGAGCATTCCTCCATGCCTACTCTACTAGGTACAGCAATAGCATTTTAAGGATGGCCTCATACTTCGAGCCATATATCATGAATGCATTTCAATGAAATAATTATATGTCATGTAGTCCATGGCTAAGCCCTGTCTTTACATGTATAAGGCAAAATATCAAGTGCGCTCTTGTATAATTCATAGGTTTAAAAGTATGTGATTTTAATCCTACGGAAAGAAAAATACATTTTAGGGAGAATTGACTTATATTTTTGGGGATTTCGGGAGAAGCTGAACTACTTTTAGGGATTTGGGGAGCAAAGCAAAATACTTTTAGGGAGCGGAGGAAAATATTTTCAGGGATCTGGGGAGATCAATGCATTATTTTCAGGGATCAAGGTAGCACAGACCCCCCCTGGGGGGGCCTCATCGGTTCTGTAAGTCAGTTATTTGAAAACGTCTTCTATGGATAGCGTTACCACCTACATTTAGCCTAGAGTTCATATTAGCGTCACTCCTCGTGAATCAAATACACAGTGACAACCTTTTATAAAGTTGCCCTATCCTTAATTGTCTTTTTTAGTACATACTCTATAACATGAAAACTCCTCCAATTACGCATGCCTACACCTCAAAAACAGTATTGTTTTTGACTTGCAAACGCCTTTATAAAAATGACTTTAGTGGTTTTCGAGACTCAAACGTTGCTTCAAAGGTGCTACTGAGATTACCTTAATTTGTATCCAGAATGGCTGAATCGACCTAACTGGAAACAACAGACTTTATAAACATCGATCCAGTATCAATTTTGCATTGCGCATAATGCAGTTGAGACACACTTTTGACCCCTGTCTTGTTTTACGCAACAAACGACGTAGTAAAAATCAAATTAAATTACAACTTTTCCTTAACTTTAGCAAACCATCATTTGAGCATATATTTTAGAATTTTGAATACTTTGTGCACACAAATATCCGTGCTAAACTTTTGTTGAGCAGTATATGTATTCAATAATATTTAACTCTTTGCAGTTTGCATGCTGGGTAATTTTTGCATGCTTTTTTGTCGTCTGCTGGATTTTTCGAAATTAACTTTTTCAAAAAATTATTTCAGGAACACCACCAGATTGTCAAATGGTTTGGATCTGTTGGTCCTGATCTGGGTCCAAACTGTTTGCAATGGTTATCAGCAGACTACAAAATGTCGCCGCTAGCAAGGAAAGAGTTAAGAATGAGTGACAACAGAGTTCTGAATACCTAATTTTTCCAGTGCCATCTTTCCTTCAATTTAATTTTTCCAGTGCCATCTTTCCTTCAATAGAACTTCCTATAAATCCTAGAGTTTGAATGGATAAACTCTGTAATGATTCACTTTCTGGATTGGTCAAATTGTTGAACACCGTGTTCACAAATGTTGTGTTAGAACCACACACTTCTTTAGGGTGAATTCTGGCCACACAACCAAAGAACTTGATTAGTCCTGAATAGAAGTAATAATGATTCTAATGCACTTGATTTTGTAACATGACATCAGTCCGAAATCACGTTTTACCACTCCCCTCCCGCGTCACCGTAAAACTGCATTTCTAACTGTTTATCTGATAAAAATGAAAATTTTGAATACTTTAAACCTGTGTTATATGGCCACTCAAAAATAGGGAAAACAAAGATCTTAATGACAAATGGTAGCTTAATAAGGGTCGAAAGTATTTCAGAATGCTCCCCCTTGGAGCATTCTGCTATACGTTTGACCTGCATTAAGCGATAATTGGTCTTGAAAACCAATTTTTGGTCTTTTTGAGAGTGGCCATTTTACACAGGTTTTACTGTACAGTTATCCCCTAATTAATGCATAAAAAGTACTGCCACATGCCATAATCACCCTTGTTTTAACCAGAGCAAATCCATATATTGACAAGGAAATTGATGTACTCATATACAACAGGCTTTACACTTTACCAAGGGCATCTTGGGCTGTCACAAAACATGACTTCAGCACCATCACTAATTATCCTGTGTCAGAGGTGGTACTTAATTGTATGGATTCCTGATCTTTGCCGCCTTTCTTACGTTCCAATAATTCTTTTAAATTTGTAAACTAAATTGCCATAAAATACAGGTACTGGTATATGCCTTGTTGCAGAAGAGTCTTTAGAAAAGTAAGTGAGTATGATCAGCTCATGACCAGGCCATGTGTATCACAAGATCAAGATCATCCTATTCTCCACAGGGCCATACCCTTTAGGTTGTAGCCTACACCAGGTACCTGGGTGTGGACATTGCGAATGACTTGATCTGGAAACCCCATATCACCATAATTTTTAAAAAAGCAAGTGAATATGATCAGACAATAACATCAACTTGTTTATTATCAGAAAGAGCTAGATAGCATGAAATCTCTCTCATAACAAAACAAAAAAGAATCTGCAACAAGAGAAGCGCATTTAGTACCAATTGAAATACATATAATTTGTCAAAATAATCTTGAGACAAATTTTATAAATATATTGTCCAAAAGATAATGGAGAGCACCACACATTTCCTTTTTTATAATGAATGGTGAATAATGAGCCAAAAAAATAATGAATAGTGAATAATGCAGGCCTAAAAATTAATGAATATTCCTATTTTTTAATGAATTGAATAAAAAATAATGAATACAGGTGTAATGCTCATGTATGAGCGAACCAGTATAGATAGAAAGAGAAAGAAAGAATAGTGAATAATCAGATTTCTTTGCCATCTTTCTTACTTTTAATGAATAATTTGTCTTATTTTAATGAATAACCCAAAATTTTAATGAGATGAAAAATGGACTAAATTTTTTATGAATAGTGAATACCAGACCCCCCCCCCCATACAGACCCTCATGACACAGAGAGGAGCTAGATATCAAAATCTAGGACTCCTTTAAAAGTGCTTTAATATTTACATGAATTTCCTGTTGACTTATGCAAATTTCTTGCCAACCATTTATTAGAAAGAATTCATATTATGACAATTGACTGACTACCACAGACACTGGGATACATGCCAAAGCTGGGGCTAAATGTTAAAATCCAGGACATCTTTAGATTTATTTTCTGATTTTTCTTGAGTCACACCACATGGCATTGACATAAATACGACCAGTTTATGGGATTTTTACGAGTCAAAGGCCTGTGGTCACTCTAAGCATTGATCGATGGTAGAGGCAGGGCACACGTTTCTGGTTTGTTTTGCATTTAAAACTGATTTACTTAGTTGGTGAGCCTGAAGTCCTCTTATCAAAAATAAAATGATCAGCAGATTGATGTGCCGAAGTCTCATATTTCTGCCAAATGTGTGAGCAGAGATTAAAAGTAAAACATATAGTGAAGAGAACTGTTGTCAGGCATAACAGCCATCTTTAAACAATTCCGAGCGCTAAGAAGCAGGGTACCAGATTCCTACTCATTTGGAACCATGTGGCAGTGGTGTTTCTAAAGGGAAAGATGACCGCTAGGGGACGTCACTGTTGGGGAGTTTGAGGAAGGACTGGTAGTGTCTTGCGGTATTTAGTATGACCCTTTGTGTGGTAACAAGGGAAGCAACTCTGTATTGCTCTTCAATCGAGGAGTTATTGCGGGAAAAATACACGTGAAGTGAGTTTTACAAGGGTTTTGTCCAAGTGCTCTTTTGGCGCTTTTCTTAGAATTCAAGCTTGGTAGTTACAAAGATAGATTGATGGGAATGTGGTACATAAATGGGTCAATCCTTTTCATTCATCTTATGTTAAAAAATGCCAAAACCATCCCCTTGTCCGCCCAAAACACGAACAAAAATTTTGAAAAAAAAAACAAACTAAAATCAGTAGCGATACAGGGACGAAATTGCATAAGCCTAAATAGCGTTTCTGCAAGTTTTGAGGGGGGGGGTCATTCATGTTTATGACCACAGGCACATGTTTCATTTAAAAAAGCCCCATCATACCGGAAGTCACAGAGTTTTTGAGAAGATTACAGAGGGGGAAACTTGAGCCACCAGGGCTCCTCATTTCCCTACAGAAACATTAATCAGTATTTGATATCCTGGCACAGCCACAGGTGAAAGGCGCGTTGATTTGTCCACCCTACCCCCCCCCCCCCCAACCCCCCCCAAAAAAGTTAAAAAAAAAATACAAAGCCAAGAAATATTTGTGAAAACTGTTTTTCCATCGACCCCTGATCAAAAGTTATATCTATAACTGATAGGCATGTACAACCTCAGTCTACAAATAATTAATAATTATTGTTGTACCCTCCAACTGCATTTTTCGCGCATTTCGCTGTACTTTTTACAGTTCAGTGATTTAGACTGGGGTTGTACATGCCTATCAGATCGTGTCCGACCTTGGGATCTTGTATGTTTAACTGTCATCTGAATGTAAACGCAAAAGAATCGGGAAAATTTTAAAGTGGCATTTTGTTACTACTTCCCTTAGGCATATTTCTAGGCCAAAGACTTTGTCACGGAAGCAATATATGGTGAGCTACGAGAACAAAACTGCGAGTGTTACCTTGTAAAAGCAGAAAATGCCATTGAACATAAATACCTTTCTATAATATAGTCATAGTGAACCATGAAAAATTTATAAAAAGAAATTTCATTCATATTTCCAAGGAAAAACACAGTTTTCACAAATATTCTGTCGGGGTCCAGACTGTTTGACACATTAAAAGTTATGACAACCTGAAGTTGAACCGATATATTTAAACTTTGCGTTAAACATTTACATGACATTGTCATCTGCTGATAACCCTTTGCAAACAATTTGGACCCAGATCAGGCCGGACATTCTATCAAGGCCTTATCTGGGTCCAGACTTTTTGACACTTTAAAGTTTATGGCAAGCTGAAGTTGAACCGATATATTTTGGCTTTGCGTTAAACATTTACATGACATTGTCATCTGCTTATAACCCTTTGCAAACAGTTTGGACCCAGATCAGGCCTGACATTCTGTCCAGGCCTTATCGGGGTCCAAACTGTTTGACACTTTAAAGGTTATGACAAGATTGAGTTGAACCGATATATTTTGGCTTTGCGTTAAACCTTTACATGACATTGTCATCAGCTGATATCCTTTTCAAACAATTTGGACCCAGATCAGGCCTGACATTCTGACATCAAAAGCCCATACCCATAATGTACTCACTTTGCACTGAAAGTTCAGGTCAGGTCACTTCAGTAACCAATATTATCTTTTATCTATCTATCTGTCTGTCTGTCTGTCTGTCTGTCTGTCTGTCTGTCTGTCTGTCTGTCTGTCTGTCTGTCTATCTATCTATCTATCTATCTATCTATCTATCTATCTATCTATCTATCCATCTATCCATCCATCCATCCATCCATCCATCCATCCATCTGTGACACCCTCATATGACAGAGTGTTTTGAGCTATTATTATAATTGTTCAGATTAATTGTCCATATATCGGGTCAGTCAAGATCAGGTGTCCATTGAACCTTGCACTTAGACAAAAAAATAAAGTTTTCAGAAAACTGTTAAAATATTCAAATCTTTGTTTATTAATAAATGGAGCAGCTTTCCAGAAAATTTCATGACTTAGACTACATGCGCTTTTTCTCAAATTTTGTTTGAATGTACATACCATTTAACTGTCACGGACACTACATAAGGGTGTTATAGATAAATTCTGAAGCCTCAAAGTATCAGAGAAATCTCAGTTAGATGTATGAATGTTTATTAGATTGAAAATATGAGAAGGATAACTTGAAAATTTGGATGTATTTTTCAACAGAGTCTAGTTTTTTCGATATTCCGGAGACTTCGCGAAGATACAGAATATCGGTCTCTTCATGTGTTTTCATGTTACCATATTCCAATTTTTATTTAGTAAATTGCAAGAGGATTTGTTCTAAATCTTCATTATTTTCTCAATATTTAAACATATATCTATTTTGAAACTGTGTTCTTTTGGGTATATGTGCCACAGATTTCTGCAATGAAGACAATTTCCCAACAAACTGTTACGCGTCACGGACACTACAAGTACAGCTAACAGTATCATCTGAATAGTCTTAAGCTCATTATTTGGTCAAATTATTGTATGTAGCTTTCAAACTAAATGGAATGGAACAAAATACAATAAAAAATCAATAAACCGCAACATTTAAGGACTATTTTACGCGGAGTAGTCAAGATCAGGTGTTCATTCAGACATTATTAGAATCTCCTTATCACATATTTGCAGTTGTCATAACATTGGTTCATGGTTACTTTTAAGGATTTTTTCCTTTTAAGTCACATAACAATGGCTATACCTACAAAATACCATTGCTTTTCCTGAAGTTTTCAGCCAAACTATTCGTAAATGTCACTTTGCCATACCAGTTGTCCGTCACAGACACTACATGTACTTCTATGTATAGGACACTTTCTGCATTTAAAACTTATAAATAGTTCATGTTGCTAACAATATTACTGTTTCCATTTATAGAAAAGTGGACAGTTTTTAATAGTATTAACAAAGTTGCAAAAGTTGCTGATTACATAATACACATGCTTATGGATAAGATACTAGTTTAAAAACAACCGATCTTTACAAATAATCTCCAATTATTTGAGCTTAAATAAAAAAAAAAAATGGAGGTGAGAAGTTTTAAAATGGATATAAAAAGACATTAAAGGCTTAAACCTGATGATGTTCTTCCTTGTTTGGGCAATGTCATGAACATACAGACTTAAAATCATAGCATTTAACAGGGTTCCCACACAACCGGAAAAACGGGAAAAGTCCGGGAATTAGATAGGATTACAGTCAAAACGTCCCCAAGTCAAAACGTCCCCTAGTCAAAACGTCCCCAAATTGGTCAAAACGTCCCCAAAAATTGGTCAAAACGTCCCCATGGTAAAAAATGTTGGTCAAAACGTCCCCGAAATGATTTTTTCTTCTAGATTTTAGGAAATTTTAGGCATTATCTGGAATGTTTGAATGAAATTGTTATAGATTAAGTGTTTTTATCCAGATTACATTCTGTTATTTCACTAAAATAGCTTAAGAATGCAATTTTCCGACAGTCCTTCTATACACGATCCTTCAAATATTACATTACCACTAGCTTTTGATTAGTTGCTTTGTGGTAATTATCAGATAATCGTTATGATTGTAAATTTGGAGTAGTTATTTTATTTCGAGGAAACATGTGCATAAAGTTTAACTCTAAATCTAGGTCTACGCAGTATATAAATCTACTATCCAACAGGTGCAAAGTTTGCCTATGGGGAAATGCTTTTGGATAAATAACAAAATTGATAATAGGTGATTAACTCTATTAAAACAGGTGCGTAATACATGTTTACTTGAACTGTTTGATAAAGATGTGTGAAAAACCTGCAGCTCAGAAACGATGACAGTGACTCCTCAGTTAAGAAACTTAATTAAGAAACTTCCATAAATGATATCCGATACATCGGATGTATATACATATCGTATATACATATCGCTAAGAAAACCATTTATTAGTACTTACGTACGTACACATGCATAGATGTCTTTCTGTTCGCATACACGGGTTTTCCACCGTCAATTTTATGAATACATTTGTTGATAAGAAAAAAGGAAAACGTTAAATTAGGTTCTTATATGTGGGGGCTAAATTTTACAATTTTGTCATGTTCGATAAAGATTTCTTTAAACAAATTTAAAGTTGATATCTCATCCCTTCCCCCGAAGATCACCAAGTGACGCGACCTTATGCTCGCGGTAATCCATGTGTACAAACTGTAATGCTGTAGTGAGTCACATGTAAAGTGTCCGCACGACGCTACTCGTCTGCACACTAGATACTTATCATCAAAAATTTAAACGACATTTTCAATGAAACAAGCACCGTAAATTTTATTTGTTACTCTTGTCATAAAGTGATTAATAACTGCACCTATCAGATTGAAAAGATGCGCAGTTTGGTCTGGACCTCCCTACACATTTTTATGAAGCCAATTTGGATATCATAAACTTTGCATTGAGCGAATAACAACGGAGAGGATCAGATTGCATGAATGCGTCTTTGTTGTTCGCATGCAACTAAGGCAGTTTTTCTCGCAACATGTCCCTTTTGTTATGAGTAAATGTATATATTGTTTTAAATGTGTATCTGATAAAACATTGAAATTTAAAAAATAATGTATGTTTATATACATGATATATACTTCTGTTGTTATGTCAGTTCACGCCGTCCTAGTGATGTTGGGTCTACCGTGACTAATTGCTCTTGCACTTTATTAATTATCGGCCACACGGAACCAAAGTCGGTGTACAGTTTTAACTATTTGCATGCTGGTGTCTTATGCTGATAAAATTTGCAAGGGACTTATACCCAGATCAGACCTGACATAACGTGGGGTTATCTGGACATATGACGGTATTCCCGAAACAGCCCTTTAAAAACATTATTTTATAAAAGAAAAGAAAAGCGGACAACAAAATACGCGAAAAACTATTATACTTTAACGTTGATCTATAGCAGCATAAACATAAAATACCCTATCAAAACATCATTTTAAACTTCCATACATTAGTAACTGACACTAAAACAAGCTTTTTCTTAGTTAGAATCCCATATTTCTTCGAAAAATCTCCTTTGAAAAATGGGGACGTTTTATGGGGACGTTTTGACCAATCTTTTTTTCGTGTTTGGGGACGTTTTGACCAATTCGGGGACGTTTTGACTAGGGGGCGTTTTGACTAGGGGACGTTTTGACTTGCACCCATTAGATACTGGTCATTCACGGCTATGAAAAGTCCGGGAATTAGTACATTTGGGGCTTTGAGCCGTGAATTGTCCGGGAAAATATGCAGTCTCGACCATCCGCAACGCCATAGCTATGCTTGGATGTTGAACTTAGTCTTCCAACTTTTTTTTTGGCGAGAATACGGCTCAATTGTAGATCAACTACGGCATTTGTGATAAAATGAACGATGGGATAAGTACTGGGGAGTTTTTATTGGTACCGGCCAATATCATACGATAGACAAGGGAAGTAACTCTAATTGGAATAGACTACAAATCAAAACAAAACTTTACGTTCTCTTGAGCATTTTTCCAACATGTTTCAGAAGGGTCCGTGTATTCACCGGATCGGGCCTAATCACCGGATCTGACCGGATCGGGCCCGAAATTGGCCTATTTCTTTGCTTTACTGATTGTTTTTTCTTTACAAGGATGATGTGCATAAAAGATTATGTATTTAGTGCAATTTGTATGCACTTGAACATATTGATATTGATATAAACGGCAAAAAAACCCATACTCAACGGACCCTTTTTGCAATGGTCAGCTATCAATTCACACCTGTTGTGTTTTACATAAAATGACATGCGCAGGTCTATCCTTTGTTCAGTATAAAGAAACCAATTTTCCTCAAATTAAAACAAGCCATTTTTAGTACAGACGTCATTAATTTGATCCTATAAATACTTTACAACATAAGATAATTATATCATAGCGTTATTTGACCATTTTTGGGCCCGATCCGGTCAGATAGTAGCTATCGTCTCCGACCTTGATGATCCAGACATCATTATTATGATCATATACATACTTTATAAACATAATAATAATAATAAAAATGTTTTAAAAATGAGCTAAATAGCAAATTTCAGGCCCGATCCGGTCAGATCCGGTGATTAGGTCCGATCCGGTGAATACACGGACCGGTTTCAGAATACAGATTATTTTGTCCACATTGAAGGTTTGTATCATGAAATTATCTAGCGTTCTCACCGAATATTAATATTTTATCCCAATTCTTTCTGTAACAAAATGATAAAAAGAATGAAAGATCGACGCTTGGTAAAAATCTTATGATTTCGTCGTCTGCTATAAACTAGCTGAGCGACTTACAGAGTACATGATCTGAATGATGACAGCTTCAAAATACCCATTTTTTTGCTGAATATCAAGTCAGCATTCAAAGTTTGCATCTGTCCAAGAAAAGCCACATCTGTGTGTAAGAATGGGACTCGAATGAGATGGAAAATTAAAGAGGTAAGATATTATTTTGACTATCTTAACTGTCTCTCTTCTATCAGACCTGAAGGAGTTGGTACTTTGGCGTAAGTTTCTGTTGTTCCAAGTACCCCACCCCACTCCTTCATTTTTCTATCTTATCCCCACTTTATGTTGGCCGGGGAAAGGGCTGGGGGTGAACAAAAAATGATTATGTGTAGGGGAACCCCTGCCCAATTTTTTTTCAGTGTGTTAACTTAGTCATTTTCAAGCTGGCCATTTTCAAAGAGTAGCCCTACTCAAATTTGTTTATGGTGGGTTTGCATAGTTATTTTTAGCAGTTAGGAATCTAGGCCTACTCTGCACTTCCTTTAATGTATAACTGTAGGATTTTTCGTGGCTCCATGTACCCTCTAAAAAAATTGAAGACCCTCGAAATAATATGAATGGGAACCCTGAGAATAATTAACATTGTACAGACTAAAAATGTCCAGGGGTATGGGTCATCTTCCCGAAATGGTGAAAATAAGCCCAGCATGTGTTGGACACTTGAAAACATTCTATTACCTCTTTGTGGAAAAGGTAGGTTGGCTAGCAAGGGCTTCTTTGGAGAGACGACTAACTGCCTAATAAGGAGATTAAAGTATGTACCACCAGTGTCAAACAGTTTGGATCCAGATCAGGCCCAACATTTAATCCTGCCTGATCTGGGTCCAAACTGTTTGAAGAGCAGACTACGCTAGTACATGTTTACGTCCATAGTTCCAGATATGGGTGAAGACTGAAGAGGATTTAAAAATAGGAAAAAAACATGCGGAAATGTAAAGAGCATTTCAAAGCAATTTACATGTTGTAGCTATATGTAGATATATAATCCTGATAAGTTTAGGCTTTCGTGCCACAAAAAACATCAGTTTAACCTGGAAAAGTCCTGGAATTTTGTATTGATGAGACCTTGAAAATCACCTGTTTAACCTTGAAAAGTCCTGGAAAAGTCCTTGAATTTGAAAATGAAAAAAGTGTGGGAACCCTGATTTAACTGTCACGGACACTACAGCAAAAATGATTTAAGTTTTCATATTGTTTTATTTGACACTTAACGATGCACACATTGGTCTAAAGCTGTTGAAAAATGGGATATTATAACTACTTATAATTATAGTTGTATTTAAAGTTCATCAATGTAAAAAAAATACTCATATATTTACAATTTTCTTTGTTAAACAAGTTTTCATTCAATTTAAGAATTTCTATCAGAAGTTATTTTAAAAAGGATCGCTGTGTTAAGTGTGTTATGCTTACATTTGATTTACGTAAAGATTTAAATAGAATTGTGCCAGTCTTTAAGAAGTGTAAAAGAAATCTTCATTTTGGAGACTCGGAGATCTATTTTTGTCAGTAAATATCACTTTTTGATCAGCTACATGATCAAAATTCTATTTCATTTCTAAAGGTTATGGACAACACTTTGTTCTAATTACCAAATCAAGTCAAATCTGAGAAAAGCATTAATGTGAATGAAAATCAAAAGTTGAAACATTTCAAATGACTTATTTTATTACTTTAAATCAAGGCAAAACGTTTCCACACCTCTCACTTCACACTCATGTCATGTTCAAAAGTCACATTAAAAGGACTTCAGCACAGAACCATATACAATGTATTAACAATATGCTCTTACCAAAATTGTTTTTAAACATTTTGTTCACCTCTGTGAAATGCCAATTTTTAACAGGCCTTTAATAAATGATATATATATATTGACATTAGTGAGAACTTGCTAACCTGTACTTGCAGTGAAATTTTGGCTTTTCTGTAGTGTCCGTGACAATTGAATATGTATCAATAAACAGAGCCAAGGCCATTTGTAAACATAAACAATGCCCTAAGTTGATTCAGATATAGAATATTACTTAAGTTTGAAGTAGTATATATATTAAAGTCATATTGCAGTGTTGATACTTATGTGAGAATTGTACTATCAGGTATCTGAAACAAACACACACAGCTGAACAAAAATCAAATCCAATAAAACACTTAAACTACTTTCACTTTACAAATTAACATATGACCCTGGCATGAATTTAAGCAGTTTTTTTTTTTAATGAGCCTGATATTTAACCACTCTGAACAGATATTACATGTCTTTGTCACGGACACTACAGCCGTCACGGACACTACATTTTAGGATTTGCCTCAAAAAATCTCTAACAAATACAGGAATACATATTTCATTCACCATATCTACATTAATTGCTGGTTCCCAGTCTACAGGTGGTTAGTAATGTAAATACAGGTAACCAGAACCCCCCCATTTCCAGGTATTGGGGGGGTACTGGTTACCTGTTTATCCATTACTGACCACTAATAAACCGGTAACCAGCAATTAATGTGGATATGGTGAATAGCTTGAATCAAAGTAGACAGGGGGAAGCATTGTAAGATGAACAGATAAACTTCTCAATCCCATGTCATGCTGCCAAGATATTTGACTGTCACGGACACTACAAAAATTTGTCTGAATATTTTCGTTTGCCTTTGAGATTACCTGATTTTCTAAAAAAGGCAGGGACATGTTTATCCTTATTACTCTGAGTTATTTTATACAACATGACTTCAGAATTGCACCAATTGTTAGAATCTTCTGCATTATTTTCTTTTGGATAGCCAAAATAAATTACCTGTGGTATAAAAACGGGAATTGATAACGAATGAGTAGTTTGGCTAAAATGAGAATAACTTCATTTCTACCTTATCGATTTTGTTCATTTAAAGACCTGCTTAACGTGGAGTCATCTGTCCACAATGTTAAATATGTTGCTTTGTTGTGGACTGAATAATAAAATAATAAAACAAAGATGAAATCTTGCAAAATTCTGAGTGCAAACTGATAACGCTTAAAAATGGGCTTTTTTGACACTTTCTGAGGCTGGTGAGAAAAAAAGTGCTTCCGTACCAAACTTTTTGCTTTCTGATAAGCTTCAGCATATTCCCCAAAGTGTTTCAAACAACAGACTTTGTATTTTTCTTTAACCTGTATCTGGATATGAGTTGATAACACACCGAAAAATTCTACGGACACCTGATCTTGACCAACCCGCATGCGTGATTAACATATCAGTACTGAAATGTTCTTTGTTGTCTTGTTGCTTAACTGTTGACATTTATTGCCAGCGTATTCCCGTAAGTACGTGAATGCAAATACCCATATTTCTTAGTGTTGTCATAATTATTTGGGAAGCTAAAACTCTGTCTTTTCTTGTCTTTCATCATGTTATGATTGTTGCAACCTACTGCAAACTACGATTTTGCCATTATTGAAGGTTATCTTGTGGGAAACGCAAAAATTAAAATATCGATAAAATGTGATTTTCATATTCGGCGGCCCTTGACGACTGTTGCTAACCGGAAGTGCGGTCCCGAGAATTGTTTTGGTTATTGCTTTAAATTATCTATGAGCTCAAGAGCAACAAATATAGAGCTATTGAATTTGAGTTTCCTCTTGTAAGTCTGACAAGGCCTTTCATTTAGAAAGTTGTCAGTGGTAGCAAATATTTTATGGTGCGGTGTGGCTTGTACCTGATGTCACGATTTTACAAGCCGTTCAGAGCACATATGTAGTTATGTACAGAAGGTATTGAGAGATGCCTATTGGAAATATGATTCCAATATATTTACATTTGAGAACTATCGACAGCTCCACTCCCGACACTCCTAAGCCTGAAAAGATTAAAAAGTTTTGGTCATTAATCAAATCTCTTAAAAAGACGGGTTTGGGATCACACCACTCAGAGAAAATGGAATTCTTACCGGGGTTTACCTGTTGGATTTCTTTTGCTCCGGTATTCAGTTTAATTTACTGTTGAGTCCTTATCCTTGCTTTATCTCCTTGTTATATCTTGATTTAAAAGTTTTAGGAGATGATGCATTGATAAGTTAGGGGTCTTTCATGCAAACCAAATATCTATGTGTCTTGATCCACATCTGAATTAAGGGTGAGGTTGGCGCCGTTAAACCGGTTTAAGCCCTCCAGTAAAATATTTTACTGACCGTTCCAAGGCGGTACTTCTTTTGTGGATCTTTTATGTTTTTGTTCTGTCTTGTGTTTGCTATGTTTTGTGCGCGTCTGTTTATATGTGCTTTGTGGTCACCTGCTGGGAAAGGGCTGACCTCTTGGCTCTCGTTTGTGGTGTCTTCTGTGAGTTTGTCACTTTCCCATTGGTATCCTGGGTCAGGTGTGGTACTTGATTGTATCGATTCCTGATCTTTGCACCATTACTTACTTTTCTTAGGACAGATACAAAAGAAAAAGCCAAAATTTGTAATAGGCAATTCCAATCAGTCTTTTTTCAAGCATTTATTTGGTGGTGTCACGTGTAGATAATCATGTTTGTGAGAGCTCCATGTGTAAGAGTGACACCTACTATTTTTTTCATTCAAGAATTTGTTCTAACAAAAAAGGTATCGCGATAAATATCGTATCGTGACAATTGTATCGGGATATGTATCGTAACGTGAGGTAAGCCTATCGTTGCAGCCCTAGTGCCATGGGTTTATCTGCAGTTTGTGATTGTGGTATTTCCTGATCATACTCACTATTTTACATATATATATATATATATATATATATATATATATATATATATATATATATATATATATATATATATATATATATATATATATATATATATATATATATATATATATATATATATATATATATATATATACATTTTTACATTAAGATGTTACATTCTTAAAAAGTGAGTTTTACATTCTTAAATATAGATGTTGTATTCTCACCCAGAGATTAACATTCTTACATAGAGATGTCATTGAAATAGGACCTAGGTAAAGTAAATGGTACATGTAGCCATTTCATTGTGTAAAAGATATAATATATTTGAGCTTGTTTTCCTTTTCCCCATTATGTTTGTAAGATTTTACAAAGGGTTGTCATATTTTTACATAGATGTGTTTCATTTTTACATAGAGGCATAACATTTTAAAAAGAGATGTCACATTCTTACACAGAGATGTCACATTTTTACATAGAAATGTTGCATATTTACATATAGAATGTCATATTCTTACATTGAAATGTCATATATTTACATAGAGACTATCATATTCGTATATACAGATGTCACATTCATAGATACAGACATATCACAATCTCACATGACTAACAAATAACACCTTTTGCTTTAACCAAAGTGATTAGAGCAAAACATTATTTGGTGACAAAAGGTACCATTTGACAGATAGCACCTTTTTCCTTAAAGATAGAATATAACTTAGCTTTGACAAGTCATGTCATTTGTCAAATAGCACTTTTTCAATCAACACATGACTTCAATGCCATTGGTTACAAAAGGTGCTATGTGACATATGACACCTTTTCATCCCAAAGAATTGAGAATTTGCCATACGGTAAAAAGAGTCATCACCAAAAAGGGAGGATAACTCGTTATTTCTAAACTAAATTGTTTTAAACTAGTTTCACTTGAAACTATACACTCATACACTATTTTCAATATCAACACCGCAAACATTTATATTGATTTTGCAGGAGGCTACAAATCTTTAAACATGTTTTTCTCAAAAGTATGAAAAGTGCACATAGCACCTTCTGCCGATAAGGGGGCGATTTTTTTTTATTAAACTAAGCACTAAAAATAGTTGATATGCTTTTAATCATGATCTGTATGATACCCAAGGGGAACTTAGGGGTTGGAGAAATGGGATTTATGTTTGTTGATTTACACATTTCTCTAAAATAACCCTTAGTTGCGGGATATAATTTGCCTTGTTTGACTACGGTTTTGACAGATCCGATTCTGGGAATCCTAGTAAATACTTGTAGATAAGCAGAACTGGCATATTCCTGAGTGTTTCAATTTAAGCCTGATTGCCGTTTCAAATTCAGAGATACCTACCTTTGATTATTGTTACTGTAAAGTACGGTGTCTCCAAACTTTATGCTGGCTCTCAGGTGAGCGATCGTTGCCCATTGGGCTACTTGTTCTGTTATGTGATCTTAGTTTTCACGATAGCTCATGTGTATTAAAAGGCAAACATTAAGTGTCGTGGGACATAAATTCTCCAAAGTTGTTTGTAATATATATATTTGGGTGCATTTGCTATAAGATTCTATGCCTTCTAAATTCTATTTCAGGCAGAAATGTCAGTTCTAAGATATTACAGATGGCCTGGATGTACCTCAGGAACACATGAAGGGGTCTCTATGAGATAATATGCCTTCTATTTCAGGCAGAAATGCCAGTTCTAAGATATTACAGATGGCCTGGATGTACCACAGGAACACATAAAGGGGTCCCTATGAGATTATATGCCTTCTATTTCAGGCAGAAATGCCAGTTCTAAGATATTACAGATGGCCTGGATGTACCACAGGAACACATAAAGGGGTCTCTATGAGATTATATGCCTTCTATTTCAGGCAGAAATGCCAGTTCTAAGATATAACAGAAGGCCTGGATGTACCACAGGAACACATAAAGGGGTCTTTATGAGATTATATGCCTTCTATTTCAGGCAGAAATGCCAGTTCTAAGATATTACAGATGGCCTGGATGTACCCCAGGAACACATAAAGGGGTCTCTATGAGATTATATGCCTTCTATTTCAGGCAGAAATGCCAGTTCTAATATATTACAGATGGCCTGGATGTACCTCAGGAACACATGAAGGGGTCTCTATGAGATTATATGCCTTCTATTTCAGGCAGAAATGCCAGTTCTAAGATATTACAGATGGCCTGGATGTACCACAGGAACACATAAAGAGGTCCCTATGAGATAATATGCAGTGATTCATTTACAATTTGGGGCTTAAGGGTCCTGGGACTCCCTGTTTCCAATATCAATTAGTCCCAACTGCAAACTAATGAGTCCAAAACACTATTTTTAATGACAAGTCAACCATATTATTGCACCCCGGGACTCGCTGAAATAAAAACTTATGCACAAAAGATGCAGGATGCGCAGGTAGCAAAATCACTGTATATGCCATCTATTTCAGGCAGAAATGCCAGTCTGAGATATTACAGATGGCCTGGATGTACCATAGGAACACATAAAGGGGTCTCTATGAGATTATATGCCTTCTATTTCAGGCAGAAATGCCAGTTCTAAGATATTACAGATGGCCTGAATGTACCCCAGGAACACATAAAGGGGTCCCTATGAGATTATATGCCTTCTTTTTCAGACAGAAATGCCAGTTCTAAGATATTACAGATGGCCTGGAAGTACCACAGGAACACATGAAGGGGTCTCTATGAGATTATATGCCTTCTATTTCAGGCAGAAATGCCAGTTCTAAGATATTACAGATGGCCTGGAAGTACCACAGGAACACATGAAGGGGTCTCTATGAGATTATATGCCTTCTATTTCAGGCAGAAATGCCAGTTCTAAGATATTACAGATGGCCTGGATGTACCTCAGGAACACATGAAGGGGTCACTATGAGATTAAATGCCTTCTATTACAGGCAGAAATGCCAGTTCTGAGATATTACAGGTGGCCTGGATGTACCACAGGAACACATAAAGGGGTCTCTATAAGATTATATGTCTTCTATTTCAGGCAGAAATGCCAGTTCTAAGATATTACAGATGGCCTGGATGTACCCCAGGAACACATAAAGGGGTCTCTATGAGATTATATGCCTTCTATTTCAGGCAGAAATGCCAGTTCTAAGATATTACAGATGGCCTTGATGTACCACAGGAACACATAAAGGTGTCTCTATGAGATTATACGCCTTCTATTTCAGGCAGAAATGCCAGTTCTAAGATATCACAGATGGCCTGGATGTACCACAGGAACACATAAAGGTGTCTCTATGAGATTATATGCCTTCAATTTCAGGCAGAAATGCCAGTTCTAAGATATTACAGATGGCCTGGATGTACCACAGGAACACATAACGGCTAAAACAAGATCAGATAGGGACAAGTTGTGCCACTTTTGGTCAAAAATGAAGTAGCAGGAATCACAAAACAAGCTTTTTCTTTTCAAAGCTTCATATGTGCATTTAATTCTAGCAGGTTTTTGTTGAAGTCCTTTTCATGTAAAAGTTACAGCATTTGAATCAATCGTAGGTTGCAGATCTACAGACACTACATACTAAAGCATAACATAATTGTATCTTTTTGATTATTGGCATAAAACAATGATTATACCATGCAGAACTTCGCACAAGTATTGGTGCCCTTGGATACCACCCAATATTTATACCCCCGGTACGAAGTATATAGGGGGTATATAGTTTTTGCCTTTTCTGTAATTATGTTTGTTTGTCTGTTTGTCTGTTTGTTTGTTTGTCTGTAAACTTTTTTTTCGTCAAAGATTTCTCAACAACCACTTGGGTTAGGATTCTGAAATTTGGTACAAAGCTTGATAGTGATGAATTGTATTGTGTAACAAAAGAACAGCCACATATTGCTTATCAGTCCCTTTATTTGTTCATTTTTCTTTCTCTCCAATGGAAAAATTTTTCGTCAAAGATTTCTCAGCAACTACTTAGGTTAGGATTCTGAAATTTGGTATAAAGCTTGATAGTGATGAGTTGTATTGTGTAACAAAAGAACAGCCACATATTGCTTATCAGTCCCTTTATTTGTTCATTTTTCTTACTCTCCAATGGAAATTTCTGTCACAGATTTCTCAGCTCCTATTGGAGCCAGTGTTTTCAAATTTTGTTTACATCTTCAGGATGGCAAAGTGTACTGTGTAAATGGAAATTAAGATGCTAATCCTCATTTTGCCTTCTTTTTTCAAATTTTCATTTTTTCCTTCTTTCTCTCTTATATAATACAAATGGACATTTTTTCTGTCAAAGATTTCTCAGCAACCACTTGAGTTAGGACTCTGAAATTTGGTACAAAGCTTGATGGTGATGAGTTGTATTGTGTAAGAAAAGAACAGCCACATATTGCTTATCAGTCCTTTTATTTGTTCATTTTTCTTTCTCTCCAATGGAAATTTCTGT
Organism: Loripinus fragilis; assembly: GCA_964019695.1. NCBI lineage: Eukaryota > Metazoa > Mollusca > Bivalvia > Lucinida > Lucinidae > Loripinus > Loripinus fragilis. The sequence continues at coordinate 51,060,294 of OZ026521.1, read as the reverse complement.
CACAGATTTCTCAGCTCCTATTGGAGCCATTGTTTTCCAATTTTGTGTACACCTTCAGGAAGGCAAAGTGTACTGTGTAAATGGAAATTAAGATGCTAATCCTCATTTTGCCTTCTTTTTTCAAATTTTCTTTTTTTCCTTCTTTCACTCTTATATAATACATATAGACATTTTTTCTGTCAAAGATTTCTCAGCAACTACTTGATGAAGGATTCTGAAATTTGGTACAAAGCTTGATAGTGATTAGTTGTATTGTGTATCAAAAGAACAGCCACATATTGCTTATCAGTCCCTTTATTTATTCATTTTTCTTTCTCTCCAATGAAAATTTCTGTTGCAGATCTCTCGGCTCCTATTGGAGCCAGTGTTTTCAAATTTAGTGTACACCTTCAAGAAGGCTAAGTGTATTGTGTTAATGAAAATAAAGATGCTAAAGCTCATTTTGGCTTCTTTTTCAATTTTTCCTTCTGTCACTCCTATATAACACATATGGACGTTTTTTGTCAGAGTTTTCTCAGCACATACTTGATTTAGGATTATGAAATTATTTGTGTGCTTTCAGGTAGGAGAAGTGTATTGTGTAAATGAAAACTAAGGTGCTTATCCTCATTTTGCCTTCTTTTTTCAAATTTTCCTTCTGTCACTCTTATATAACACATATGGACATTTTTCATCAAAGTTTTCTCAGAAACTACTTGATTTAGGATTATGAAATCTTTGACAATTTAGTCTTTTCTCTGAAAGTGTTACAACCTCTGATGGCTACCGCCGGGGGTATGTGAGCTTCGCTCACTTCTTGCTATATTTTATTTACAAAAATGATTTCTTTAAATTTTAGCACAGAAGAAAACAAGGCTATGAAAATGCTTAAATTTAGTAAACTTTCTAAATTTAATTTTTTAAGGAATTGAACTTTCAGAAACAAGTAAACTTCTTAACTTATCACATGATTTCAATTCTTAACAACAAAGTAGTTTAACATAGCCTCTGTCGTTACCTTGTGTAGAAATCAAGTTCAATCTTACTGTGCAATATTTTCTACGCACACTACAAAATTGGTAACAGATGAAAAAGTGCAATTTGAAAGTGAAAGATATAATGTTCCTACTGTTAATTAGTTTGGGATAAACAGCAGGTCCTTGAAATAGTTGAAAAAATACAATGACTTTAAATTTTAACAAATTTGCCTGATAAATATAATGAAAGAAGTATCAGATAGGGTATATGGTAATACAAATATGGTAAAATTAGCTTGTGTTATATGCCTAAAGCATTTTCCTGGTTAGAGGAAATATAATATACATGTAATATAAACCAATGTTTAGAGCTTGTTCGAAGCTTTATGAAAATGTATAACATTACTATGTTTCGATATAATATAGCAAAAATAGAATCCTAAATACACCTAAAAATTAGGCATTTTTCAATGTTATGCTGTTTCATTTTGAATTTGTTAAATTTGGAAAATTAGTTTGTGAAATATGTGTGTTGGAAACATAATTTTTAAAAAAGATACCTTAAATTTCACATATGAGCTAATGTAAAATCAACCTAAAAAATGTTTAGATGAAGGGCAGTAATTTTTTGCGTTTTTTAAATAATGCTTGAAGCGCTACACATTTTGAGTTTTCTTAAGAATTAACTTTGCTTCACTGAGCCTGTTGCCACTTGGTCAGTCACAAGTATGCATATTTTTTGCAATTTATTGAAGCTATGGGCATGTTTCTCTGTAACAAATTCAACCACCACCGATGATTTATCTTTGCCAGTAATTTTTTCATTACTTAAAAAAATGCACTGTTTGGTAGTGGTTGTGTCCGTAGATCACATATCATTGCATCTAGCAGATTGCTGTACTTGAAGATTAATTTACATGTTTCTGCTAGTTTCTATTTCAGAATGTGGCACTGATTAGGAAATGCACTGCTTTTTCAGTTGTCTTTCACCAGCACTTTTGATATGAGCGGCCAAAGTCTGTCCGTAGAATGTAGTGTCCGTAGATCACACTCGTTAATGTCATAAAATTACAAAAACATGTCATAATGGCCCATGTTTTTATTTTGTATTTATGACTTCCAACCAAATTAATAGTATGTAAATCAGTATTTGGGCAATTTTTACCTTTTGTGTGATTTGAAGAGGCTCTAAAGGACATATTGTTTCAGAACCATGTGTACCTGTTTCATTCACAAATTAGACAAATATATTTAACCCAAACACTGATTTACATACTATTTATTTGGTTGATATTAATAAATACAATCTAAAAATATGGGCCAGCATGACATATTCTGTTATTTTTTTAACATTGAAAAGTGTGATCTACGGACACTACGTTCTACGGACAGACTTTGGCCCCTCATATCACAAGTGCTGCTGAAAGACAACTGAAGAAGCAGACCTTTTCTTAATCAGTGCTACTCACTAAAATATAAAATAGCAGAAACATGTTTATACCCCCGGTACGAAGTATATAGGGGGTATATAGTTTTTGCCTTTTCTGTAATTATGTTTGTTTGTTTGTTTGTCTGTTTGTTTGTCTGTAAACTTTTTTTTTCGTCAAAGATTTCTCAGCAACTACTTGGGTTAGGATTCTGAAATTTGGTACAAGGCTTGATAGTGATGAGTTGTATTGTGTAACAAAAGAACAGCCACATATTGCTTATCAGTCCCTTTATTTGTTCATTTTTCTTTCTCTACAATGGAAAAAATTTTCGTCAAAGATTTCTCAGCAACTACTTGGGTTAGGATTCTGAAATTTGGTACAAAGCTTGATAGTGATGAGTTGTATTGTGTAACAAAAGAACAGCCACATATTGCTTATCAGTCCCTTTATTTGTTCATTTTTCTTTCTCTCCAATGGAAATTTCTGTCACAGATTTCTCAGCTCCTATTGGAACCAGTGTTTTCAAATTTTGTTTACATCTTCAGGATGGCAAAGTGTACTGTGTATAAGGAAATTAAGATGCTAATCCTCATTTTGCCTTCTTTTTTCAAATTTTCATTTTTTCCTTCTTTCTCTCTTATATAATACATATAGACATTTTTTTCTGTCAAAGATTTCTCAGCAAAAACTTGAGTTAGGATTCTGAAATTTGATACAAAGTTTGATGGTGATGAGTTGTATTTTGTAACAAAAGAACAGCCACATATTGCTTATCAGTCCTTTTATTTATTCATTTTTCTTTCTCTCCAATGAAAATTTCTGTCGCAGATCTCTCGGCTCCTATTGGAGCCAGTGTTTTCAAATTTAGTGTACACCTTCAAGTAGGCTAAGTGTATTGTGTAAATGAAAATAAAGATGCTAAAGCTCATTTTGGCTTTTTTTTTCAATTTTTCCTTCTGTCACTCCCATATAACACATATGGACGTTTTTTGTCAGAGTTTTCTCAGCAACTACTTGATTTAGGATTATGAAATTATTTGTTTACGTTCAGTTAGGAGAAGTGTATTGTATAAATGAAAACTAAGGTGCTAATCCTCATTTTTGCCTTCTTTTTTCAAATTTTCAATTTTTCCTTCTGTCACTCTTATATAACACATATGGACATTTTTCATCAAAGTTTTCTCAGAAACTACTTGATTTAGGATTATGAAATCTTTGACAATTTTGTCTTTTCTCTGAAAGTGTTACAACCTCTGATGGCTACCGCCGGGGGTATGTGAGCTTCGCTCACTTCTTGCTATATTTATGTTTGTTTGTCTGTTTGTCTGTAAACTTATTTTTCCGTCAAAGATTTCTCAGCAACTACTTGGGTTAGGATTCTGAAATTTGGTACAAGGCTTGATAGTGATGAGTTGTATTGTGTAACAAAAGAACAGCCACATATTGCTTGTCAGTCCCTTTATTTGTTCATTTTTCTTTCTCTCCAATGGAAAATTTTTCGTCAAAGATTTCTCCGCAACTACTCGGGTTAGGATTCTGAAATTTGGTACAAAGCTTGATAGTGATGAGTTGTATTGTGTAACAAAAGAAGAGCCACATATTGCTTATCAGTCCCTTTATTTGTTCATTTTTCTTTCTCTCCAATGGAAATTTCTGTCACAGATTTCTCAGCTCCTATTGGAGCCAGTGTTTTCAAATTTTGTTTACATCTTCAGGATGGAAAAGTGTACTGTGTAAATGGAAATTAAGATGCTAATCATCATTTTGCGTTCTTTTTTCAAATTTTCATTTTTTCCTTCTTTCTCTCTTATATAATACATATGGACATTTTTTCTGTCTTAGATTTCTCAGCAAACACTTGAGTTAGGACTCTGAAATTTGGTACAAAGCTTGATAGTGATGAGTTGTATTGTGTAACAAAAGAACAGCCACATATTGCTTATCAGTCCCTTTATTTGTTCATTTTTCTTTCTCTCCAATGGAAATTTCTGTCACAGATTTCTCAGCTCCTATTGGAGCCATTGTTTTCAAATTTTGTGTACACCTTCAGGAAGGCAAAGTGTACTGTATAAATGGAAATTAAGATGCTAATCCTCATTTTGCCTTCTTTTTTCAAATTTTCATTTTTTCCTTCTTTCACTCTTATATAATACATATAGACATTTTTTCTGTCAAAGATTTCTCAGCAACTACTTTAGTTAGGATTCTGAAATTTGGTACAAAGCTTGATAGTGATTAGTTGTATTGTGTAACAAAAGAACAGCCACATATTGCTTATCAGTCCCTATATATTCATTTTTCTTTCTCTCCAATGAAAATTTCTGTCACAGATCTCTCGGCTCCTATTGGAGCCAGTGTTTTCAAATTTAGTGTACACCTTCAAGTAGGCTAAGTGTATTGTGTAAATGAAAATAAAGATGCTAAAGCTCATTTTGGCTTTTTTTTTCAATTTTTCCTTCTGTCACTCCTATATAACACATATGGACGTTTTTTGTCAGAGTTTTCTCAGCAACTTCTTGATTTAGGATTATGAAATTATTTGTGTACTTTCAGGTAGGAGAAGTGTATTGTGTAAATGAAAACTAAGGTGCTAATCCTCATTTTGCCTTCTTTTTTCAAGTTTTCAACTTTTCCTTCAGTCACTCTTATATAACACATATGGACATTTTTCATCAAAGTTTTCTCAGAAACTATTTGATTTAGGATTATGAAATCTTTGACAATGTTGTCTTTTCTCTGAAAGTGTCACAACCTCTGATGGCTACCGCCGGGGGTATGTGAGCTTCGCTCACTTCTTGCTATATTCATTAATCTTCTAATACATCAATATGCTAGATGCAAAATATGTGATCTACGGACACTACCTGAAACAGTGTATTTCTAAACTGATGAAAACATTACTGGAAAAGACAATTCATTGGTAGCAGTTGTATTTATTACTGAGAAACATGCCCATAGCTTCAACAAATTGCTACAAAGTATGTATACATGTGACCGAACAAGTGATAACAATACAGCAAAGTTAATTCTTAAGAAAAGCCGAAATGTATAACGCTTCAAGCATTTTTTAAAAAATGCTTGAAATTACTGCTCTCTGTCTTCACAATTTTTATGGTTATTAATTTATTAGCTCATATGTAAAATTTAAGATTTCTTTTTAAAAAAGTATGTTTCTAACACACATATTTGAAATACAAATTTTCAAAATTTGACAAATTTGAAATGACACAGCATAACGTTGAAAAAACCCTAATTTTTAGGTGTATTGAGGATTGTAATTTTGCTTAAATAAATCAAAACATTGTAATGTTATACATTTTCGGAAAGCTTGGAGCAAGCTCTAAACTGGTTTATATTATACAATTATTGACTTCAATGAGGTAGACATAAGGATTTATCTACCGGAAAAAATGATAATTCACCGAGGCCGCTAGGCCGAGGTGAAAATCACTTTTAAGGGTAGATAAATCCTTATGTCTACCGAAATTGAAGTCAATAACTGTTTTGTTATATGACTTTTCATTTAAGAATGAAAATTTTGCTACTTTCACTTTTGTTGTTACTGCAATCTAAGACATCTAAGGACTTTCTCACAAATTTTAGCAACTTTTATTAAAATATTATACAATTATTGACTTCAATGAGGTAGACATAAGGATTTATCTACCTGAAAAAGTGATAATTCACCGAGGCCGCTAGGCCGAGGTGAATATCACTTTTAAGGTTTAAAATTGAAATTGAAGTCAATAACTGTTTTGTTATATGACTTTTCAACTTAGAATGAAAATTTTCTACTTTCACTTTTGTTGTTGAAGTCAACATTCAACCTAAGGACTTTTTAACAAGTTTTATCAACTGTTATTAAAATATTTAATGTAGTATTTTGCAATTTGAAATGTATATTAATTCTCTGAATGTGGAAAGTAAAATTTAATCATAAAACTTTTTTTACATTTTGTTTATTCAAACAAGGATAAGTGAACAAACAAAACATAACAAAAGAGTTGTTAAAATTCATGAAAGTCTTTAGTTTACCTGTTGGGATGTGAAACAGCAAATCATGTCAATTTCATGCAGCACATGCTAGTTTTATACTCATCATGCTATTTTTAGCTCTCTAGAGGGTGATATTGCAGAAGTGTCAAAAATATTAACTTCTGGAAACTAGTTTGAGCTGGATTTTATCCTATATCACCTTCTGAGCCAGTTTAGACCAGTTTTCAGGTAGACATAGAGATTTATGAAGACAAATTGGGCCAATCAGGAGACAGGATTCTCTCCAGTCATATAACAATTTAATTTAGTGTTTTGCATTTTCAAATGTATATTAATTCTTAAAATGGGGAATAGAAAATGTTATCATAAAATAATTTTACAGTTAGTTTATTCAAACAAAGATTAATAAGCAAACAAAACAAAACAAAATTGTTGTAAAAATTCATGAAAGTCTTTAATTTACCTGTTGGGAAGTGAAAAAGCAAATCATGTCAATTTCATGCAGCACATGCTAGTTTCACACTCATCATGCTATTTTTGGCTCTCTAGAGGGTAATATTGCAGAAGTGTCAAAAATATTAACTTCTGGAAACTAGTTCGAGCTGGTTTTCATGCAATATTAACTTGTGGACCGGTTTAAACCAGTTTCCAGGTAGACATAGAGATTTATGATGACAAATTGGGCCAATCCGTAGACAGGATTCTCTCCAGTCATATAATAATGTATTTTATTTCCTCTAAGCAGGAAAATGCTTCAGGGGTATAACATAAGCTCATTTCAAAATCCCTATCTGATCTTGTTTTAGGCGATAAAGGGGTCTCTATGAAATTATATGCCTTCTATTTCAGGCAGAAATGCCAGTTCTAAGATATTACAGATGGCCTGGATGTACCACAGGAACACATAAAGGGGTCCCTATGAGATTATATGCCTTCTATTTCAGGCAGAAATGTCAGTTCTAAGTAATTACAGATGGCCTGGATGTACCACAGGAACACATAAAGGGGTCTCTATGAGATTATACGCCTTCTGTTTCAGGCAGAAATGCCAGTTCTAAGATATTACAGATGGCCTGGATGTACCACAGGAACACATAAAGGGGTCTCTAAGAGATTATATGCCTTCTATTTCAGGCAGAAATGCCAGTTTTAATATATTACAGATGGCCTGGATGTACCTCAGGAACACATGAAGGGGTCTCTATGAGATTATATGCCTTCTATTTCAGGCAGAAATGCCAGTTCTAAGATATTACAGATGGCCTGGATGTACCCTAGGAACACATAAAGGGGTCTCTATGAGATTATATGCCTTCTATTTCAGGCAGAAATGCTAGTTCTAAGATATTACAGATGGCCTGGATGTACCACAGGAACACATAAAGGGGGGTCTCTATGAGATTATACGCCTTCTATTTCAGGCAGAAATGCCAGTTCTAAGATATTACAGATGGCCTGGATGTACCACAGGAACACATAAAGGGGTCTCTATGAGATTATATGCCTTCTATTTCAGGCAGAAATGCCAGTTCTAAGATATTACAGATGGCCTGGATGTACCACAGGAACACATAAAGGGGTCTCTATGAGATTATATGCCTTCTATTTCAGGCAGAAATGCCAGTTCTAAGATATTACAGATGGCCTGGATGTACCCCAGGAACACATGAAGGGGTCTCTATGAGATTATATGCCTTCAATTTTAGGCAGAAATACCAGTTCTAAGATATTACAGATGGCCTGGATGTACCCTAGGAACACATAAAGGGGTCCCTATGAGATTATATGCCTTCTATTTCAGGCAGAAATGCCAGTTCTAAGATATTACAGATGGCCTGGATGTACCACAGGAACACATAAAGGGGTCTCTATGAGATTATATGCCTTCTATTTCAAGCAGAAATGCCAGTTCTAAGATATTACAGATGGCCTGGATGTACCACAGGAACACATGAAGGGGTCTCTATGAGATTATATGCTTTCTATTTTAAGCAGAAATGCCAGTTCTAAGATATAACAGATGGCCTGGATGTACCACAGGAACACATAAAGGGGTCTCTATGAGATTATATGCCTTCTATTTCAGGCAGAAATGCCAGTTCTAAGATATTACAGATGGCCTGGATGTACCCCAGGAACACATAAAGGGGTCTCTATGAGATTATACGCCTTCTATTTCAGGCAGAAATGCCTGTTCTAAGATATTACAGATGGCCTGGATGTACCACAGGAACACATGAAGGGGTCTCTATGAGATTATATGCCTTCTATTTCAGGCAGAAATGCCAGTTCTAAGATATTACAGATGGCCTGGATGTACCCCAGGAACACATAAAGGTGTCTCTATGAGATTATACGCCTTCTATTTCAGGCAGAAATGCCAGTTCTAAGATATTACAGATGGCCTGGATGTACCACAGGAACACATGAAGGGGTCTCTATGAGATTATATGCCTTCTATTTCAGGCAGAAATGCCAGTTCTAAGATATTACAGATGGCCTGGATGTACCACAGGAACACATAAAGGGGTCTCTATGAGATTATACGCCTTCTATTACAGGCAGAAATGCCAGTTCTAAGATATTACAGATGGCCTGGATGTACCACAGGAACACATAAAGGGGTCTCTATGAGATTATATGCCTTCTATTTCAGGCAGAAATGCCAGTTCTAAGATATTACAGATGGCCTGGATGTACCCCAGGAACACATGAAGGGGTCTCTAAGAAGATAAAAGAAGAGATTGGGTCCTCCTTTGAAAGCCTCAGTACAGAACTTTGCTATTACATTGAAACAGAGAAAGGTATTACCATAGGTGAAAGTTCTCACGATTAATCTTACTACTTTAATCCACAAATGCCTCCATTCTTGTTGCCTCTATGCTAAAAGTACAAACACCTATAAACTATGCTGTTTTCATATCTGATGTTGATTTCCAGACCAGTGTGGTTATGGAAAAGTTTTAGCATTGTTAATGATATTTTCTTTGCCTTCCAAACTCTGGACAGAAATGGAAAGTAAGAAATTGTTGTGTACATTTTTGTGCTTTTACCAAGCTTTCGTTGAAATTTTATCAAAGCACACTGACTCATTCCTTATAAATAGCTAGCTACATGCATAGCATATTATTGAGAATCAGAATGTATTTTACTACTCCTTACCAAATTCTTATCAAGGGTCAAATTGAATTATGGAAATTAGATTTGATTAATGTCATTGAAATATCATTTCTCTTTTATACTGTTAACTTCAAAAGACAATGAAAACTGTGGGTGGTTTATGATTATAAATTGTTATTAGCCTAATCCTGTATGAGCTAGAGAGTGGAAAGTACAAGGTTTGACAAGGAAAAGGCCAATGTCACTTGTCCTCCTCTCAAGAAACAGACTTAAGCTTAACCCTTAATGCGTCAAAGGCAACAAAAGTCATCTGCTTTTCTCGTCTGCTGAAATGTTTAAGAAGCCTCTATGACAAACAGTGTGGACCCACCCTGTTTGCTTCCATACTTAAATTAGTCAGTTATGATAGGCAATTATTTGCAGCAGACCACATCAGCAGACATGTTTTCAGATGCATTTTTCCTTGGCGCTTTAAGGGTTAAAACCGTATAAACAGTATAAAAACAGATAAATACCCAAATTGAATAGTGAATACAGTGTAGAATCAGATCAGCTGCCATCTGAAGAAGCCAGCTGATCAGGATAAACACTATTCCTTACATCTCGTGAGTTGATAAAAAATATCCTATCATGGAACTGGGTTGCGTACAGGGATTTTCCTATGCCAAATCTGGGGCCAAATATCTTACAGCTTTACACTGATAGTTAACTTGTTATGGTATCAAATCTATTTAAAATGGAGACCCAGTTTTTTTTTTAGTTTTTTTAACTGAATCCAGTTTTCCTAGATTTGACGGTTTGATCGCTATTTTCCCAAATTCAACAGGCCCCTGGCCCACCTTCAGAAAGGTAGAAAAATTCCTGCCTGAAAATCAGAATATTACATATCAATATCCTCGGCATGATATTAAGGTTTAAACTACAAACAATATATAACTTTATATGTCTGAACAAATTGTAAGATCAGAATTAAATTAACTGTATCTTTACTTGTCCCTGAACAAATACAATAATATTGTCAATTCAGGCGTGGTATTTCCACAGCCTTGTTTATTATGGCTTTACTGGCAAAATGTGATTTTTTTAAAGAGCAGTTTAATCCCTGATTATGTCAGCCCATGTGAATATGCAGGCACTGGTCTCCAGTGTGATAAGTACTTAAACCACATGACTGGAACTTATCATAATTAACCCTAAAAACACCAATCATGACTGCAGCAGACGACATATTTTGCGACACCTAAGGCCTAAAATAAAAAAAAATGCGTATTTCAGGTTCCTCGACCGTGCCTAATTTTTTGCCCCGACCCTAGCTTTTTTAAGCATTTTAGGGGATTTCCAAGGGATTTCCCGGTTCCGCCATATTGTTTCCCAATCTTCCCCATGTATAATCTTTTTAAAAAAATCCTACCGTCCCTATTTTAAAATTTCATGTAACCTGAAACATACATTTTTTTTTGCCTAATTTTCGAAAAAAATAAGGTACACTATTTCATGAGAATCGTCTGCCAGCAGACGATTCTCATGAAATATGCCTCATAAAAGCAGCAAAATTTTAAATTGGCGTCTGCTGCAAATTATAGGTGGCGCTTTATGAGTTAATCCTCTTCCTGCCAGTCATGACTTTTCTCATCCACTCTCTCAATGCTGCTGTTCTTAGATAGCCTTTATTGCAAACAATATGGAACCAGATCAGAATGCTCCCAAGGAGCAGTCAGTCTGATCAGGGTTCATATTCCTATTATTTGCTTCATTGATTCTTGAAGTGCGCTTGGATATATGCAGCAGACATACAAAGCAGACAACATTTCAGGATGAAAAATATTAGTGGGATAAGGGTTAAAAAGAAATTGGTTGTTGTTTCTTCAGATTTACCGACGGAAGAAGAAAAGAAGCTGGAATGGATTCTTATGACACCATTTCAAGAAACTGGAATCTGTACACATTCTGTTTTAACATCAACAACTGACCATAGCAAGGCTCTTATTATTGAAATAGGACCTAGGTAAAGTAAATGGTAGCCATTTCATTGCGTAAAAAAAATAATATATTTGAGCATGTTGTCCTTTTCCCCATTATGTTTATAGTGCAGAGTAAATGTAGGCATTGCATACCGGATGACAGGATTATCATGGTCAAGAACATTTTCAAGGTCAGGGAGTTTGGGTTTCAGTCAAAGTATAAATCTACAATGTGTTGTGACCCAGTCTAGTCTCACACAGTTAAAACAGTTAAAGGAGGTCAAATCTGACACGCGTAGCGCAGTCGGTAACGTGTCTGGCAATAGATGCGTGTCTGACTGCAGATCCAGGGGTCGCGAGTTCGATCGCGGCCCGGTCCCATACTTTAGTGGAGATTGATCATGAAATAATTTCTACGGTCATTCTCCTCCCTTCTGCTGAATCATTCAAGAAGGGTTGTTGTCAGTTACAAGCGAAAGTATGTGCACGAAGTACTGGTTAACAGCTTGTTCAAGCTTGCCCAGGAAAAAGTGTGGTTAGGTGAACTGACCGTCCCGCAATGACCATAGCTGTTGACTTGGGACGTAAAGCAGCAAACAAACAAACAAACAAATCTGACACTGACAGTATTCAGACTTTTGAAAAAGTGCAAAGGTCCCTGCGCACTATATATCTAGAAATTATCCCATGCAAATGGTCTAAAATTGATTTAAGATCTGACAATTTCTTTATATCAGTTTGTGGGTTTGAGCTTAAGTGAGGTAATAGTTCTCGTCATCATCGTCCATCCACACTTTCAAAGTAGTATATCTTAAGTCAGAAGGCCAACTTTAATCAAATTTCATGTAAAGCATCATCAGGCATTGGGAAAGGCTGATTGAGGTTTATGGGCTGATTGGTTTAGACCTCTGGCCGCCATGGCAACATATAGCTCCCATAGACTTATAGGAAAAACTTAAAAAATCTTCTTCTCTGAAATCATAAGGCAAACAGCTTATATATTTGGCATATAGCAATGTCTATTGATCCTCTACATAAATCCTGCCAATCCAGTTCCTGGGGTCCAAACTGGTCCCACCCTGGGGATCAAGAGCTTCCACAGACTTATCAGAAAAACTTGATAAATCTTCTTTGAAACCATGAAGCCCACAGCTTATATATTTGGTATGTAGCAATTTTACTTATAGTGGTCCTCTACATAAATCCTGCCAATCAAGCCCCTTGGGTCTAAACTGGCCCCTCCCCGGGGATCAAGAGTTTCCGTAGACTTATAATGGGAAAAAACTTTAAAAATCTTCTCTGAAACCAAGAGGCCCATTTACAGCTTATATATACTATGAGACTTAAGTTTAGCAATTTTTCAATCCAAATTTTTTTCATGATCAAATATGCTAAGTTTTTGATATGCATTTAATAGGTCGTGTTTTACACAGTTTCACTTTTCATGCACATTTTGTGCGCTTTTCTTACGTCCACCGTTTGCCACACAACATTTAAGAAATCATGCCAATCATGTGCCCAGTATCGCACATGCAGCCCATGTAATCTAAATTCCACTTGTTAGATTCAAACATGTACCAAAACCAATAAGCCGGAGTAAAATTTGAAAATTTCCACAATGGGACGCCTCCCTGACTCAACTCTATATCAGCATACCATTGTGATCGGAATGCTCACTGCTGACATGATGAATAAACAAGATGCTCGACATTTTCAAGTTTGTAAGTGTATGATATCCAGTCTTAGAGCCAAGTTCCGTCAGATGGGCAGTTTCAAAAAGTGACATCATACCGACAGACCATGTTATCCCACCAGGAAAGAGGACATTGACAATGTGACGTCATTCAGATGTAATCAGTTTCTTAGCAGCACAAACTCACCTGACTTGGTTAGATTGTTTAAGAATAAACTGCTTAGAATACAAAATTGCACTTGTAGGTTTCATATTTTATACATTTCACGGGATTGCATACCTTAAACTTAACTGTCAGATAATTAATTCAAAGTGAAAACTAGATATTCTTATGAAAAAGAGATTTGAATCAGCTGTTTCTCTATCAATCAATAAGCCATGCTAAATGAGCACCTGTTGTACAAAATAAACTTGCACTTAGCTAAAAATATTTTTATATATGTAAAGACTTTCCTTTTAAGTGTCCTCTTATAGCATATCAACAGTATTTCTTTGATAGAAAATACTAATTCAGAAATATCTTATAATCTATGAGGGTTAGTCAGAAATAACTGAGCCCTACCTCATTGTATCTTGGCCTCACATTGTAGACAATGTTGTCAGTTACAAGAGAAAGTATGAGCACGAAGTACTGGTTAACTGCTTGTTCAAGTTTGCCCAGGAAAAAGTGTGGTTAGGTGGACTGACCGTCCAGCCATGACCATAGCTGTTGACTTGGGACGTAAAGCAACAAAACAAACAAACAAACAAACATTGTAGACAAGAAATGTGATCATATTTTATAAGTATAACATGTCATTAGACGTTTTGACCCAAAATAATTACCCCGGTGAAGCTTATGTTATGGTTGCTAGGCAACTAAAGATCAACAGTCAGAGCGATGCGTTCATGATCTCAGACACCAGGAATATACAGTATGTCTTAAAAAAGCTTGTGGGCTTGATAGTTTTTTAGAAAGACATATTTGACATTTATTTTAATAACATATGTCATATTATCTTTTCATTATACTTGGTTCGTAAATGTTGAGGTGAACACTGATTGCATGAATTGCCTAGCAACAAAATAAGTCAAAATTTCACTAATTTCAAATACATGAGGTTGTGTTGCCATGGAAACAGAATCATTTATTCCAAACAAGGAATTTAATATTTCTGAGGGTTTGTTTGTGTATGCAGTACTGCATTATTTTATGTTTTCTATTAAAATTGAGTTAATGTGGGTGGGGTAAATTATAGGACTTGAGGCAAGTAAAAATTTGCTAAATTCTGAAATCAAACTACCACAGTATCTTTGATTTGGGGCCAGTTGTTTTCTTTTCTGTGGCACTGAGTAGGCACATGCTATAGGTATCAAACGACAGTTAATGCAGCATAACATTGGCATTATCATTTCCATGGCAACGCTTAGATATTGATGTATTACAGCATGAACGCACCCGTTCAACAGGTCATGTTCGGTTGCCTAGCAACCAGTATATAAAGCCTACCAACAGATATAAATAAGGTTATTGCATAGATGACATATAACTGCGATGAAATATCATTAAAATATGTGTCCTTTTTACTTGAATTAAATGTTATAAGGTTGAGCTCAGTTATTTTTGACTAACCCTCGTAATGCTTTTAACATTTACTTCAAGTTTACTATTTAGTGTCAGAACCAAATTACTTCGACATGAAAAGTATGTGCAAACAAAATAGTCTCAGGTCAGACTGCTAGAGGAATATGGGCTAATTTGACTGCTTTCTTCATCAGACTTTTTATTGGTAGCTAGAATGGATTAGTCCAGATAATCAGCTGGAAGATTCACTTTTACCCCTTAAAGCACCAGGAAAAAAATGCATCTGAAACTTTAGTCTGCTGAAGTCATCTGCTGCAAATAATTGCCTTACATTACCTTCGAATTAAGTATTGAAGCAAACAGTGTGGACCCAGAACAGACTGCTTCTATAGGAGCAGTCTGATCTGGGTTCACACTGTTTGACATAGAGGCTTTTTAAACATTTCAGCAGACGAGAAAAGCAGACGACTTTTGCTGTGATTGGCACATTAAGGGTTAAAATCCAGCACTTTAATAGGCAGTATCAGTTTTCCATTTATCAGGTCATTGTATTTCATTTATCACAGGTTGAATTTTTCAACACCACTCTCCACAAATGCTGTCTCCATTTGTAAGTCTATAGGACTTGAGAGTGTATCAAGAATAGAAGCATCTTTGAGATACCAGATCAACTTCACAGAATGCAAGCCTTCAGATGACATTGAAGAGAGACTGGTTCACAGACTTCATGATAGAATGACACAGTGTAGATACATAGAGCCAGTCAAAAGCTTTAAGTTGGAGAAGCAGTCTGATCCTCTGTTTGATGTAGATATTATGGGAGAAGGAAAGAACGCTTTAGAGAGGGCTAACAAAGAGCTAGGTAAAGAATTATAGCATTAATTCAATAATTCTTTAGATGACCTGAGCGTTCCTCGCCTGATAATATAATAATGCAGACCTTTGTCATGGAAGGGCGTAGCCAGACAATTAGTTTAGCTGAAGCCCAGTAAAACCTTTCAGTACTTTACCAACCTTGGACCTGTGTTAAATCAGTCATCAGCTGAATTTAATTAAAACCTTGTGTTTATATACATGTATCATGCACCTACCTTCATCAACTGGAATAGCCAAATCTGCTTGCTGAAGGTATTTGCTTATTTAACATATGGTAAGGAGCTCAGTGGTAGAGTGCTTAACTTGAGACTGAGGGGTTGCGGGTTGGAGCCTCACCAGCGTCACTGGGTTGTGTCCTTGAGCATGACACATTAATCCTTGCTTAGTACTGGTTCAACCCAGGAAGACCCATCTCGACATAACTGAAAAATTGTTGATTGGGACGTAAAGAATCAAATCAAACAAACATATGGTAAATTAGGAACAATTAACATTCGATTAATCTCATATTGTTGGACAAATTTGGTAAAAATGAAAGAATAGGGCCATATCAATTTGGAGAGTTGGTAGAGAATAGCATAAAAGTCTTAGTGAATGTTCCAGGCTTTCTCCTGACCATGCTCCTGTCATCCATCCATCATGATCAGTTTCAAACATTCCATGTGGAGGCTCTTTTGGATGTCATACCAAAATTTTATTCAGATTGTCCTGGCCACATGATCTAGATCATTAACTGCATATTTAAAATTTAAAAAAAAGTCCTTAAAACTTCAGAACCAGGATGTAGCCTTGTGTGAAACAGTAGGGACTAAGGACAGTCCATTAATTTATGTACAAATTGATGATGGCCGTTTATTGACCTTACAAATTGGATGTAAAGTTCTAGCGTGTAATTTTGTATTTACCAAAACATAACATTTGGCGGTTTGAAAGTTATCATAGAGGTAAAATTTGTATAGAGTACAGTGACGTCACTAATTATAACTGTAATCGGAGAGGTCTATTGACAATAAAAGGTAATCCCGCATTTAGACAGGTAAACAAACGAGGATATTGGTAGTTATATCCTAAATAATGCATTAAAGATATCATTGGGTGTCACAGACCAGTGGTCCAGTGGTTAAGTAGCGATATTTACATATTCGAACCTGTATTTTTTTCTGAGGGTTCGAATCCCTGAGTTTTTCTCTTTTTTTTCTTTTTCTTACTCCTTCAGTGGGCAGTTTGAATTAACTAGCGCTGTAACAAACAGTGGCGGATCCAGAAGGGGTTCAAGGGGCTTCGGAACAGATTATTTCATTTTTAAGGGGATATTCAAGAAAAATGAGAGATCATCTGCAAATCGACCCCCTCCCTAATTTATCTGAATCCCCTCTCCTGGAGTCGTGGATCCGCCTTTGAACAAAAAGGCTTATGTCGATATTTCAGGCTTTACAGGAAAACCAGTTAAAGGCGAAGGTTTTAACGGCCAACGAAGGGTCTAGCAGACGTTAGTGTATCAGAAAACCACGTTTTATCGTTATTATTGCAATAAGTCATATTGTCACTTAAAACGTTGGGAAAAACGCTTCGAAATTCATTTTTGCATTACTATAATGGCGCGCAAAAGCATGAAGGATTCGTACGTTTTGAAAAAGCCTGTTCCAGAGCATCCTAACGCCACTGAATTACGTTCATTTCTATACACGCTACTGTTGATGACGTCAATTTTTGTGACGGCCTAGAATGCGTATATGTAAAGTAGAAAAGCCGTGCATCAACAGCACGTAAATATTGCCTGATTAATACATGGGTTTTTGCCAGTTAAAACATGGCTTTTAATAGCGTGCGACATGGGTTTTTATGCAATGATTAAAGTTAAAATGAGTCTTCATCTACATCCACACAGTGCGTTGTGTATCCGAGCGGCAAACGTTCTGGTGAGTTTGCGTATTTCTGCATGCTCACCTGATCCTTTGATGCTCAGTATTGCGATCAAAATCTCACTATGCTGGCATTATTTTATGAACTTTTTATATCATATATATATTGAAATAAAATACTATCCGTTAAAAAAATTAAAATATAAAAATTAAAAAAATAAAATATTAGAAAATATAAAGAAAATAAACAAAATAAGAAAATATCTAGAATAAGAAAATACACAATGGAAACAAATGAAAAAATAGAGCATATCAATAAGCCTATAAAATGCAACAAACAATGGGATTCGAACCCATAACTTTTTACATAGCTCACGTTCATATTATTACAGTTTCCTCTCTACCTTCTGAGCCACCGAAGATTTACATGCCATGATCATTATTTATCGCTAAATCCGTACAATTGTTTTACCTGCAGTGTTATTATTTTTTCTGAATGAACTTGAATGAATGAATAACGGTATTTAGCTGCTACACCTGATTTCTATTGGACTCTATCCATGACGGACAATACTCTTACTGTGTGAGATCTATACCTTTCTTTTTTTTTCAGTGGATTTCCAAATGTTTTTCCTTTAAATGTGTCATATTACAATCTTTGAAGGTTCTTTCAATATGGAGTGAGTCAAACATTTTATGAATGAATATATTTCAGGCCTGGCATTTGATGACTGGGACTTAGATTTTTACACAAGCTTGTTTCAAGAGAAAATAAGAAGAAATCCAACAAGTGTAGAATGTTTTGATTTAGCACAGTCAAACAGGTACTATACCCTGATAATTTACTTGGAGTTCTATGCTTAGAAAGTCTTCTTTTCAAAGTCTGCTGTCTTATTATGTCCCCCCCCCCCCCACACACACACAACCAAAGGTTTGGATTCTGTCAGTGTCCATGTAGTTTTATTTCCCTGCATTATCTTCTAAACCAGTGGATTAATTTTGACCAATATTGCATAGATACATTTTTGGGAGGGCAGAAAGGGTTGATTAGATTTTGGTAACCTTTGAAATGTCCAAAATAGGGTTTCCGTGCATTATCTTCTGAACTTGTGGATGGATTTTGACCAAACTTGCATAGATACTTGCTGGGAGAGTGGGGAAAGAGTTGATTAGATTTTTGTGACATTGACCTTATTTTCAAGGTCAGCATACTATAAAGACTGTATTAATCAGCCATTTCCGCACACTATCTTCTGTAGCAGTGGTTAAATTTTAACCAAACTTGCATAAATATATTGTTAGGAGGGGGTAAAATAAAAGCTGTAATGTATTTAGAGACAATACGGTATGTACTATAACTACTTTATTCTACAAGTGTATACTAACAAGTGACAATGTGGGTTAAGCCTGCAAGATTATATTGCTGCTGCTGCGAGAGTGCATGAGTCATCTATAATATATATCCTGACATCTCCCCTCTTAAGATCTTTGAATTATTAACTAAATTGATCTCTAACTTAAAATTATATTTACTAAAAAAATCTGCATTAAAATCATGAATGAATCACTGAACTTTATTTCATGAATGGGAGACAGTCTGAGGCAGTTCTTTTAGTACACCGTCATTAATCATTTGATAACAAGCTGTTGACTGTTTCTTCTGGCCACAGAGTCTGGGTGATAATCTGAAAGTAATTAGGTGCCGATAAATTTATGTGCGGCTCTCAGTTAAATAAACATTATCAGCAGAGTGTGTAATTTCCATGATGTGAAATATTAATCCATTGGAATTTTGTTTTCTTCTACACTGTATTCCAAAAATTAGAAATGAGAATAAGCACTACACTGTGATTACAAATATAACAGAAAACATCTCATCACAAGGTCTGAAGTACTTTTATAATATGCGCTGATTAAAAAAACAATAATAAAATAGACATTGATTATTAATAAAACAAATAAAACCTACTCTTTGACCAGACTGCATAATAAGATGTTTACTATTTTGAACAAGATTTTGAACACTATTTTGAACACTATATTATAACACACTCATTTAAAAACTTTTGTACTGATTTTAATCCATATCCAATGACATAACGAAATCTTCAAATCGTTTAGGCATCCTAACAACGCGACCACTAGCTGTAGTTTTCTGTCCTAAAGGTATCGGTTGTGCTGGTTCCTGTACATGTACTATGTTGTCATCCTGATTTTCATCCTCTAAGTCGAATTGTTGTTGTTTCGTTCTATTTTCTTCCGTTTTGAGTATGTGTTCCCGGTTTCTTCTTAATATCGAGCCCGAATCAGTTTTTATGTTAAATGATCTTGGTTCTGGGCATTTGCTTTGAACAAATCCTGGTTCCCAGCGTTTCTTATCAGATCTTATTCTGACCTGATCACCTGGTTTTAGCGGTTTTAACGGTTTTGTGTTTCTATCATAATAACGTTTCTATTCTTGCTGTTTTTGATTTAATACTGAAGGAACATTTGTTTCAACTTTCTCTGGTTTCAACAATGAGGGCTTGATTGGTAAAACTGTCCTAGTTCTACGCCCATACAGAAGTTGAACTGGTGATTCTAGACCATCCAAAGGTGTATTTCTCCGTTCTAAGAGAGCAAGATATGGGTCATTTCCACTCTTTTTTGCTTTCATTAACAGTTTTTTCACAGTTTGGACTGTTCTTTCAGCCATACCATTTGATCTCGCATACCTTGGACTGGACGTTATATGTTCAAACTGATATGTCTTCGCGAACTCTGCGAACCTTTGGCTAGCATAACTAGGACCATTGTCCGAAATAAGCTTCTCTCCTATTCCATGTCGCGCAAAGTGCTGCTTCAACGCATTTATTGTATCCTCAGTACCTGTTCCATTAACTTTAGACACTTCAAAGAACTTGGAATAGTAATCCACTAATACCAAATAGTGCTGTCCATCTAATTCGAACAAATCAGTTCCTAAAATCTGCCATGGCCTCTCAGGAATTTCATGTCCTTTCATAGGTTGCTTTGCTTGCTTATTTCTGAATTCATTACAGATTTCACATGAAGCAACTTTGTCCCTTATTTGACCATTTATTCCTGGCCAAAATACAATTTCCCGAGCTCTCCTAAGGCATTTCTGAACTCCTAGATGGCTTACATTATGGATTTTATCAAGCATTTCTTTATGCATACTTTTTGGTACAATCAGTCTTTCTCCTTTCAATAAAAATCCATCCATTTCACTCAGTTCATCACGAAAATTCCAGTACTCTCTCAAACAAGGATCAACATTTTGCTTTATTTGTGGCCAACCCTGTAGAACTGTTTCTCTAAGTTTAATCAACACCATATCATTTTCAGTTTCATGCCTTATCTTTGACATAATTTCCTGGCTGACTGGTATATTCCCAATGCTGAATACCGTATACTCTCTACAGTTTTCATTTCCTTCTGTTGTTTTCAATGGCTTTCTGCTTAAAGTGTCACTGATAAACATTTCTTTGCCTGGTTTGAAAATCACATTCAAGTCATATTTCTGGACTTTCAACATCATTTTAGCTATCCTGGGTGGCACAAGATATAATGGCTTCTTAAACAGTATCTCCAATGCACGGTGATCACTTTCTACAGTTACTTTCTGACCAAAATATAGGAATGAAACTTGGTTGCTCCATACACAATCCCCAACATTTCTTTCTCAATTTGTGCATAGTTCTGTTCTGTTTTAGTCAATGACCTAGATCCATTAGCTATAGGCTGACCATTCTGCATTATGCATCCACCTAAACCATCCTTGGAAGCATCAACTTGTAGGGTTATTTGCCCTTGATTCTGATCATAATATTTCAAAACTAGTGCTTTGGTGATAACCTCCTTTAACTGCTGAAAACATTTTCTATGCTCCTCAGTCCAATGCCAAGCAACATCTTTTTCTAGCAATTGTCTCAAAGGCTTATTTAAACTTGACAAGTTTGGAATATATTTTCCAAGGTAGTTGATCATTCCATTAAATCTCATAAGCTCAGTTTTGTCCTGTGGCTCTTCCATTTGCAAAATAGCCTCAACATGGCTTTCACTTGCTTTTAAGCCTTGCTTTGTGAAGGTGTGACCTACATAGGTTACTTCAGGTAGCCCTATTTTAAGTTTTGACCTGTTCAATTTAAGATTCGAGTCTCTAGCTTTCTGTAACACGGCCCGTAATCTCTTATTATGTTCTTCAATGTCACTACCCCACACTAATATGTCGTCTGCAATGACTGCACACCCTTCCACGTTCTCGTATAGCTAACATACATTTCTTTGCCATACTTCTGGCGAACTGGAAAGTCCAAATGGCATTCTGAGAAATCTATACCTGCCAAATGGTGTATTAAACACAGTCAAATTTGTACAGTCTTCTCTCAATCTTATTTGCCAAAATCCTGAGCTGGCATCGCATACACTAAAACAGAAGCTCCATCAACCATCACTGCTACCTCCTCGACAGTTTTCATTGGATAATGCTCCCTTTTTATATACTTATTCAAATCCCGAGGATCAAGACATATCCTTACATCCTTTTTATTTGCTTTTTCAGCAACTACAATGCTATTTACCCAGTCTGACGGCTCACTTACTGGCTCAATCACTCCATCCCTTACCATTCTATCTAGCTCTTTTTTGACCTTTGAGCAAATGGTATTTTCCTAGGTGGGTGAATAACTGGTTTTGCATCGTCTTGGAGTTGAATATTATAATCTCCAGGTAGGCATCCGAGTCCTTCAAATACATCCTTGTATTCATTTAACAACTGATTAGGATCTTCAGTGTTCACTGTATACATCCTTTTAATCAACTGTAAGTCTAGACATGTCTGTAAACCCAAAACAGGCTGTGATTTGTGATCTACAACTTGAAATTCTACCGGTGTGAATTTCTCTCTTGTTCCAACTAGTAGTGTAGCCTTACCAATTGTGTTCAGTTTATGTCCTGAATATGAAATAAGTCTGCATCTTGATTTTCTCAATGGACTACTGCTCAGTCTATTGTATATTTTGAAAGGTAGGACATTTACCTGTGATCCAGTATCCAATTTCATTTCAAGCTTTTTACCACTTATTTCAACTACTATTTTTCAATCTTTTTCCAGTGTCAAGTCATTTTCAATCGATTCCACAAAATACTGTTCATATTCCCAGTCTGAGTCATCATTCTGGTTAGTTCCATCTAACGCATGTACTTTCTGTCTTTTACACATTTTTGCAAAGTGATTCAGCTTTGAACAGTTTCTACATTTCTTTCCGAAAGCAGGACATTTCTTTTTTTCATGAGTATATCCACATCTTTGACACTTGTATAATTGTGACGGATCCTTGCGTGGCTGCTGTCTATGAGGTTGTTGTGCTGCTCCATTCTTTGCAGGATTCTGTCTAGGCTTAAAATTTCCTCTCTTTTGGACGAAATCAATTGGCTTTTCTGTAGTCAGACCTTTTAATTGTGTCTGACTTGTCTCAGCCGCCCGACATGCATCTATTGCCTTTACTAACGTAAGGTCTGGGTCCCTCAACAGCCTGGCTCTTACTTCGTCACTTCTAATACCGCATACTATCCTGTCCCTAATTAATGAGTCTTTCAAAGTACTAAATTCACACAAACTTGCTTTGTTTTTCAAGTCTGTCACATATGCATCTATGTTCTCCCCAGCTTGCTGATTTCTTGTATTGAAAATGTGTCTTTCATATGTTAAGTTCTTTCTAGGATTGCAGTACGCTTTAAATTTCTCCATAATTTTGTCTAATTTCATGTTGTCGCCATCTGTTGCCCAAGTGAAAGTGTTGTAAATTTCTAAACTTTCAGGTCCAATCACATGAAGAAATGTACTTGATTTTATACTGTTTTCTTTTTCTGCAATTCCAGTTGCTGTCATGTAAATTTCGAATTGTTGCTTAAAACGCCTCCAATTTTCTGATAAATTTCCAGTTAAACATAGTGCACTTGGTGGTTGTAATCGTTCCATTTTGCTTATTTTCCTCTCTCAGAATTAAATTAAATCCAAATAAATCCAAATTGTTTCTTCTGACACCATGTAATGTATTTAGAGACAATACGGTATGTACTATAACTACTTTATTCTACAAGTGTATACTAACAAGTGACAATGTGGGTTAAGCCTGCAAGATTATATTGCTGCTCCTGCGAGAGTGCATGAGTCATCTATAATATATATCCTGACAAAAGCAATTTCATAACATACACATTGTTTGTTTTCGTTGAAAATGATCCAACAATTATTATGGGAGATATTGTTTGTTTGTTTTGTTTCTTCACGTCCCAATCAACAGCTATGGTCATGGCGGGACGGTCAGTTCACCTAGCCAAATTTTTCCTGGGCAAGCTTGAACAAGCAGTTAACCAGTAATTAGTGCACATACTTTGGCTTGTAACTGACAGCAACCCTTCTTGAGTGCATCAGTGGAAGGGAGGAGAATGACCGTAGAAATTATTTCATGATCAATCTCCATGAAAGTATGGGACCAGGCCAGGATCGAACTCACGACCCCTGGATCTGCAGTCAGACATGCATCTGTAACCTGACACATTACCGACTGCGCTACACTGCCCTGCTCAATTATGGGAGATATTAGCACAGTTATAAGTGTTGTTAAGTGTACATTTAGCATGACCAAAATGTTTGATTGTTTCAGTGAGCATTGCCGCCACTGGTTTTTCCGGGGTCGTCTTATTGTTGATGGTGAAGAGTATCCTGAGTCACTGTTCAAGATGATAATGGGCACACAGCAACACACCAATAATAACAATATCATCAAGTTTTCCGACAATAGTAGGTATGATATATGCATAAGCCCAGATAATGAATAATTCTGAGCCTAAATTTTACCCATCAGTTTAAACAGATGTTTTGGGTGCTCAAAAGAAACTTCTCATTGGTTTTGGTTAAGAAATAAGATTTTAGCTCACCTGAGCCAAAAGCTCAGGGGTGAGTAATAGTATAGTCTGTCGTTGTGCGTCCGTCTGTCCGTCAACATTTTCAAACATCTTCTCTGAAACCACTGGGCCAATTGAACTCAAATTCCATATGTAGATATGGAGGGGGGAACCAAAGTTTGTTCGAATGGTCCTGGTCACAATGCCAAGATGGGCGCCATGCCTATATAAGGTAAAACCCTTTAAATATCCACTCCAGAACCAGAAGGCTGATGACCTTGGGACTTGGTAGGTAGCATTAGGGATGTGGGGCCTACCAAGTTTGTTCAGATGATGATCCTAGGCTGACCTTGACCTACTTATCTTTAAGGTCATAAATTTGCTTCCTAATGCATTTTAATTGGATATTTTTTTATCCCTCTACGAAGTTGGAGGGATATAGTTTTGGCCTTCGTCCGTCCATTCTGTCCGTCCACACTTTTTGTCTGTCCGGAACCATATCTCAGTACCTATTGGTCAGATTTGATTCATTCTTGGTACAAATGATTAGTACCATGGACTCTGGATATCCTATAACTTTGGTCAAAGTCAACCCCTTAACACTTGAGTTATTGCCCTTGTTTTGGTATAAGCAATTAAAGGCAAAGGGGATGGGGTCAAAAGGGGAAACTATATATTTTCTGAAAGGAGTCATGTTGCATATCAAATTTAAAGGCAATGGAGCACAGAGCACCATAAAAGCAAATATGCTGTCATTACACAGACCAACGACCCCTGGGGTGGGGTCAAAAGGTCATTTTTTTTCCTTTTCTAAAAGTGGTCATGTTGCATATCAAATTAAAGTGGAAGAAGTGTAGACCTACATGCAAGGTAACACTTTGAATTTACACACATCCTTGACCTCTGGGATTGGGTTTAAAGGTCAGATATTGAAATTGTGCAGATGTAAGTATACTTTTTAATAAACTGAGCACTAAAACAAAAAATTACTTGACAGGTGTTTGTTCTGATCTGAATGATACTGAAGGTGAACTAAGGGATAGATAAATGGGATTTATGTTTTGTGATTTTCATGTTTCTCTCAAATAACCCTTCGCAGGGGGATATAAATTTGTCAAATTTGTCTTGTCAAAAGTTAAATTTTTGAAAACTGTTGAAGCCAAATTAATTCTTCTCATTTAATATGTTTAACATAATAAGACAATGGCTATAAAGAAGTTCTATAAAGGTCAACGTAAGCTTTTGATCTTTCAGCCAAGGTGGCTCATATTGGAGTCCCATCAATATATTAAAACAGAGTTTTCTCAGAAAACACTGGGCAAATTGAACTCAAATTTCATATGGAGACTGCTTAGGATGCAGGAACGAATGTTTGTTCAAATGGTTCTGGTCACATGACCAAGATGGCCACCACACCCATTTATGGTAAAATCATATCATCATATCATAATCAGATTTTTGATTAACGTGCAGGGGCATCATCCACATCAGTGGGCCCCTTTCCAGGTAACTGGCTGGCTGCACGCATAGCAGATCTCACACCTGATCTCCAGTTGCTCCTTTCTTGAGGGTCAACTGTCATGAGCTTCCACTCACGGCAGTCTTTGTCCATCAGTTTCTTCCATGTAAGCTTGGGCCTCCATGCCCCCCCCCCCCCCCCCCCCCCCCCCCCCCCCCCCCCCCCCCCCCCGCCTGCCCTCAATCTGCATATCACAAATGTCATGCTGTTCTGATTGCACCACTAGAACGCTCCACATGCCCAAACCAGCGAAGTATTCTCTCTCTCAAAATGAGGTCGAGGTCCTCAAGCTTTGCCAGTAATTCGCTTGACTGTACCGTGGCCACAACCTCTGGCTTGATACTGCAGATCTGTCTGATCATCATTGTGCTGCAGGTTCGTCTTGGTCAGTGGCCAAGTTTCACAGGCATGGAGCATGGTGCTCCGCACACAAGAGCTGTATACATTGCCACGCGTCTTGTAAGAGAGGTGGGGGGATGTGAGAACTGGTAGTAGCTTCCTGAACTTCTTCCAAGCTGTTTTCACGCTAGTAGTGACCGTTATTTCACAGCCTCCACCAGCAGAAAGCATGTCACCCAGGTAGCAGAAGGAAGCTACCACCTCCAGCTTATCAGGTCCGACCTGGGCTTCACTCTGTGGCCTGCCGTCAATAGGGCGGGCATTTCCCATGCACCGTGCACACCTATAATCAGGATTTGGTGCCTGTCTTTGTAGCCCACTGCATTTCTTATGCACCCAAAGTTTGCAGCCATTGCAGTAGATGCTGTCGTTGCCTACTTCTGTACGACAGACAGCGCATGGGTATTAGCCTGAACTCTGCAAGAAGTCCAGGCCTGTACCACAGATCATGACCTTTGTCTTTCCTGCATTTACCCTCAACCCCTTCTTTTCTTTGGCTTCTTTCCATATTAAGAGCCTCCTGACATTCCTCTAGGGAGTCAGCAATGATGACAAGATCATCTGCATATAGGTCCTCCCAGGTAACACCAGCCCGAAACTTACGCCTCCAGCACAATGATGAAGAGCATGGGACTGAGTACGGATCCCTGGTGGACCCCGACCTTCACCTCAAACTCTTTGCTGAAACCCTCGCCAGCACGAACCCGGCTTTGCGCATTAGCGTACATTCCCTGGACTAGCCGCACAATCCATTCCTCAACACCTAGATTTCTCGGGGCCCATCAGATAACCTTCCGAGGGACACAGTCAAATGCTTTCTCTAGGTCCACGAAGGCCATATAAAGCCTCTTGTTCACTGCTAGGTATTTCTCCTGCAGCTGCCGGACCACAAAGATTGCATCTGTAGTGCCTCTTCCTGGGACAAAGCCAAACTGGGAGTCGTCAATAGACACCACCTGTCTTATGAGACCATCAACAATCCTCTCTAGGATCTTCATGGCCTGCTCTGTCAGCTTGAGGCCTCGATAGTTGCCTCTGTCCAAAGCATCACCCTTGCCCTTGTAAAGGCAGACAATGAAACTTTGCTCCCAGTCAGTTGGGACCTTGCCATCACGGATAATCGCAGTAGCAAGATCGCGGATCATGGTGGCACCTGTATCACCTGCTGCTTTGATCATCTCCACCACTATGCCTGATAGACCTGCAGCTTTGCCAGACTTCATCTTTGAGATGGCCTTCTTTACAAGGTCAATAGGGATTGGGATAGGCGGGCCTTCTAAGGGTCGTTCTTTGGACAGGTGATCAGGGTCCCAGTCAAATTCAACATTGAGAAGCCTTTCATAATGTTCAGCCCACGCATTCTGTTTTGCCTCCTCGCTCATTGACATTTTCCCAGCGACATTCATCACTGGCTTGTCGCCTACAACATCAACATTGTCTTTCCTCATCTGGTTAGCGAGGCGGAATATATCAGACGACTTGTGGTCAATGCCATCATAGACCACCTTGTCTGCTTCGTGGCGTGCATGGTGCACCACACGTGTGGAGATGCGCTTGGCAGTGTTATACAATGCTCGTGTGCATTTGCCAGCCTTCCATGCTTTGAAAGCTTGGCGCTTGGCTGTTATGGCATCATCTACTTCCTTATTCCACCACCAAGTTGCAAGTGCCATCTGTGGGCATTTGTTGTGCCACACACCTCCTCTGTTGTCTTCAGCAAACCTCTCTTGAGTTTCGCCAAGATTTCCTCAGTAGTGGTAGCCGCTTCAGTTTCCACATCGGGCACATGTGCCTTGAAGACTTCCTGGAATCTGCTACATGTTTGAGGATCTCTCAGCTTCCACAATTTTGGAGGTGAGGTGAATTTGTGCTTGATTTGGGGCGGCAAATCAATCATCATGTCGCACACAAGGAGCTGATGCTGCAGAGCTACCTCCTCTCCAGGAATCACCTTCACATCCATAACAAGTTTGCGCAGGCTCTTTCGAAATAACACAAAGTCTATCTGGGTTGCTTTATTACCGGACCTGTATGTGATGAGGTGACTGTCACGTTTCTTGAAACATGTGTTACCGAGGAAAAGGTCATATGCTAGCGCAAATTCCAGGATCCTCTCACCCTCACTATCAGGGTCTTGCTTGCCATACCCATAGCCTCCATGAACTTCTTTGTAACCGGAGCCTGTACTACCTACGTGGCCATTCCAATCACCACATGGGATGAGGAATTCCGATGCTGGGATCATTGCAGTCACGACCCGAAGTTGGTCGTAGAATAGATCCTTTACAGAATCACTGACACCACACTGTGGGGCATAGACAGACAGAAGACAAAGCACTCGCTGACCAACTATGATCTTCACCAGGATGATCCGGTCGGAGACTCGCTTGACCTCAAATACCTTCTCTTTCCACTTCTCCGCCACAAACACTCCAACACCTGCAGTACCTTTGCTGTTTCCAGACCAGAACAGTTTGTATCCTGAGTCTTTGCCTTTAATTATACGGCAATGACCACCCCGGTATCTGGTCTCTTGGACACAACAAAGGTCTACTTTTCTATGACATAGTGTTTCCACCACCTCGCACACCCTCCCTTTCAGAGTGTTCACATTAAGAGTGCCCACCCTGAAATTTCTCAGATGCTTGCTGGAATTGCCGCAATAGCTCGACCCTGCCCCCCCCCCCCCCCCCCCCCCCCCCCCCCCCCCCCCCCCCCCCGCAAACTTTGTGTTGGGTATACTGTTTTCACGTTGTCCGTCAGTCCGTGTGTGCGTGTGTCCGTCTGTAACATTTTGTTTACTTAATATCTTGAAGAGTCATTCCTGGATTTTCATCAAACCTTGCAAACATGTTCATATATGCAAGACAAATATTTTAGATAAAAAAGTAAGGGCTAGGGGCCAATTCTATTAGAGTTTTTTCCCTTTCTAGTTCTAAATGGTTTTTAGTATAGGGTTTTATGCTTATGCTATTATAGGCCATACACGGCCAGATCAACTCCTACCACAGCTTTTGATGGAGCAATTTGATACTTTACCTATACAATGTAGACACATTGAACATATGCATGAAGGACTTTGGTTCAGAAAAATGACAGAAGTGAGAACTTAGACAATTTTTCCCTAATAAGGTGTTTGTATATGCATAGATGGTGCCTTCATTGGCCGGTCAACTCCTACTACAGCTTTTGATGGAACAATTTGATACTTTGCTGATACAATGTAGACACATTGAACATATGCATGAAGAAGATTGGTTCACAAAAAATAATTTTGACAAAATGACAGCTCTGAGAACTTAGACAATTTTTCCCTAATAAGGCTTTTGTATATGCATAGATGGTGCCTTTATGGGCCGATCAACTCCTACCACAGCTTTTGATGGAGCAATTTGATACTTTGCCTATACAATATAGACACAATGATTCAAATGCATGAAGGAGTCTGGATGAAAAAATTTTTTTTGACAAAGTGACAGCTATGAGAACTTAGACAATTATTCCCTTATATGGCTTTTGTATAAGCATGGATAGTGCCTTAATGGGCCAATCAACTCCTACCACAGCTTCTGATGGAGCAATTTGATACTTTGCCAATACAATGTAGACACATTGAACATATGCATGAAGGAGTTTATAATTTTTTGTTTGCACAGATTCTACTGAAATCTTCTTTTCAAAACTAAGGTCTGCTGGTTTGATTTATAACTTGCCAAGTTAACTTTACACTGACTCTTACTGTGTGGGGGGTATCTAATAAGCATTGCTTATTGACCTTTTTCATTTCTGCCAGCATTGTCTAACATGACTACATTTGTTGATACTGCCATGTTTGTTTTGGAACTAAGGTTTTTCTGGGATCCCCTGTCCTAGCTGACATCCCAATTCAGATATATGACGGCCTCTGAGATTCCGCCGTTCCCGCACTCGGGCAGTGTGCCTTGCCGTTGCTCTTATACAGAGTCGTCCGCCAAGCCACAATAGCTAAGATGCCAAACCATCGGAGTGTAGATGGCTGCCATCTAGCTCTGCCACCCAGGCTGTGGCATCCTCTTAACCCAGAGACGGGGGATGCAGTTTAACGTCATACCCAGGACCCATAAACCCTTTAAAAATCTTCTCCAGAAGCAGAAGGCTGATGTCCTTGGGACTTGGTATGTAGCATTGGGGATGTGCGGCTTATAGAGTTTGTTCAAATGATGATCCTAGGTTGACCTTAACCTATCAAAGGTTAAGGTCAAGTTTGCTTCCTAATGCATTTAAATTGGAACATTTTTGAAAAGTTGATTTTTAGCTCACCTTAGCTGAAGGCTCAAGGTGAGCTAGTGTGATCGGTCTTTGTCTGTCATCCGTCCATTGTGCCTAAACTTTTTCTTTAAACGACATCTCCTTAACCACTGGGCCAAATTTCATATAACTTCATATGAATGATCCCCATGATGCCCTCTTTTAAAATTGCATAAATTGTTCCACTCCACCGAACAGGAGGGCAGCCAGAGCTCCAAATAAGAAATCTTTTAAACAAGATCTCCACTAACCCAAATTATAAATAATTACACAGAATTGTTCCTCATAATACCCTCTACCCAAATTGCACAAATGGTTACACTCCACTGAACAAAAGGGCTGCCAGAGCTCCCAATAAGAAATACCTTTAGACGGCATTTCCTCCTGAACCACTGGTCCATATTCAAAATAATTTCACAGAATTGTTCCTCATGATGCCTATTACAATTGCACAGATTGTTCTTGTCGGCTGAGCAAAGGGGCTGCCAGAGCTCAACATAAGTATGTCTTTAAACATCAGCTCCTTTTGAGCCACTGGTCCAAATTCCACATAATTTCACATGAATGGTCCCCATAATTCCACTCCAGATAAGAAGTATTTTAAACTACATCTCCTGAACTACAGACCCAAATTCAAAATAATTTCACAGAAATGTTCCTCATGGTGCACTCTCCCAAAATTTTACAAATGGTTCCACTCCACTGATGAAAGGGGCTGCCAGAGCTCTAGATTAGAAATGTCTTTAAACAAAATCTCCTACTGAACCACTAAGTCCAAATTAAAAATATCATAGGAATCGTGCAAGGGAGACAAATCTTTCAAATGTGGCTGTTTTGATTGTAGAGAGGTTTTCCGATTCTGGGAATATTGATATTCCCATACAGCTAGCTACATTGTCCATTATAATGTTTTAAGGTGTCACAGGTAGACTTTCCTAATAAATGTGTACTTCAGTCTCTGTATATTGCATTTATCATAGCAAACATTGCAGACCCTACTGAAATGCAGCAAACTACCCTTTCAGGGGTTTCCAGTATACATATGATTTATTCCCCATCATCAGACAAGTTCATTAGAGTAATGCCCCTGGGTCTGAAACCACTTGGCCTAGAACTTTGATATTATGTTTGTAGCATCATCTTGTGAACCTCCACCAAGTTAGTTCAAATTATGCCCCTGAGGGCCAAATACGGCCGGCCGTGGATGTCACTTGTTTTATTTGTTGAAGTTCTACATCATATTAATTTTATCAACATAACCCATGTTAAGTCTTAATGAAACTGCTGATCTATCAAAACTCATAGCTGGACTTTGAGAGGAGCTATGCTCTCCTATACCTTTATAAACAGTCATTCTCAGGTGAGCGACACAGGGCCCAAGGGCCCTCTTGTTTTAATACTGTTGAAGCCAAAGTCATTATTCTCACTAATAAGACAATGTCTATAAATAAGTTCCAAAGGTCAAGGTTGACCTTTCAGCCAAGGCCACTCATATTGGGAGTTCCATCAATATATTCAAACAGTTTTCTCGGAAACCACATGGCCAATTTAACTCAAATTTCGTATGAAGACTTCTTATGATAGGTTAGCTCAAATTTATACAAATTGTTCTAGTCACATGACCAAGATGGCAGCCATGCCCATATACTGTAAAAACCCTTTAAATATCTTCTCTGGAACCAAAGGGCCAATGGCCTTGGTATGCAGCTGTGGGAAAGTGGGCCTTACCAGGTTTACTCAAATGATGAATCTAGGTTGACCTTGACCTACTTAACAGCAAGGTCAAATTTGGTTCCTAATAACTGTTTAAGCCGAAATCATAATATTGGTGAGAAATGTGTAACCTAATGAGACAATGGTTTTATAAATATCAGTTCTAAATGTCAAGCTGACCGGTTACATTTTATCCAAGGCCTCTCATTTAGACTGCCAATACGTATCTAAACATCTTTTTCTCAGAAATCACTTGGCTGTTTGAACTCAAATTTTATATGGAGTATTCACTAGATTGTTTAGGTCACTTGACCAAAATGGCTGCCACCCTCATGTGGTAAAACAAAATATGTTTCAATAATAAGTTGACCTTGACCTATTTTAACATTATTAAGGAGATCAGGTGAGCACTTGAGGGCCTCTGTTATTTTGTTATTACCCGCTCTCATTTGGAGGTGTGAATACATTTAACTGTTCTCATTAAATACCTCACTGTTATAGCTGATTAAGGCTACACAACAACTCTAATATATTAATGTAGCATTATCATGACTTCTGACAGCTGGTGGTGTGATATATGGCTTTAATATTAGACAAGTTTGCAGCAAATTTTAATCCAAAATTATAAGTACATTGAAACAGAGAAGACCAAGATACAATGCCATATTCTGTAATATTTTAAAAGGGTGTTAACTGTTTAATAGGATAAGTTGGAAATTACAAACTGTTATCCAAAATATTTAAGGATCCATTTGAACACATGTAATAGAACCATAAATTATGGTTCTAGGTGGACACTTTTATTAGTCAGAGCTCTGTACTTGTGATTTGCAGTCCAAAGATAGTTTGAAAAAAAAGAAGATTTTTGGTGAAAAAGTGGCTGTTTACTTCTGGTCAAGTCTCTTTAAATGTATATATGACAGGCAGATATCCAGGGAACAGTGTACCAGATAGTGTTTGGTCAAATCAGAATTGTTTTCCATATACTTAATGTATGCAAACAGTGATGGCTCTGGTCAAATGAATCTATTATACCTTTAAAAGTTTTTTAAAACATGAAATATGTTGACAAAATAGCCTGTTCAATTTTAAAGTCTATAGCTGACTGTTAGGGTAATCAGAGATTCATGCTTGATTAATCTGTATTGTAGCGGCATTGAAGGGTATGACATACTTCTACTAAAGCCTTCTGACCCCTCAGAGCCCAGTAAGATGATTGAGGCGGAGAAAGAAACAAGACATATTATCTTTACTGCAGAAACTCACAATTTCCCAACAGGTAAGAAGTGGTAACTTAAGCCCTAGATAAGACCAATGATCAGGGTTCACACACACACTTGAAAAGTACTTGAATATACAGGACTGTCTTGAAAAGAAAGTCCTTGAAAATTAAATTTGCATTGAAAAGTATTTGAAAAACACTCAAAGGCCTTGAAAAGTCCTTGAGTTTTATCATTTATAGGAGGATTTAACATGGTCTCTGGAGACATAATTAAGTACAAAAATTGTGGTGCCATTATTTGGTGCAGCATGAAAATTGTCATCATTTAGTTCACATTGAATTTAGCAAACATTACAATTAGACTATTTCACAACAATATTTGAAACAGACTACAAACGATATCAAGGGATGTAACACAGTCTCAAATTGAGTCTGTTAAAGTCTGTTATGCAACAAAGACACACAGCCCTATCAAATATTCTTTAGATGTGTAATCCCAGCTACCAATGTCACAGCTCCAATATGTTCAACTATAATTTTTCTATGGAGATGTTATAAGTAATATTTGTAGTCGATTGGGAACACTTCACATTAATAATAGGTTTGACAGACAATGAGCATCGGAAACTTGTAAACATTCTTATCTGAAATATCCCAAATGGACAAATGAGGGTCTATCTAAATACCACAAAGACATCCATTCTCTTTTGAGATGATATCGGTGTAGTAAAACATAAGCCTTGAAGTAGAACAGTAATCCGAATGTGTTTCTGTTTATGTGTCATGTCACAAGAAGTGATATAACCACATGTTTAATAATACTTTTACACATAAATGTAATGGCATAGTGACTTCCTTGAGGACTTTAATTGCTTGAAATAATTTTCATTAAAAGTCTAAAATTCTGGTTAAAATGGTCATATTAAAAACAGAAATCTTACACTCCTGGTCATTTTATATGGAATTTATGAAACTTGCTATTTAAAGTAAAATTTCTTTATAAATGTTCACTTATGTATACAACATGATAAGGATAAAAAGAACAAAATAAATGTTCATATGTTTGAAGTGTCAAGAAAGACTCCTCCATGTGTTCTGTGCCTTTGACTACTTGTTTTCATTGTATAAAGGAGTTGCCCCTTTCCCTGGGGCCACCACAGGAACAGGAGGAAGAATAAGGGATGTCCAGAGTGCTGGTAGAGGCTCATGTGTTGTAGCAGGGACAGCTGGATATTGCTTTGGCAACCTCAACATACCAGGTAAGTGGACATGACAAAGAAACATTTAACAAATTGGACTCCTGTTTTCTAAAGAAAGATCTTTTAGGGTATAGCAGGGGACATACATATTTCCATATTGCACTTGTCCTGGAGGACGAGTGACTTACAATTTTCACTTGTCCTGCAAACACATTGCTCTTGCCCTTTAAAAGTGTATGCAATTAAGAATATAAGGGAGTAATATGTAATATGACTTCCTCGAGTAATTTTCCCAAAGCACTCGTCCTGTAGGACGAGTGTTTTGGGAAGAATTACTAGTCATTTCTATAGTTCACTCTTAGTTATGAGAGGGCGAGTGGAATTTTTGCCCCCTGTATAGCAAATGACTTCACATGATCATTGATGAATTTGCTTATTTATGATGACCAACAAAATGTGAAAATGAAACAATATTGAATTTAAAGTGCAGACTGACAACAGGGAAGTATTTTGACAATTTGAGGATACTTAAAGACATTTTTGTTGCTCAATGTTAAGCATTTTTCTTTCCATAACTTTTTAGAACAACTATTTTATCAATTCCATGTCATCTCTTTGCAAAATATGACGAAAAAAATTTGCGTCTGTATAAATTTTACGAGATAAGTGCCATTTTTATTTTCAAGTGACCTGATAAAATTCAACAGATATTTTAAAGAAAACTAATATTAGTATACTCGCGCATGAGTACTTGTTCCATGGAAACATGTCCTAGAAAACATGTGGTCGGCCAAAAATTCATTCACAAGAGACTAATATAGACTATGGAAGGACTTAAATGCATCAATATGTAGGGTCAACATTGAAAACCTGGAGCAAGGTAGGTGAGGTTAAGTGGCATCTAGATTAAACCTTAAAGCGCCAAGAAAAATGCATCTGAGATGTCGTCTGCTGAAGTCGTCTGCTGTAAATTATTGCTCCTATAGGAGCAGTCTGATTTGGGTTCACACTGTTTGCCATTGAGGCCTCTTAACATTTCAGTGGACTAGAGAATCCGCTGACTTTTGTTGCGATTGGCGCTTCAAGAGTTAAAGACATGTATAATTTGCAGGTCTTATCTGGACTTACATGTATGAGAATCTCGTCTGACGATAGGTAAATATTGGGTTTCCATGGTAACAATATACATTTACATGTCATTATATCATTTTAATTGAAGTAGAATGGAGACTGCATTATTCATACAGAATGATTATTTAAAAATATGTGTGACGGTTGTAGTCGAGTGCATAATATATCAGTTCAACGTACTAGGTGTACGGGTGGATATGCTATGCAAATCAGAAACCTTGTAGTTTGTGGTACAGGTCAAAGTAGCCTATATAAGTAACAAAACACCCTTTGTGGTTGAACATGCTTTCCCACCGACAGGCTTTGTAGGCTTGTCGGCTAACGCTACATTTTGTGGCAGCGGTGGGATAATGTCAACTGCCAGACTGGAGTTGCCTTACTCATATATTTCCAGGCCAAGTCTTGGGTCGAGATTTCTCAGAGTGGAAAGTAATGTGAGGGTTGTAGTCACGTGCATAATACATAGGTTCAACGTACTAGGTGTATGGGTGGATGTGCTATGCAAATAGGAAACCCTGTAGTTTGTGATTCAGGTCAAAGTAGCCTATATAAGTAACAAACCACCCTTGGTGGTTGAACATGCTTTTCCATTGATGGGGTTTGTAGGCTTGTCGGCTAACGCTACATATGTTAAGTCACAACAAATGCTAATTTCAATAGATTTTCCAGGGGAAGGGGGTCTGGACTCCCTATCCCCCCCCCCCCCCCTCTGGATCCATGATCTCTTGATGAAAAGGAAAACTTTGATACATTTCTGTGAGACAAAAAATGGACGATTTCTGAGCATTTATAAAGTTTTAAATACATGTATCTTCATTAACTCTTCACCTGCCAGTGACGATTTTTGTTTGATGATTCCCTCTGCCAACAGTTTGACCAAATTATATGACACTCATGGGTAAAAGTTTTCATGATTATTCCTGAATTCAGGATTTTGAAGCTGCATTTCTAGAGCCCTGAGTGTGTAGATGGAAAGTCAGCATCAAAATGCTGAATTAGGCAGATCATAATAGCTTCTGATGAATTTTCAGATTAATCATTTCAACTTGAAATGGTGGATTTTAGTAGGATTCCTGCAAGGGTAAAGCTCCTAATTTTTGGCAATTTTAAGTTATCACCCATGCACTCTCGTGGTATTTTTGAAGATTCTTTTAAAATGAGCCAACTCATGAAGTTTTGTAGCTTTTGCATATATGAGGCAAAGGCTCAGACATGCCTGCACAAACATTCAGTCTCACCAGAGCCTTCTCTGCTCTAACATACAACACCCAGGTAAACCGCATGTCTAAATCTCGGAGGGTGTTGGCTATCGGAGGTAAACAAAGGAGTTTTGGGCTGCACATGGTCTGCTTTGAGATGGGTTTATATCATAATGAACCACATTAAGGAATAAAATCAACATATAAGCCGATAGTATATAAAATGACAAGAATTCTGAAAGCAGTGCATGTTTTTAAACTGATTTTTTTTAAATTTAAATCGCATTTGAATTCGGAAATGCGGTGATTTGAACGAATATTTCGAATTCATCAGTTAATATTTAGATGTATTATTTTATTTTTTCTTGATTCATAACTACCGCTGCAATGTTTAACCTCTCTTAAAAATGTATCAGTCCAATATAATTCAAACAGACATGTACAGCACTTATTTATTTGCAATTTTATGACGATGGTGTCATGTTTATGGATAGCGTACTATTCAGAGGTAAGTCCTCTGAACATTTTGCTAACCATCAGCATGATACCAACGTAAGCGATTTTCAAAATTTGAAGTTTTAATAGCAGTTTTGGACATGCCACTTACAAGCCATGCAGGAGAATGATATAGAATGGTAGCGGCACAAGCAATTAGTGTCAAAGGTTGATATAAGTCCAGCTATGATCAAACCACTAGCCTTTTTTCATTGAAAAATTCACATTCGCCGTTTGAAAAGTCGCCCTGAATCCTACGGACATGGATCAAAAGTATTTAACAGATTCAGAGTCCTTATCACTCAATATAGAAGCAACATGTTTGCTGCATTCGTCCCCAAGAAACTTTCCATATGAAACAAAAATGGATAAATACAGACCCTATCCATCCATGATCTCAATGTTTACCTCCGATAGCCATCACCCTCCGAGATATAGACATGCGGTTCACCTGGGTGTACAAGGTCTGACATAGATAAATACTCAGGTCAAACTTTATGCCTCTAACTCCCAGTCTGTTATGGGTCTGCACTCATTCCGGCCTGTAGATAAGAGTGTGTAATCAAAAAATAATTTTCTTATTTCACAACCAAAACATATATTGTGGGTACTCAAAAACCATCTCAATGAGACAATTCTTTTGAGCACTCAAAATATATGTTAAAACTGTTGGGTAAGAACATATTCACAATTTTACACTCAAAAATGTTTATCTAGTCCTATGTCACTTTTAATTGGTCTTATAGCAAATACTTTATATGCTTTGAGTTTCTCAGTGTTCTCAACATTGTGTTTGTAAAAAAAATGTGTTCAAGTTATAATCCAAATTGTGTATGTATTTGTGACCAGGTTATAATCTCCCCTGGGAAGACAGCAATTTTGAGTATCCCAGCAACTTTGCAGCACCTTTAGAGATAGCTATAGAGGCCAGCAATGGAGCTTCTGATTATGGTAACAAGTTTGGAGAGCCAGTACTTGCAGGGTTTTCTCGCTCCTTTGGTATGGTGATACCAGGAGAAGAGAGAAGAGAATATATTAAACCTATCATGTTTAGTGGAGGTATTGGACAGCTGGAGGGCTCACATATAACAAAAGATATTCCAAAGAAAGGTTAGTACTCATAGGTCCAGATAGGCAAACATTATTAGGGTTAAAAAGCAAGTGAGTCCATTTATGAGATTTTGATACCTATCAGATATGGGCCTTGATGCGAGAAAACCTGTCTTCAGGAGTTTGTGAACAACAAAGGCACAGACCAGCCTGCGCATCGGCGCAGTCTGATTAGTGGCTTTGTTATTAGCTTACTGGAAAGTACCACATCTAGAATGCTACGAGAGAAATTTCAATTTTCTAGCTAGTCACTGTAGCTGAAAAGACTGGTTTGAGTCTTGCTTTTTTGGAAACCTGGAACACAGGTTTTCTTAGTTTGTGGCCCATATGTTAAGTCATACTTTAAACATGTATATTGTAATACTCGTGGCTATTACTGCTAGTTTATCTATCAAAACAAGGCGTGTTGGATTTAGGTTACACACGAGCACATGTGTCATTCCATCTATAAACATTCTTGCTGTGAATACTTAATTATTAATCAAGTTGTTTCAAGTGGTAAAATAAGCAATAAATGCGGTCATTTATTGCAGCCTGTGGCTTTTGGAAGCGGAGCATTGAAGACCGGGGAATGAACTTTTTTGTCTATGTCATTGCGAGCGTTCGTCAGCGTCTGTCCAAACAAACACTACGAATACTCTCAAGTACCGATAGTTTTGGATCTTGCCGTTCACTCCTTCATTAAGAATAAAGTCTGGGGGCTTTCTGCTCATACCAAGAATAGACTAGAAAGATTCTTGTGTAGGATAATTATGAGCTTGAAAGAGAAGTTTGTAAGGCGCCATGTTTTGAAATGTAAAGAAATGTCTTTCCAGCGATAGATTTCTCTTACCTTAAATTGTCTCTTAGTTAATCCATTTCACAAAGCCTAAGCTTTCTATCCTGCTACCAGAAGGTCTAAAGTTTATTTATCCACCAGGATAGACCACATATTCCTCAGAGATAAACCAGAATTTGGTATCACACATGTGAAGTGGGTAGACATTGGCCATTGTTGTAAAATTTAGATAGAGAAATCTATCAGTCTATCCATGCAGTGATTGGCTGATAGAGATTTCTACACTTCTTTTTGGTAGCTGATTGGCTGGCTAGAACTGGGCCCATACTATAAATAAGAGTCGATCATGCATTTTGAGCATCAATCTCAGATCCATCAACTCGAGCAGACAACAAATTCTACTTTCACTTTCGTGCACCAAGGGAAGAAACTCTTTGGATTTTAGAAAGCTTCCCTTGGATTGATAAAATCTTTTGAACTGTTTAGGCACTGACTAAATTACTTATCTAGATTTAGGGCAAGTAGGTAAACTAAATCTAGATCTATTTCAAAACTCTAAATCTACTGTGAATCTACTTTATCCTGAGAGGTTGTTCCACGTATGTGATATGAGCTCGGCCTGACAATAGAAAGCTACATAGACTTAAGAAATACTGAAACTGATCTACTGTGAATAGTCTAAACTTAAGTGAATAAATGAAATATAAGTTAAATGCATTTGCTATTATTTACTGATTACACACAGAGGGAATACCTTTCACTACTACAAGTATCCACATATTTCCCACAACTTAAGCTTACGGGAAGCTCACAATATGCAGCTATCTAGTGGGACAAGAGGTGTAAACTTGGTCTGAGCTTTCATCAATTTAGCTACTTTTTGTATGCTAGCAGTGAAGGCTATGGGGTGGGGTCAAAAGGTCAAAATTCAACTTTTTCAGAGCATGGTCAAGTTGCATATTAAATTAAATGGAATCACGAATGCAGCAACATACCTTTGCCTTGTGATTCTCATCAGAAACATCTCAATGAGACACTTCCAATGAGTACTCACAAGATGTGTTTTGTTAGAGAAATGGTAAAATAAAAAATAGCATGTGTGATGCCAAATGAGCCAGTGCATGAGATTTCCAACAATGTGGTATGTGCGACCAGCAAAGCCTAAAATCAGCCTGCGCATAAGGGCAGTCTGATCAGCGCCTTTGCTAGTTGCTTGAGTATTCTATGATTGTTAAGCTACTGAGTGAACATCATTTGGTGTTTCTAAGCTTAAAAGGAGGCTGCACAGGCTCGTCTGAGTCTACACTTGTCAAAATGTCAAATTGTTGGAAATCTCATGCCATGGCTCAAACGCTTTTGATATTGTTTTTTTTTTTTCTTATATATTCAGATATGGAGGTAGCTAAAGTAGGAGGACCAGTTTACAGGATAGGGGTAGGAGGTGGGGCAGCTTCCTCTGTACAAGTACAGGGAGATAACAAGTCGGAGCTCGACTTTGGTGCAGTACAGAGAGGGGATGCTGAAATGGAACAAAAGCTGAACAGAGTAATAAGAGCCTGTGTGGAGATGGGTAACAAGAACCCTATTGCTAGTATACATGATCAAGGAGCTGGGGGCAATGGTAATGTTACTTGTAAGGATCTGGTTAACCCTTAAATTGTTGCGATTGGCCCATTAAGGGTTAAAGCAAAATATTATAGGTCCAGAAGGAAACTTTTGTTTATTTTTTCCTACCCATCAGTTTAAACATGTTTTGGATGCTTAAAGGAACCGTCTCATTGAGAGGGTTCTTTTAAGTACCCACAACATATGTTTTGGTTGAGAAATAAGAAAAATAATGTTCAGTTACACATTCTTATCTGGAGGCCTGAATTATGCTGTCAGTGAGCCTGGCCCTGGAGTTATTGAACTTCAGTTCATTCTCAAACTCAAAATAAAGAGCAATGATTGGCTGCTTGCACACAGAACAAGTATTAGCTTTTTAAATCAATAGCAGTAGTATAGCTTTAGAAATTACAGGTGCACCAATAATACGAGGAGCACCAATTGTCCGTTGTCTGTGCGTGTGTGTGTGCATGATTCTACTTTATTTCCCAATGTTGGCTTGGTAAAAGGTGGGATTAATAAACATTTATCAGAGTATACAAATTCCTGTAAAGGATTATCTTTACCGAGGTCTTATTTCTTGAGGGAGTTTTCATCCAACTGGCTTTATAATGATCGAATGTACAAAGGTTATGTAAACAATAAAATGAGTGCCTGATCTCATTCCTATTTATTCAAACTTTCATAGCCCCAGATAAGGCTGTATATTGTGTATTTATGCAATTTCTTGGACCCTAAAACACAATTAAATTCATTTCTTTTCGTACAAAAATGCAATAAAAATCCTTGATACTCAATTCCGAACTTTTTGTAGAGTATGACGCTATAGTATTCAGTTTGCAATTGCTGTTTTTTTGTATCACAGGCAATTGTTGGGTACAAGCTTAAACACTGCATGGTGCCGAATCTAGTTTATTAAATTGTTAACCAGTCCAGGAACATACTTGTCGCTGTTTAGCTATGCTCAATATTTACATGATTATGACATAAGTCTCACTTTATGATAACAATGGCGAAACGTTGGCGAAAAAGGCCCCAGAGCAATAGATTTATATCCTATCGAAACTCAACTTTAATACCACGTTGGTGGTTCAAAGAATCAAAGATGACTTGATAAATACGTTGGATTTTCGAAATAAGTCGGAAATAGCAGTCTCAGATATACTTTGCAATACTGCCAGTGGGCTTTCTGAAAGTGAAACCAAAAGTTGACAACAAAAAAAATCCCGAGAAACTAGGCCTGGTTACACTGCTTATTTGGTTAACCCCAATACAAAAACTACAAATACCCAATTTAAAATTTGAAATACCCAATTAAGCCAAAAAGAGGTGGGTAAATACCCAATTGCTTCCAATCCTAATTATCTGGAGCTATGAACTTTGCATAATGTATGTTCACATAGTGCACCTTATATTTTGTGCACATTTCATGAGTATTTTTGAGGGGTAATGAACTTAAGACATTTTTTCGTCCAAAAATGCTTAGATGCTGTCCGGTTTGTGTAATCTGTAACTTCAACAGTTTTCATTCCTTTATATGCAAACTTAGCCTAATGATTGTTCACACTTTGAAGATGTGCACCGTCCATTTTGTGCACATTTGATAAATATTTTCTCAATTTTAACGGGTGCTGAACTTAGACATTTTTTCCATCTGAAATGCTTAGAGGGTCGTCATCATCATCATCATCGGGTATTTATTATC
Source organism: Loripinus fragilis (assembly GCA_964019695.1). Classification (NCBI taxonomy): domain Eukaryota; kingdom Metazoa; phylum Mollusca; class Bivalvia; order Lucinida; family Lucinidae; genus Loripinus; species Loripinus fragilis. The sequence continues at coordinate 51,017,562 of OZ026521.1, read as the reverse complement.
GTGTAGGTGCAGGAGCATCTTCCACATCAGTGGGACCCTCTCCAGGAAACTGGCTAGCTGCACACAGAGCAGTTCTTACTTTGGGTAAGACTGCCATTTGTATATTTGTTGCAAAGTTTTATGGCAGAATGCCCTTCCTTTCACCAACTCGGACACTTTCGGCAGTCCAAGAGCTCCGCCTGTTCCTACTGACTTGGGCTGCGTGCTCCAGCATTGGCACCATGAATAAGTAGTGCTCCTCCGCTGGACCACTGCTACAGCACCTGGAAGTCAGCCTGTAGACTCCCACTGTGAAGCTACTGTCACCCAGATTGTGACAGACTAGTTTCTGGCATAGCTGTCACTTTCTAGTTTTGTGTGAAGGCCTAGTAAAAAATCTCCTAGAATGGTGACCTTCCCGGGTTAATGAGCCTCATCTACCTACATGTTACAGGTGACTGGTACTGGATTACATGGTTACCAGTAGCAAGACTGATCTTGAAAAAAAGACCAATCTGGGAGCGCAGTGGCTCAGTGGTAGATTGCTTGACTCGAGACCGAAAGGGCTGCAGGCGTCACTGCGTTGTGTCCTTGAGCAAGACACATTAATCCTAGCTTAGTACTGGTTCAACCCAGGAAAACCTGTCCCTACATAACTGAAAGATTGTTGATGGGATATAAAGAATAAAATCAACAAACAAGACCAATCTGGGCCTGACCTATCTGGACCTGACCTGTCTGGTTTGCGTAAGCTGTAACTCCAACAGTTTTCATTCTTTTATATTCAAACTTTGCATAATGATTGTTCACACATTGGAGATGTGCACCGCCCTTTGATAAATATTTTCTCATTTTTGATGGGTGTTGAACTTAAGACATTTTTCCATCTGAAATGCTTAGGGGGTGTATGGTTTGTGTAATCAGTCTTTCCAACAGTTTTCATTCCTTTATATTCAAACTTTGCATAATGATTGTTCACACATTGAAGATGCACATTGCACTGTCTATTTTGTGCATGTTTCATGAAAGTATTCTAATTTTTGGGGCTCCTGAACTGCGACATTTTTTCCATAAAATGCTTGGATTGTGTTTGGTTTGTGTAATCTGGAATTCAACAGTTTTCAAGAAGAATGTTTAACCCGATATGACGTCAGAGTGCTTGTCTCCAGTTGCTTGTTGCTTATTGTCGACTCAGTATAAACATCTAACAAGTATAATTTATTTACGTGCGTTAATTATGTTATAATGCAAATGCAATTGTACGAATTGATACTTTCAAAGTCATGACAACAGGCAAGATACAAAACATTAAATATAATCTGAAACATTAGCTACTTTGATGACATCAAGGTATACAAACATTTTTGTGGTAATATCAAAGCTTTTGAAATTTTGTCATTATGTCTCCCCCCTTCAGGGTCAGGAGACATATTGTTTTTCTCCGGGCATCCATCTGTCTGTCCATCTGTCTGTCTGTCACAAATCATGTCCGCTCTATAACTTGAAAACCACATAAGCTATATTCACGGAACTTTATACAAATATCAATCAGCATGAGATGACATGCAGAGTGCAAGAATGGTAACTCTGCCTTTTATACTTTATGAGTTATATCCCTTTGAACTTTGTACATCGCAAAAATCGTGTCCGCTCTATAACTTGAAAACCGCGTAAGCTGTATTCATGAAACTTTATACAAATATCATTTAGCATGAGATGACATGCAGAGTGCAAGAATGGTAACTATGCCTTTTATACTTTTTGAGTTATATCCCTTTGAACTTTGTACATCACAAAAATCGTGTCCGCTCTATAACTTGAAAACTGCTTAAGCTATATTCACGAACTTTTATACAAATATCAATCAGCATGAGATGACGTGCAGAGTGCAAGAATGGTAACTATGCCTTTTATACTTTTTGAGTTTTTTCCTTGGAACTTTGTCCATCACAAAAATCGTGTCCGCTCTATAAGTTGAAAACTGCTTAAGCTATATTCATGAAACTTTATACAAATATCATTTAGCATGAGATGACGTGCAGAGAGCAAGAATGGTAACTATGCCTTTTATACTTTTTGAGTTTTTTTCCTTGGAACTTTGTCCATCACAAAAACCGTGTCCCCTCTATAACTTGAAAACCGCTTAAGCTATATTCGCGAAACTTTATACAAGTATCAACCAACATGAGTCAACGTGCAGAGTGCAGTTATAGTAACTCTGTCATTTATACTCTTTGAGTTATTTCCCTTGGAACTTTGGCCATCACAAAAACAATTATCTATGACTATTTTATACCAGGTTATGATTGTGCAATAGTAACTACATTGACAGATATCTACTAGATATGAGCTGATTGATTGTCTGCATGAAATGACTAGATTTTCCGTTAGAAATTATGTTTAATGTTTCTGTTTGAAATTGTATTTAATGACTCATGCTTTTGACATCAAAAGGGGGGAGACATCTGTTTTTTCATAGAAAAACAATTTAAGGTGCTCATTTATTGTGGTTTCTCAAAAGAACCGTCTCATTAACCGTCTCAATGAGATGGTTCTTTTGAGCATCCAAAACACATGTTTAAACTGTGGATGAGACAATAATCACAATTTTACTCTCCTAATTGTTGTTTATCCGCACGTATTGTCTCCCTATAGGAAATGTTCTCAAGGAGATAGTGGAACCAGCAGGGGCAGTGATCCGAGCTTCAGACTTCCAGCTGGGTGACCCTACGTTGAGTATACTGGAACTGTGGGGAGCTGAATACCAGGAGAGTAATGCTATCTTGTTGGCACGAGAGAATATGGCTGTATTAGAAAAGATAGGCAGGAGAGAAAGATGTCCTGTCTCATTTGTGGGAACAGTCACAGGAGATGGAAGGGTGAGCTGTATTCTATAAAGTTGTCTTCAAGTATTTAATATTCCTATTATACCATCTGAGCTTGTATTCATTAAATCTTGGAAGATAACATATTGCTGCCCCTTTACTCTGTATGTGTCATGGTTCAACATATTAATGTAGATAGAGAAACTTCCTCAGAGTTAGATTTTAGGGGAATAACCCTATTGTTTTAGATGAAATAAACACCTACCAGAGATGCCAGCCATTCCGGTTTTTGAGGAATCTTACCAATTTCAAGGCTGATTTCCGCATTACGATTTCGAAAGTCAAAATTACAGCAAATAAAGATTTTAAAATGCTACCAGATAAAATAACAGGGGTTACTTCTACTTCTACATAGGTTATACCTGATCACATTTAGTAAATTAAACTACAGACTGAGTTTGTGCATTATTGGAAGAACGTTACTTTTGCGGGTAAAAATTTGCGAGTCCGAGAACCTGCCTGTGATACATAACAAAATGGTTTCCTTGGCAAAAAATTCATTAGAATATACAAATCTTTGGCCCTTACTGGAGCCATCTGAAGGCCGGAAAATATTATGTGTGAAGTTAAAGTAAAGCTCTCAGCCATGCATTTAGGAGGGAGGAAGAGGGTACTGTAATAGGCGATAGTGAAGCTCGTCTTACAAGAAACTTGTGTGGGTGCATTTTGTACTTTTATGGCGAAATATGCGGCATTTTGGATAATGTCCCCAGATTCCTGAAAAATGCCTTTCATATTCCTGAAGAGCGCCATTTAGGGTTGGCATCTCTGCAGCTACATATAAATATGCTTGTGACTTCTTTATATGGATGATCTTATATCGTGGTATTGATGGTGTCTACTGAGAAAGACACTTTTTCCTCTGCTTAGTATTGGTTCAACCCAGGAAGACCTGTCCCGATATGAGTGAAAGATTGTTGACTGGGACATAAAGAATCAAAACAGATAAATATACACATGAAACATGATAAACATGCATACAAGGGAAGCTCTTAATATAATGCTTTCCCTTGGAAGGACTTCTATGCAGATATATTTACACTGCTTAGTGTTTGCTAGTAATACAGATTGGTACTAAAACTCGCCATGCAATCAGTAAAGTAAAGAGGGCCAGAGGTAGGACACTTACAGATGGTCATAAATACAACAAAACACTATTATATTTTCCTATGCTTTATATCAACCTATGACATTGAGTTTAAAATGAGTTTAGTGACAAAGATCTCAAAATATAAGAATTCTTATTTCAGATCAGATTAGAAAATTTACATCAACAAGCTAAGTCCAAGAACAAGCCAGAGCATATCAGCAATGGTGATAGCCAAGGAGATCATGTGACAAATGGACTGTCCAATCTTAGTCTGTCAAATAATCATGTGACTAATGGTTGCCATGGTAGTGCTGGTGAAAGTGGTGACCACCTGAAATATCCAGTTGACCTTGATTTAGATCATGTGCTAGGGAAAATGCCACAGAAGGTAAATGATGATATAAGCCATCACCACAGGTTTAGATCAACAAAAATTTTAAGCGTAAAAGTGTAAATATGTTCTTACCCATCAATTCTAACATATGTTTTGGGTGCTCAAAAGAACCGTCTCATTGAGACGGTTCTTTTGAGTACCCACAACATATGTTTTGGTTGAGAAATAAGAAAATTAAGTTTTAGTTACACACTCTTAACTAAAGTCCTGCATCACGACAGGACAAAACCAACAAAAAGGGAGTGTGCAAAGCAAAGACTGATCAACCTGGACATCCCCCAGTCTGATCAGTTTCCACTCTGTGCTCAGTGGGGAAACTATAGACCCAAGTTTTCTTCATGCCGAGAGTGAATACTCTGATAAGACTGAGCTGATGTGCTTTTGTCATGTTGCAGCTTAACATGACAGAATGTACAGTACACATACAATGAGCACCAAGATTATGTACACATGTTCTCAGCAACCTTATTCATCTCTTATTGCTCAAAATTTGACAGATTAATATTATTTGAGCCACGGCATGAGATTTCCAACAATGTGGTATGCGCGACCAGTAAAGCCTCGGATCAGCCTGTGCATATGCCCAGTCTGATCAGAGCCTTTGCTAGTCGCTTGAATTTTCTATGACTGTTAAGCTACTGACTGAACAGCTTTTGGAGTTTCTAAGCTTAAAAGGACGTTTTACAGGCTTGACGCTTTACAGGCTTGTCTGAGTCTATACGTGTCAAAATACCACATTGTTGGAAATCATGTGCCACTGCTCATTTAATGTAATTACTTGTAAACAGTAAACTTCAAAAAAGAATGAAATTCACGCTGTATTGGAAATGCTTTCAATCACATAATACTACTTTAAAGGGCTAAACAGCTCCAATCTCTTTGGTGTCTAAAATCAGAAAAACATGTAAGAGTGTCAAATAGTTTGGATCCAGATCAGGCTGCACATTATGTCAGACCTGATCTGGGTTCGAGCTGTTTGCACAGGTTTATTAACACACAACAAAAATCGCCGCAAAGGGAGAAAGAGTTGTGGTTAAATGCTGTAATGATCAATTAAGTCTACATATCTTGGAGGTATTTTAAATACAGAATTTGTACACAAAGTTCCTGACACAAAGCTTTTGGAAGTTCATAACTTTCACACAGTAAAACCTCAATGGCAAGAAGGCATATGGCTGGTTTATCATAGTTGATTTGAACTCCCTCTTGATTCCATAGAAATAGAGAATACTAGGTGAGTGTCTTTTGATATCAAGTTCACCAGGCAAGACTTTGAGAACGCTTGCTTAGGGATTCAACATGCAATCTCAAAGTCGAGCCTGGTAAACTTGATATCAGAAGACGGGAATCTGGTATTCTATTTATCAGTTTACCCATTGTTTCACTCTTCAAACTGATTATGACGTAATTCTCTATTTTTGTGTTGATTGAGCGTCATAAGTGACGACATTCAAAAAGTGCAACGTCATCATGATCCGATAAAGACACATGCCGTGAGATAGACAATGTTTATCATGCAACGTGCAGCAATGCAGTTAATATTAAATGTAAATGATAAAAGTATTTATTATATACCTATAACTGATACGACTTTCGAACTGTCTGTTTTCTGGCCATCTGATACAGAAAGCCGGATAAACGAACTGAGGTTTTCTGAATCCATATCACTATCCTTTAAAACGAGGCTAATGTCGGTTACCTAATTTTGCGGCGACATTACGTAAAGTAAATTGCAAGCATGGAACCAGAGACTGAAAACATTTTGACGTGACGTCAAGAAACGTAACATTATGGCAAACGTTCCCAGAATTTTTCGGGAGTGAAGACCAAAACAGGTTTTGTGTGTTGATTGAGCGTCATTAGTGACGACATTCAAAAAGTGCAACGTCATCATGATCCGATAAAGACACATGCCGTGAGATAGACAATGTTTATCATGCAACGAGCAGCAATGCAGTTAATATTAAATGTAAATGATAAAAGTATTTATTATATACCTATAACTGATACGACTTTCGAACTGTCTGTTTTCTGGCCATCTGATACAGAAAGCCGGATAAACGAACTGAGGTTTTCTGAATCCATATCACTATCCTTTAAAACGAGGCTAATGTCGGGTACCTAATTTTGCGGCGACATTACGTAAAGTAAATTGCAAGCATGGAACCAGAGACTGAAAACATTTTGACGTGACATCAAGAAACGTAACATTATGGCAAACGTTCCTGCAATTTTTCGGGAGTGAAGACCAAAACAGGTTTTAATATCAGAAAGAATGTCAGATAAAAGGTATATAATAAACAAATTATCATAATAGTAACTTGATCTGGCGTTCAGTATCACGTCTCGTGGATGAGGCAATACCATTGGATCACCCTCGACACTACGCGTCTCGGGTTATCCGATGGTATGACCTCATCCACTCGATACAGTACGCCAGATCAAGTTACTATTATGATAATGTGTATTTCCATAACTCTACATAATATATCTAAGTTCTGATCATATCTAGTTGGCTACAAGCTCATATTTTGTGTTGTAATTTCCATCAATATTTTAGGTATTTCACCTGAACCATGTTGATAAAGTTTTACACCCCCTGCAATTACCTGAGAGTTTACGAGTCAGAGAGGCACTAGAATTAGTCCTTAGACTTCCTTCTGTCGCCAGCAAACGGTACCTCACAAATAAGGTAAGTTCATAAGTTTGTCTATCTCTCTGTGTGTCTAGCTGACTATGTGTCTCAATCGTCTGTAGTTTTCTGATAATATCTCTGTCTGTCTGACTCTGCCACCCTGTCTTGTATTTATCTGTCAGTCTAGCTGACTGTTCTAATATCTGTGTAGCTGGTTTACTGTCTGAATGGTAAGAAAAAGCCAGAAAACACATGGAAATGCAAAAATGGGTTGAAAAGTACTGATTAACATCACAAATGCTTTACAAAAGGGGCGTGGTAATACTATGCCTGGCTTTTTGGACCTGTTTCCATTACATTCATTACATATAAAAAAAAATCTATTTACTTGTCCTGGAACATGTATAAAGAAAGTTAATACAATTCAGTGTTTTCGTTAAGAGGCGGCAGCCAGCAAAAAAAAAGCCACCTACTTTGCCTTCTGTGCCAGCTATTTTGATGAATTGGTCCATAGGTTATACTTTAAAGCAGTGAATATGGTCAGGTTCATGACAATGTCTGCAGGCTACTCCAAAACTTAGAGAAATCCCTGACAATTCTGTTTCTATCAAAGCTGTTCAGCCAAAGAAAGTCAATATTTACATTCATATTGTTCAAATTTGTTCATGCCTTTAGTTAAGAGCGCGTACCAAAAAAATATTTTTCTTACTTCTCAACCAAAACGTATGCTGTGGGTACCCAAAAGAACCGTCTCAATGAGACGGTTCTTTTGAACACCCAAAACATATGTTCAAACTGATGGATTAGAAAATATTTACAATTTTACGCTCAAAAATGTTGTTTATCTAAACCTATGTAGTCCTTTAATATGCTGAATAAATTTATATGCTAGCCTTTAGCCTGATTTACAAGCAATCCAGCTTCATGGTTGATTGATTATTATGAACTCACATGTTGTTTGGAAAAAAGTGTTGATCCTGATCAGCTGGCTTCTTCATCTGGAATTACAATGTTTTTCAGTAAACTATATATCTGGTTTTATAATGTTTTCAAAAGAGTTTATATATGGTTTTAGCACAGGAAGGGCTAGGCTAAGTTCTTTTTTGCATTATCTGTTCTTTGGCACATGTGAAATTTTCTTTGGACAAGTGCATTATGACCATTTAAGAAAATTTTCAACCAAAACATCTGTTGTGGGTACTCAAAAAAACAGTCTCAATGAAACGGTTCTTTTGAGGACCCAAAACCCGTATTTAAATTATTGATACAATTTTATGCTCAAAAGTTTCCTTATCTGGACCTATGAAGGAAGCAAATGTTAGAGTGGGGAAGTGTATGCTCATTTGCATGGCTTTTCTATGATTAGGTGTCCCCTTCCCTGATTTGGTACATTCACAAATAAAGTGTAGACCCAGATTGTGTGGAACACAGTCAGTGGCTCAGTTGGTAGGGCATTAGATCGGGGATTGAAAGGTTTCTAGTTGGAGTCTCACCATCGGCGGAGTGACCGGGTCAGGGTGGGTAGTCACGTGGTTTTTGCTTGGATACACTGAGTCTGTACGGATGTTCGAATACACTGTAAGGACATTCTGATCGAATGTAGGTAGAATTCTCTATGTTTTCTCATCTATACCCAGAAAGTTATACACCATTTTCCAGCCCACATTTTCCCCTATCAAACGCTACCAGGATAGTATCTTAAAGCTTCTTACTTTGAGTACTAACTCTGTCACAAATGTTGTCCGTACAGCTTATTTCCAAATTCAGGCCTGATCTTCGCCGCTAAAATTTTTGTGACGGAGTCTATACTCAAAGTAAGAAGCTTTATGAGGATATCCTGGCATCGTTAGATCAAGAAAAATGGGGGCTGGAAAATGGTGTATAACTTTCTGTGTAAAGATGAAAAAAACACGCAGAAATATCTACTTACTTTTGCTTAATACATCAGTGTTGAAAGAAGTCCGCCATTTTTCCGAACAGTGTATCCTAACAGAAACCACGTGACTACCCACCCTGGTTGTGTGTGACCGTGTTGTGTCCTTGAGCAAGACACTTAATATGCTACTCCTAAGTACCGGTCCCTACATAACTGAAAAATTGTTGATTGGGATGTAAAGAATCAAAACGAACAAAACAAGACCCAGATTGCATGCCTCAGAATGTAGCATCTCATCGAAATATGCACTGTTTGATCTTCAGAAACAGAAAGTAACTTAATTGGAAATTCTAACCTTTGACCCTTTTGACTATCTTATAGACAATCCAAAGGGGATGGATGATTCCCAGGCATTTTCTTTTTCATGTTAACATCATGGGTGAAAATTTTCAGAATTTCTGAATTCAGGATTTCCCCCCCCCCCCCCCCCCCCCCCCCCCCCAAAAAAAAAAAAGCAGCCTCAAATTTTGAATTAAGCCTCAGTCTCTGCTTCATAGGTCCAGATATGGATATTTTTCATCATAAAATTGTAATTATTTTCTTTTCTCATCAATTTAAACAGCTGATTCCGGAGCTAAAAAAGAACCTTCTCATTGGGACCGGTTCTTTTGAGTATGCACAACATATGTTTTGGTTGAGAATAAGAAACTAATCTTCCATTATTCACTCTTATCAGAAGACCTGCTGATTTATTTTCAAGTTATTATACCCCCAACTTTGAAAAAGTTGAAAGGGCATATTGGTTTGGGCTTGTCTGTCTGTGCTTCCGTTCAAAAAATATTGTGAGGGTTTATAAATTTTATAAATGGATTCCCCATCAAAAAAAAACTTACCAATATTTTTTAGTCTGAATTATCTCCCTTTGTGAAGTTATGCCACTTTTAAAGGGACAGACTGATATTTTGTAATCAAGATATCTCAAAAACTAGTATAGCTAGGAGCTTCAAACTTTTCAGCTGATAAAGTATAACTATGGGAGAGCAGTGGCTCATTGGTAGAGTGCTTGACTCGAGACAGAAGGGCCGCGGGTTCAAGCCTCACCACCGTCACTGCGTTGTGTCGTTGAGCAAGACCCATAAATCCTTGCTAACTACTGGTTCAACCCAGGAAGACACGTCCCGACATAACTGAAAGATTGTTGACCGGGATGTTAAGAATCAAATCAACTAAATGAATACAGTATAATTAAGCTCGATTTTTTATGTTTTTCACATTGATTTTCGGCGATAACTTTTTGAGTTTAGCAAACTGTGTCGCGATGAAAGTTGTAGAGAAAAATTAGTGCCAATTTCTCCAAATAGTTCCAAAATTCAATATGCTGCAGTAAACTCTGCACATAGATGCACTTTCTGAGCATTTTAAGCACAGCACAAATAAACTAAGTTAAATATGTCAGTCAAAAAGCTACATTGCACCGACCTAATTCAATAACTAAAGCTATGGATGGCTTGTTTAAATATACTAAAAATGGTGCCTGATTCACTCATGCATTAAGCTAGTTGGTGATCTCAAAACAGACTGTTTTTGGAGCATGTGCGTAAGAACACAATTGAATACCATGAGAAATTCCAGCTTCTGCACTAACAAATGATCATCCCCACAGTAGATTCTGCATATGTACGATAAATTTTGTATATGCTCATTATGCTGTCGGTACGATTATGCTGTACACAACCGATGAATAATGGTATTTTTCGCCACTTGTTAATATTGTTTTGAGACTAATCTTTTCTGTCACGCCTCTTCAAACTTTAGCTGTCAATAAAGAACTTAGAAAATTTGGCTAAATTCAATATTTTGCAAAATGTTCATTTATGTACACAAAACTTTGTTTGCGCCACAAACTTCGGACCTTTTGGAGAAAATTTGGTACTAATACTTCTCTACAACTTTCATGGCGAACACACTTTGCTCAAATTAAAAATAAAAGAGTTATGGCCGAAAATCAATGTGAAAAACATAAAAAATCAAGTTTAGTAGATTACCTGGTGAAAATTAATAAAAAAGTTATTTTAATAATAAAGATATCTTGAAAGCTATTCCAGCTAGTAGCCTCAAATTTTGTCAGCTCATAGAGGTTGATGAGTAGATTACCTGGTGAAATTATAAAAAAAAATGTTTTTTTTTTTGAGTTATTGCCCTTTGCAAATTTGGCCATTGAAAACTTGTAATCCAGAGATCTCAAAATTATTATGGCTAGGAGCTTCGAATTTGGTCAGCGGGTACAGGATGGTGATGTCATCCTTATCTACAAGCTAATGATTGGGGCACAGTTTTTCATAAACACAATTTCTAATTAAAGGTAAATATTTGATAATCATTTTAACCTGTATTATTTTTTTATTGTAGGCATGCTTAGGGTTCGCACAGGCTTGAAAAGTACTTGAATATACAGGACTGTCTTGAAAAGTCCTTGAAAATTAAATTTGCCTTGAAAAGTACTTGAAAAACACTCAAAGGTCTTGAAAAGTCCTTGAATTTTACCATTTATAGGAGGATTCAACAGTGTTTGTGGAGACCTAGATCAGTATAAAATTGTGGTGCCTTTATTTGGTGCAGCATATGCTGCACCAAATAAAGTCACCACAATTTTATACTAATTTACCTAAACTAATATCTTTAGTAATGGACTCTAGCATTTCTGAAGTAGAATGTTAACATGTAAATCAGTATTTTTCTTAAGTTTTCAATCCTTGAAAACAGTAGGAAAGTCTTTAAGAAGTCTTTGAAAAGTCCTTGAATTTTACACAATCTTGTCTGTATGAACCCTGATGCTGCAAGTTTTAAATTTCGAATTTCCAAAGTTCAGGATTTTGGAACTTGTCAGCTGTTACCCTTGTGATGTGATCTATTGCAGGTTGACAGATGTGTAACTGGTCTAGTTGCCCAGCAACAATGTGTGGGCCCTCTACACACCCCATTAGCTGATGTGGCAGTGACAGCCCTCTCATATATGGAGAAAGTAGGTTCAGCAACAGCCATTGGTGAACAACCAATTAAAGGACTGATAGATCCTGCAGCGGGAGCTAGAATGTCAGTAGGAGAGGCATTGACAAACCTCATATTTGCTAGCATAACTGATTTAAAGGTAAGGTAAACGTTTTCTTATTTCCACTGTTCTCAATAAAAGTTGGGTCATCGGACTTTGGTGCAAAAAAGGCAATCTTATCTGTGTCTACACTGTTGACCTGTTCCTTTTTGAGAAGTATCTGATGTTCAAGGCAATTTGATCTGGGTCTACACTGTTTACATGCTCGTTTTTGAGAAGTATATAATGTTAAAGGTTTGGAATATTGACCATAGTATGCCAGACCTTTATGTCTTATTCAATAAATAATGTTCCATGATAAACTGTTATAATGTCTCTCCATAGCGTTATACCATTGATGCATTCTTTTGAGCTTGACATCAGGATTTGTCAACCCGAGAACAGTGATGTTCACTGAGGCGAAGCCGAGGTGAACATCACTTTTGAGGGTTGACTAATCCTGATGTTAACCGAAAAAGAATGAACCAATTGTTTTGTTATATGACACTCAATTCTCTTTTCCTAGTTTTATTTAAAGTATTTCCATATTAATAAATTTACTCAAGTCAGATTTTCCTAGTGCACTTTCACTTGGAAGATTATTTCAACAATATACTTCTCAAGTTTCTGCAACTCTTATGAGATAAGCAAAATAATTGCATGTTTAACCCATATATGCCTAGCATCCTTTTTTGTGGAACAGGCAAATAGTGCAGACCCAGATCAGACGCCACAATTTGCGGTGTCTGATCAGGGTCTCCACTGTTTGCTAGCATAAGTTTCTATTAAAATTTGAATAAAAATGAAAAATACCACCTAGCATCCCTTAAAACAGAAATGGACTGTTCCAATTGATAACGGTGGGAAATTTCATTCAGCATAATTGGGTCAAATGCTGTTCTCATAAAATGAACAAATTCTGAATTCAACAAATTTGACCTGTGAAATATAGGGAGCGCAGTGGCTCAGTGGTAGAGTGCTTGACTCGAGAAAGAGAGGCCGCATGTTCAAGCCTCACCGGTGTCACTGCTTTGTGGTCCTTGAGCAAGACACATATATCCTAGCTTAGTACTGGTTCAACCCAGGAAGACCGGTCCCTGTTTAACTGAAAGATGGGACTTAAAGAATCAAATCAAACAAAAAAACCTGTGAAATATACATAAGAAATCAGTCATTGTTGCAATATCTATTTTTAGCTGTCAGGTAGCAGTGACAAAAGTAATGTCACCTGGGCTAGATTTAGTTCAATCTATTTTTAGCTCTCTGTCAGCACTGACATTAACAATGTTAACCTGTCCTGAGCTCATCACTGTTTGACATCACAACCAGTGCAAGCTAGTTTGAGCCAATCAGAGGATGTCTTTTATAGGAGTCATATAGCAAATTCACTGGCTAACCGAAACAGTATTATTTTTAACCATTGTATGCACATGGCATTGTCCTTTCAAATACAAATTATCCATTGACAGTAAATTACTGCTTCATACAATGTTACTAAAACAAATTACACACAGACCTTTTTAAGGCAGTTAGCATTGATTTGATATCTCCAATATAGAGTCAAAAATTCATTAAGTTCCATTGAAGTTATGAGAAACAACCTTCATTAGTTATAGAAATATTTAAACCATACCATTGTATAAGAAGATGTGTTCATTCAGAACCATTTATTCATTTATCAATCCTTTGCCTTCATGTATGCATAACAGAATATCCTACAATTTTCATTTGCCAGCCATATAGCACAATCAGATTGATAATCAGACTTCTATGGATTGCTAATTGGATTGTGAGCTGGGTTCTTAGTCTGCCCACATCTGACCTCAGTAGGGCAATTGTATGCACAAGTAACTGTAACCCCCTAATGAGCAGGAACAGTGTGATAGCATAACTGACTGATGTGATACAATGGAAAAAGTATTGAAATTGGTGTGAAGCCACAAAACTTCTTGTTTTGATACTCCAAGCGAGCCTGAATTTAAAAGTTTGTTTTTAAAGTGCTCTTGGTGTACACTGAAACAACAACCATAAACCTCACCATAAGAGCCACGACATGAGATTTCCAACAATGTGGTATGAGCGACCAGCAAAGGCTCAGACCAGCCTGCGCATACGCGTAGACTGATCAGAGCCTTTGCTAGTCGCCTGAATATTCCATGAGTGCTAATCTACTGACTGAACATCATTTGGAGTTTCTAAGCTTAAAAAGAGGCTGCGCAGGCTCGTCTGAATCTACACTTGTCAAAATGCCACATTGTTGGAAATTTCATGTTGGGGCTCATTACTTGATGCCTTCTATACTTACAGGATGTGAAATGTAGTGGCAACTGGATGTGGCCAGCAAAGCTCCCTGGAGAAGGAGCCATGTTATTTGATGCTTGTAAAGCTATGTGTGAGCTGATGCAGCAACTTGGAATTGCCATTGATGGAGGCAAAGACTCTCTTAGTATGGCTGCTAGGGTAGGGGAGACAACTGTCAAAGTCCCAGGTAACACTTTCAGTATTTTAGGTACAGCTGATTCTTGTAACTATGCACATTTGCAGTACAATGATGTACACCAAGCAGCAAGGATGAATGTGATCATCAATCTAGGAATTTAACTCTTATACACTTTAAACCCAGGTCCATTTGCATCTGGTGAAGACCAAGATGAAATGCCACCAAATATGGCAGTTCACCAGTGTCCACACTGTTTGCTAAGATACAATTTTCACAGACAATACAATATGTTTGGAAATTATAGCCTATCAGAGATAAAATTATAGATTTTTTACTACTTGCTAAAAATAGCGAGTGGCTTGCTAAAGATGCTGATCAACTTGCTTATTCACTGAGAATGTTAGAACTACTTTTGTTAGTAACATTGAAAATTTGAAAATTGAACAAATTTAATTAACATATACAGCATAACATGTAATTGATAGACATTTTCAGCTTTCTGGGCCTATTGTTCAGGTTCCCTTGCAAACAGTGTGGATCTAGATTAGCCAGCTTCTGAAGCTGGCTGATCAGGATCTACACTGTTTGCCATACAACTTATGCTATGTTGCATAATTTGGTTGATATGAGAATGACTTATATTCACTTGTTTTAGCAAGTGATGGCCATTTCTGCTTGCTTTTTGGAGAAAACTACTAGCATTTAGCAAGTTAGCAAGTGCTAAATTTGATCCCTGCCTATGGCTCCTCAATAATTACAATAGAACATCCAGACCTCATAGTATGAGCTTTTATGAAAACTTTCACTTGCTAAAAAAGGGTTAAACAGGGTTAGGCATATTAAAAGTTTATAAGTTATATCATGTGAAAACCTGTATAGCCATATGGGTTCATGTAGTCTGATCAGTGCCTTTGATGTTAGGTGGCTATATCTAGATAGGAACAATAGCTACCTATACTGGTTACATCTAAATTTACAAGATTGGTCTTTGTAGCTGAGTAGGCATGGTGGAGATAGCAAACTCTCTAGACAGATCGTCTTGTGATATGGCGAATATTATTAACCTTATAAGCACACAGCACATACATGTATTGTTTTCAAATTGCTATACCACCCCAGCGGAGACAAAGTGTTGTGTCCTTGAGCAAGACACTTTGTCTGCTGCTAAGTACTGGTCTCCACCTGACTGAAAAATTGTTGAATGGGATGTAAAGCATCAAAACAAACAGCAAAATTCTATATTCTGTTTTAAAAACAGTATGGATCCAGATCATCTGGCTTCTAATTTGATAACCTGGCTTCTAATTTGTGTTCATATTAGTTATATTAGTTTTATGATTTTTATGTGTGCTTATAAGGTCAAATAGGGTATGTGTACCTGGGAAGGGTACCCTCAAATCTTATCTTGTGATCATTTTCCAAGGTTATGGTTGATATTAATCATACTGTGTGGTGAAATTATACCCTACAAACTTAAAGGCGATGGCTAGGCATGAGCAACACTACCTAATAAGTTTTCTATTTATAAGAAACTTTGTAATATATTATTTAGCCGCGACATGAGATTTCCAACAAAGTGGTATGTGCGACCAGCAAAGCCTCAGATCAGGTCTGATCAGAGCCTTTGCTAGTTGCTTGAATATTCTATGAGTGCTAAGCTACTGACTGGACATCATTTGGAGTTTCTAAGCTTAAAAGTAGGCTGCACAGGCTCGTCTGAGTCTACACTTGTCAAAATGCCACATTGTTGGAAATCACATGTCATGGCTCATATGTACGGGAATACCCATAAACAACAGAATGTTTTCTATTTTCAGGGACATTAGTAATATCTACATATGTTGGCTGTCCTGATATCACAGCAACTGTCACACCAGATCTTAAATGCCCAGGAAGAAAAGGTCAGTTTGATTTTTCTCTCATAACATTTTCAAACTCAGACTGTTCTCACCAATTAAGTAGGGGTACTGCCTCAACAAGAAAGTGTATTCTTTTTATGTGATGTGGACAAAGACCCAGATCACCCTGAGCATCCTTGCAGTCTGATCAGGGTCTTCAGTATTCAATGTCAGAAAAATATGTATTATCTAGTATACAGGGCTAGAGATTTCTTTGAATCCCATTTGGACAGAATGTCAGCCGAAAAACCCCTCTTCCAACCCAATATCAGTCTCCTCACCCCCCCCCCCCCCACACACACACACACTCTCGATATAATTCGAAAAATATAATGCCATTTTTTTGCGGCCTAGTGGTAGTTTTATGATGAGCTTAAAGAACTTGATGCAATCTCTCACGATAGAATATTTGCACATCAAATGATTGTTAATCTTTGTGTTATATTCAAAAGATGACATGTATACATCGGTGTCAATATATAATTGACCCCCTGAAATGCATTCACTCTACATGCAATATAGATATGAAAAAATAGGTAAAAGTATTTCTTGCAGTATATCCTGTAAATCAGCTTGGATTCAGTTTTAGTTATTCATAACATCCCAAAATACTCGTTCATCATTTTGTTTGCATTGAACATGGCAAAAAATTGCAATTTTTTCGGTTATTTCACAGCCTCAATTTGAAACAGACTATATTCTGCATCACATAACACAGTCTGAAATAATTGAAATCTGAATCCATCTGTGTTAGGGCAGTATGCAACACCGGTTAAACTATATTTTAGATGTGTATTCGAAGCTATACTGACACCAGATTTCTACAGCTCCCCTTACAAGCATAGATGGCTGTTGCCAGCCTGAGCATATGTGTATGATCGTCTGAGCCTTCATTATCTGCCTATGCAAGCTGGCCTTATTGCTGTCCACTTGAAATCACATGTTTTGACAGCAATTGTAAGGTGTCATTCCATTAGAAATCAGAGATTTATGGTATGGGGGAATCAAAAAAGGCTTGCAAAATACTCACAGTCTAATCGGCACATAGATTATTTGCTGTTTGGTTAAAATACATAGAGTCGAGGCGGCTAATATCGTACATGCGTATAATTTCGTACAGCTGCACTATTTTCAATACCGCCGCCCAATTTTTCGTCTTTTTTTTATTGGACTTAAACGTGAACAAACATCGATCTATCTGGTACCCGCAAAGTGTCTTCCTACACTGTGGATATACTTTACGCCACCTCGAAATCTGATACGATGATGTCACTTCATGCCAAGGTCAAATTCCTTCACCGCTTTTGCTGGTAACCAGCAAAAACGGTCACGAAACTCCAGCTTTTAAAGCAGACAAATTGCCTTGCTTTACCTGTTTCAATGTATGAGTGTGTATTGTACAACAATAGTTTAATGATAAAGCTCTGATAATATAATAAATATTTATTGAGAATAAGTCGGCATTTGTGAATAAAATGAAAAAAATAAAGTGTACGAAATTTCCCGCTGCCCTGTACGACATTTGCCGCATGTGTACGCAATTAGCCTACCTCACCCTTACTGTGTTTCTTCTAACATAAATCGATTATCCAATCACGAAGT
Source organism: Loripinus fragilis (assembly GCA_964019695.1). Taxonomy (NCBI): domain Eukaryota; kingdom Metazoa; phylum Mollusca; class Bivalvia; order Lucinida; family Lucinidae; genus Loripinus; species Loripinus fragilis. The sequence continues at coordinate 50,999,675 of OZ026521.1, read as the reverse complement.
GGCTTACAAAAGCCGTTGAAAGAAACAGTACTGGTACCGAAACGTTATGGCGAATGCGAGGTAGCCACGTGTGGAGCTGGAGGTAAGTAAATTGCAAGCGCATCCAAAACCGTACGAAATTAGCCGCCTTGACTCTATTAATCAAAATGCCAAGATTCAAGGTAGTTAGTCAATATGAGTCTTTCTTGGTCTCAGATCCCAAACAACGGTATATGGTCTGGTCATATTGTTTGCTGTCAAGTGGCAATGAAGACATTGTGATGATCACACATTTCCCCCCAGTTCAAAATATTTGTATTACTTATGTCTCGAGGGTATTTCATTGAGTGCTATAGCTGAGCTGGTATATATATATAATATCTACAAAATAAGTGAGGTGAAGAAGGGACTTTTCAAATATTCCAGACTGAAATTTGATGATATTTAGCAATTTCTTTCGGCCCGCATTCTTAAAAATTCTATTAAAATAAAAAAAATCTCTGTTTTCTCCAAGTATGTATTATAATACAACCAAATTTTCAAGACTCTGCAGCTGAGCATGCTGGTTTGAGTCTTAATACCTGATTCAGGCCCAGATGTGACTCAGATATGAATCAGAATGAGGGAAAATAAATTTTTTGGCATTTGCAAACTAACTAGGCAATAAATGTACGATTGAGTTTCACAATGTCATGGACTGGCTCATGGCTCAAATAGAAACTGGTCCTGTCATCTGATAGTGCTCATTTCCCTGTCATAGTGGCTCATATTGACTGATGAACATAAGAGATCTTACAGACATAGTCTTTTAATAGGAAATTTTGATTTCATGAAGTTTATTACAATGACTACCAGTGTGAGATTCTGTATATATCATACAAGTACAAACTTGAGCACTGCAAAATGCAGCAAAAATGATGCATGGCGAAAAAACACCTACTCACTTTGTATGAACCAAATTTCACCTACTTTTTCCTTCACTTTGTTTAGGTAACTGTTTCAGCAATTAGTTTTCACCATTTTTGCATTATCTGTTGGCTGTCAGCATAAAAATTGTCTCTACTTGAAAAACCTGTATTAAGCAGAATTCTCTTTGATTATTAATTTTTTCGAACCAATATTTGAAATGGGGTTCTGGTTACCTGTATTTTCAAGAATTGATTATTTGCAGACTAGGAACTAGCAGATATATGCAAAATTAGTGCATATACCAAAAAACCCTGTGTGATGTCATCCATATGGTTTAACAGGTAACAGAAGAGAAATGTAGAAAAAATGACTTTTGTAGATGCTCAGCTGATATAGTTATGGTCCTAATTTATACTCTGTGAGCAAATTTAATTCAAACATAAATTAAGTGACAGTCAATTAGTCTTATGGTCAACATTTGAACAAACTATACTCAGCATAAGAAAGTTCTGCTTCCTTGGTTCTTTGGGTAATTCTTTTTTGACCAGACGTTGCTGCATAAAATGTAAATCATGTCTATAGAAATCATTTTGCAGCAACTGGATGAATTTGAGTTGCGAAATGACACCTAGTGCTGAAAAAAAACCCTGATTACTTAAAGAATCAAGGATTGTGTAAGGAATTGCCTTTTCCCTCTGTGTTATGGTTTTCAATCACCTAAGACATCACAGGCTTTAACATAATTGTTATCTCTGTCAACAGAATTAGTGGTGTATGGAGCTGTTTATACATGTAGATACATATGGGAAAATCTTGTAAACTGTATTTGGTTTGGCATTTCAGACGGATTTTTGATGCCAATCTCAAGAGGTCATGATGACACTCATTCTACTGACAAGGATAAAATGTTAAGCCAATGTATATTTAAAACCTAAGCTCAACATCAATTTACACAGCAAAATTATAATTCAGAACCAAGGATTGTTCAAGTAATCATTTTTTAACTCATTTCAAAACAGATGCAGACAATCCTGTGTAAAGGGCAGGTACAAAACTTTGATGTACATAAACCATTTTATCTCATTTGCTATAATTTTCAAAATTACCTGTCGTGTAACCTTTTTCCTTGATATCAGATGGAAACTTTGAATAAGTCACTGTGTTAAATCCTAAGTTTACATGGGTTCACCTACTCTTTCAATGGTCTGTGATCTATATTTTTACCTAACAAAACACTAAAGTTTCTACTATGATGTTTAAAACGAAACAGAAATCGTGAAATCAACTTGTAAATAATTTACCATGACATTGTACAGGAAACTACATTTAAGCATACGGTAAAAGTTTCTGTCATATAATAATGTTTCTGTCACAAAAAAAGCCTTTTTAGTAGCCTGGTTAGCATACTCTAGTTTATTTTAGGGCCAGATGTCCAATTACCACTAGAAAGTGCGTGTTCGCTGTTTAGCTATACCCAACCCAAGTACTTCACAAATTTGCATAAAATAAACTAAAAAAACACATCTTTCATATCTGAAAATACTATGCAAAAAAGAATTCTTTTGCTAAAATACTGCAATGTCTTCATAACTATTATGCAATGAATTTATTCGTAGTCCATTTTTGTGATTGCATAATACTCCGCAAATTTAACTTTTTAGCTCACCTGTCACGTAGTGACAAGGTGAGCTTTTGTCGTCTGTCGTCGTCCGTTAACAATTGACTTAAATGAAATCTTTTAAACTACTGGTTGTATTTTGACCAAACTTGGCAGAAATGATTCTTATATGGTCCTCTTCAAAAATTATTCAAATGGTTCCGGTGCATTGCATATCTAGGTCACACAGGCTAAAAATAGATTTTCAAGATGAAAACTTTAAAAATATTCTTGTCTGAAACCACAAGGCCTAGAGCCTTGATATTTGGTATGTAGCATCACCTAGTGGACCTCTACCAAAATTGTTCAAATTATTCCCTGGGGCCAAAAATAGGCCTGCCCCAGGGGTCACAGGTTTACATAGGCTTATATAGGGAAAACATGAAAAAATCTTCTTGTCTGAAACTACAAGCTTTGGTCAAGAGCCTTGATATTTTGTATCACCTAGTGGACCTCAACCAAGTTTGTTCAAATTATGCCCCTGGTGGCAAAAATGGCCCTGCCCCAGGGGGTCCCATGTTTAGCATAGTTTTTAATATATAGGGAAAACATGACAAAAATCTTCTTGTCTGATACCACAAAGTCAGGCGCCTCGAGACAACATTTGGTATGTAGCATCATCTAGCGGACCTCTACCAAGTTTGTTCAAATTATACCCCTGGACCAAAAATGCTCTCCACCCCGGGATCACATGTTTTCTATAGGTTTATTTAAAATATAAAAGAGATATTGTTTTAAGAGCCTTGAGTACTGGTGGGTAACTTTTTGTTATGGTCATTAACCCTTAAAGCGCCAAGAAATAAATGCATCTGAAAAATGACGCCTGCTGAAGTCGTCTGCTGCAAATAATTGCCTAACATTACTGACAAATTAAGTATAGAAGCAAACAGCGTGGACCCAGAACAGACTGCTCCTATAGGAGCAGTCTGATCTCGGTCCACACTGTTTGCCATAGAGGCTTCTTAAACATTTCAGCAGTCGAGAAAAGCAGACAACTTTTGTTGCGATTGGCGCATTAAGGGTTAAAGGGGCCAGAGAATATGAGGTGTGTGGCTTTGGGTCCTCTGGGCCCTTGTGTTTCCACTTATAACATGCAAGGACCAAACATCAAGCCTAATTTTGTTCTTAAAAAGTTGCCTGCTGCAATGGTGTTTAAAATCCTATTTTTTGGTATTTAGGAGTTATTGTTCATGTTGATTTGGGAGCTGGACAGTGTAGACTTGGAGGAACAGCTTTCGCACAGTGTTACAAGCAGCTTGGAAATGCATCTCCTGATCTTGATCATCCAGATGTCTTCTCAAAAGCTTTCACAGTCACTCAACGGTTTATTAAAGGTGAGGTTATAGACTAGTGGTATCTATATATAATGTACATTTTCCTCAAAAACCCTACTTAACCAAATAAGCACACTATGTGCATATCTTTCAAAATTCTTTACCACTTCTTGAAGACAGTGTTCAGTAAAACCTGGCTTAAGCGGCCACTCAAAAAGAATACCAAAATTGGTTTTCAAGACTGAGTATTGCTTATTGCTGGTCAATAGTATTGCGGAATGCTCCAATGGAGCATTCTGCAATACTTTCGACCTTCATTAAGGTACCATTACATGTCATTAACATCCTTGTTTTGTCTATTTTTGAGTGGCCACTTAAGACAGTATTTACTGTAGATTCATAAAGCCAGGTGAGCTAGGCTGACATTTTTTCATCCACAAGAGGAATCCATATAAATAATACAATTACACCACTGTATTGACAGGAAATCAGCAGCTCATATACCAACATAAAGTACTTTGTGTGAGCTTATTAGAGCATGTGAGCAACTTAGGTTAACAGGCTATTGACTTTACCAATATTCAATAAGTACCAAAGGAGCACAGTGGCTCAGAGATAGAGTGTTAGACTTGGGATCAAAGGGTCACAAGGTCTTTAGTTAAAGAGTGCGTAAGGAAAATTTGATTTTTCTTATTTGTCAACCAAAACATATGTTGTTGGTACTCAAAAGAACCGTCTCAATGAGACTGTTCTTTTGAGCACCCAAAGCATATGTTAAAATTGATGGGTAAGAAAATATTTACAATTTTATGCTGAATTTTTTTGTCAACTAACCAAGAGGCACTGTGTTGTGTCCTTGAGCAAGACACTTTATCCTCTACTTAATACTGGTTCAACCCAGGAAGACAGGAAAATGTCCAAACATGATTGAAAAATTGTGGACTGGGACCTAAAGCATCAACGCAAACAAACAAAAATCATAACAAAAAAAGCATGCGCTGGCTCCATATGTGAAAGTTTTCAGGATTACTCCTGAATTCAGCATTTTGAGACCAATTTTCCATAAAGTCCAAACTTGCCAAAACCCTGAAGTTTTGAATCTTAAAATTGCAGTGTTATATTTTCTTATTGAGATGCACTCGTAACTAAAGCCCTGTCTTACAATTTACCATTTAACCTTAAAGTATTAATATTTTGTAAGCACACTGCATGTTTTAAAATTTGAATTTCAAATGTTCAGCTATCTCTTCCCCCCATGTGGCTCATTTGTTTGTCAAATTTAAACTTTGATTACCTAATGTTTTTCAGAAGAGAAGATAACAGCTGGTCATGACATCAGTGACGGAGGTTTTCTTACCTGTCTGCTCGAGATGGCATTTGCTGGTAACTGTGGATTGGAGATTGATATCCAGCATCATGGTAAAGGTAAATAAACTGCTTGATCCATATAAGGGACATAGGTCAGGGTAAATTCTAAATTTGTATGTAAAATTATAAATATTTTCTTATCCATCGTTTTTTTTTTTTTTTTTTTGAGTACCCACACAAACATTTTTTGGGAAAAACCCTATTTTAAATGACTCACTCTTATCTAAACGACTTGTAATTTATGGCATAGGATGATTTATTTATGCCATATATTAACAACATTGGCCGATCAACCTGCACATCTAGGCAGTGTTATCAGTGTCATAGTTGGATACTACAGTAAAACCTGTGTAAAACAGTCACTCTCAAAAAGACAAAGTTGGTTTTCCTGACCAATCATCGCTTAATGCAGGTCAAAAATATTGCAGAATGCTCAAAGGGGAGCATTCTGCAATACTTTTGACCTTCATTAAGCTACCATTTGTCATTAAGATTATTGTTTTGTCTATTTTTGAGTGGCCGTTTTACACAGGTTTTACTGTAACAGCTGTGGTTGAGTTATTTTCTAGCACAGTACAGAAGAAAATGACATTTAAGTTCTGGTCATATATTTTAAGATGTTGGCATTTTGAATTTTTTGACTCTAAACTAATCTCATGCTCATGTGGGTTGAGCATGAAAAATGTATTATAACCTTGCTGCTGATTTCTTGATTTGTGACCAGGTTAGGGTCAAATGAGTCTGCTCAGCTATTGAGGCTTATTACACTATTGTTAAATTTGCATGTAGCAAAATAGCTATTATACAGTCTAGAGAGTGAATGACTTAGGCACTGACCAGACTGTGCAAATGTGCAGACTGATCCAAACCTTTGATGTTTGCATTCAACAAAATCAAGTTTATTCACAATAAGGATCATATCCTTGCAGGCTGATTTAAACCTGGCCTGGTCACAATCCTAAAAGACAGGTTATTTTTTGATGCAGTTTTATCATTTACATCATGTAATCCCTTATCCTGCTTGATCCATATAAGGGCCAGCACATCACATTTTGGCACATCACATCTACAGATTATTTTCAGTTTATTAATAAGACAGCTGCAAGTTCTTTTAAAGAGATTTCTAAAGGTCAAGAAGAGAAATTTTTAACTTTCACCCATGGTTTTCTGAACTTTCACCCATGGTTTTCTGAACTTTCACCCATGGTTTTCTGACAATCGAAGGAATGCACCACCGTTTTGTCTGTTTTGTAAATGTCTTATCAAGGGCCATGGGCTTATATAAAGGCTTCCAGGTATGAGGGATAATTTCTGCCATATGTTGTGGGTTCTCAATGAGACAGTTCCTTTGAGTAACCAACGTGTATAGAATGATGGATAGGGAAATAATTACAATTTTTACTCTCTAAAAGTTAATTTGGACCAATATGAGGCTACATTTACATACTTTACTATATACAAACACATAACAGGATCTCATAACAAGATACAAGATACATTTTATTCATTAGAAAATCCATAAAGGACATCAGAAATGCAATAGAGTTAACACAATAATGAATGAAAGAGAATTAACAACAAAGAGAAAAATGCAAAACTAATATGCACAACTAGATTAGGCTTGTAAACCATAGGAGACAACCAAAGTCTTGTTTACTAATAATTATGCTATGATGCATCATTACACGTGGCTGAAAGGCAAATATTTTATAACAGTCTCTGTAAAGCAGTAAATACAAAATTATCTAATTCCTCGGGGAAAAACATATTGTAACAAAACTAGTAATATCTTTATATACAGATTCGTCTTCATTACTCAGAAGCCATTGGAATTTAGACAGACTGAGATGCAAAATTTGTATCATTGTTTAAATGTTTTGTGTATGATCTTAGTTCTGTAATTAGCAAACTTTGGACAGACCAATAAAAATGACTCTCATCTTCAACTTCATTCATTAAACATTGTTTGCATAACCTCCTGGCAATAGGGTCTTTGGGGTAGTATATCTACCATACAGTTTATGACAGCTGGTTCTAAAACAAGCCAAATTGCTGTGATGATGTAATCTGAATCATTGGAAACATGTGTTAGATACTTTTCAAAAATGAATATTGATTTAAATTTTTGATATGTTCTCAACTAAAGACCAGTATTTAATAAATATTGACTGCAAAGACTTTTTAAGATCAGTTAAGTGCCGTCTTGCCATAGCTTGTGGATTATTGAAAAATCTTAAGAGGTTACAATCCTTTAAAATTATGTATATACAACTTAATCAACAGTCTTTCTTATTTTGAAACATGACATAATTATCTTGCGATGCATCTTTTAATTACCAATATATTGGTTTCAATGTCTTTATTAATGTGCAACCAGTACTTAATAATGGCCAATACTGTATCTATATACAAAGGATACCGACAGAGCTCACCATGTACTGCAATATTAGATGTCTTCTTACCAGCTCCTAGTACATATTTACACATGTGAATATTCAATTTTTCTAAAGGTGAATTAACATACATATCACACAGTGTTTTCACCTTAGACTTCCATAACCTATTACAATTAAAAAACCCAACCACTTCTGTACAATACATTAGAACAGGCTTCACTGTGTGGTCAAACAAGAAAAGAAATTGTTTAGCACTTCATTTAGTATGTTTAAACTGATATCCTACTTTCAGAACTTTCACCAATACAGATAATGTTCACCGAAGAGCTTGGTCTTATATTGGAACTCCAAGAAGAAGACCTTAGTTATGTCATTGATGCCTATACTGCAGAGAATATTCCTTGTCACTTGATTGGCTACTCTCTGAAAACTGCCTCAGATTCTATGGTAAGTCATTGTTGGTCCTATCCATATCCTCAACGCATTTTGTCAATGATAAGCTTTTAAGTAAAGCAGGGGTATATTGTTTGCATTTTAACATTTATATGCAGAATAAATACAACAACTGAGAGTTTTAAAGCAAGTAAAATCTTTATTTTTTAGCAGTTTTAAAGCAAGAAAATCTTTATTTTTCAGCAGTTGAGTTTTTATGAGCAGTTTGGCTTAGCATGAAAATGTTTTCCTAACCTTGAGGCCTGTTCTGCTCTACTGGGTGTTAGCACTAAAAGAGACTGAGGTGAGCAATTCAGGACCATCTTGGCCCTCTCTTGTTATTTATTATCCAAATCACTGAGTGTATCTCTTGTACCTAGGTGAAGGTCAGTTTGAATGGTTCCCCAGTGTTGGAAGAGAAAATGGTTGTATTACGGGATGTGTGGGAGGAAACCAGCTTCCAGTTAGAGAGACTACAGGCTAATCCTGATTGTGTGAAACAGGAACAAGAGGGACTGAGAACCAGACAGGAACCAGTATATCATGTGCCCTTTGAGCCAGATATGGTTCAAATTGTATCAAAAGGTAAACTCTAAAACACCTCATCGCAAAAGCAACAACAACATTTTGGTTGCATGCAAACAAGGAAGACACAGACCAGTATTGCATCAGCACAGTATGATCAACATTTGTTCTTTGCTCTCTTGAACATATATAATAGCTAAGCGTATTGTGTACTTAATGTCAATATTCTGTCTAGTCTGTGTAGCTGAGCAGGCTGGAGTGAGCTTTGGTAGCAAACACTGAATTTGTTTACACACATCTAGACCCATATACTACTGAAAGTATAAGATTGATGTCATGAGACAGTGGTACATATTGTTTTGTACTTAGTTATTCTATACAAATAGATGCATAGCTACTAGTGGGGGGTTGTATATCTTATTACCGGATTTAACATCTGCATGGAAATGATTCAGGAGGCAGACTTTATGTTTACTGGAAAGGCAACAATGTACTTGCTGAAGAAAATTGCTTACTTAACATCGACCTATTAAAACTTCAAAAGTGTATAATTATGTGAGTGTAGCTGCTAATGACAATAAGTTTTTCTGGCAGTAGTGATTATACAAATATTGGGGATGTAACAATATATCATACTATTGATGCACTATATATCAACTAGTAGCCTATACAATGTTAATATGAGCTGCGACATGAGATTTCCAGCAATGTGGTATGTGCGACCAGCAAAGGCTCAGACCAGCCTGCACATACGCGCAGTCTGATCAGAGCCTTTGCTAGTCGATTGAATATTCTATGAATATTAAGCCACTGAACGAACAGCATTTGGAGTTCTAAGCTTAAAAGGAGGCTGCACAGGCTCGTCTGAGTTTACACATGTCAAAATGCCACATTGTTGGAAAATTATATGTCGCGACTCATATATCAATAGGAAAGTTGTATTGTCAATAGTATTAGGGATTGTAGTCTTTTCACTTGAGCAATAGTTTCTGAACCTAAGGATTTCACTTTAAATTGTTTTGTTCGGCCACAAAAAGAAAATGTTTTTTTCGCAAATCTAGTTGAATTTTTGCATCGTTCTGAAATTTTTCTGTTAGTGCCCCACACAATTGGTAAATGTTTACACATAAAATAAAATAAAGCTTGACTGCTGCCATATTTTCAATTTCCTCTTTTATACAAGCATATATTTTTTCAGACAAAAATATCACAATAGTATTGCAATCGTAGTCCACAGTAGCAATACTATCACAATGGTATGTTTGTGTTTAACATCACACCAACTGTTGAAACAGCTAAGGTCATATGGAGACAGGGCCATGGTCTAAAGTCTCATCTGATAGACTAGAAGCCGGAGTCTGAACTTCGGAGACACCTGGCTTTAAGGATGAGTGTTTTATCCACAACACTACAGCGGTTGCTATATCACAACATAGTGCTTCCTGCAATGTCAATACTGTCATTTTTAGACTGTCGTAGCAAGAAAGCCCAGTGGCTTAGTTGTAGAGTGCTTGACTCCAGATAGAAGGGTTACAGGTTCGAGCCTCACTGGGGGCATTGCCTTGTGTCCTTGAGAAAGACATATTAATCCCTGCTTAGTACTGGTTCAACTATGGAAGACCCATCCCAACATAACTAAAAAATTGTTGACAGGGGCATAAAGAATCAAATCAAACAAACTAAGACTGTTATCACACTCATACTAAATATAGTTGTGCCAGTCCTAAAGTAGCTAGAGGTACTGAGAGAAGAGGGCAGTGACAGGGAGACAAGTGCAGCCCTACACATGGCAGGATTGTCTGTTCTTGACTCAGCTTCTCTAATTGTTAGGTTTTGTAGGTTGTGCCAGTCCTAAAGTAGCTGTATTAAGAGAAGAGGGCAGTAACAGTGACAGGGAGATGAGTGCAGCCCTACACATGGCAGGATTGTCTGTTCTTGACTCAGCTTCTCTAATTGTTAGGTTTTGTAGGTTGTGCCAGTCCTAAAGTAGCTGTATTGAGAGAAGAGGGCAGTAACAGTGACAGGGAGATGAGCGCAGCCCTACACATGGCAGGATTGTCTGTTCTTGACTCAGCTTCTCTAATTGTTAGGTTTTGTAGGTTGTGCCAGTCCTAAAGTAGCTGTATTAAGAGAAGAGGGCAGTAACAGTGACAGGGAGACAAGCGCAGCCCTACACATGGCAGGATTGTCTGTTCTTGACTCAGCTTCTCTAATTGTTAGGTTTTGTAGGTTGTGCCAGTCCTAAAGTAGCTGTATTGAGAGAAGAGGGCAGTAACAGTGACAGGGAGATGAGCGCAGCCCTACACATGGCAGGATTGTCTGTTCTTGACTCAGCTTCTCTAATTGTTAGGTTTTGTAGGTTGTGCCAGTCCTAAAGTAGCTGTATTGAGAGAAGAGGGCAGTAACAGTGACACGGAGATGAGTGCAGCCCTACACATGGCAGGATTGTCTGTTCTTGACTCAGCTTCTCTAATTGTTAGGTTTTGTAGGTTGTGCCAGTCCTAAAGTAGCTGTATTGAGAGAAGAGGGCAGTAACAGTGACAGGGAGATGAGCGCAGCCCTACACATGGCAGGATTGTCTGTTCTTGACTCAGCTTCTCTAATTGTTAGGTTTTGTAGGTTGTGCCAGTCCTAAAGTAGCTGTATTGAGAGAAGAGGGCAGTAACAGTGACAGGGAGATGAGCGCAGCCCTACACATGGCAGGATTGTCTGTTCTTGACTCAGCTTCTCTAATTGTTAGGTTTTGTAGGTTGTGCCAGTCCTAAAGTAGCTGTATTGAGAGAAGAGGGCAGTAACAGTGACAGGGAGATGAGCGCAGCCCTACATATGGCAGGATTGTCTGTTCTTGACTCAGCTTCTCTAATTGTTAGGTTTTGTAGGTTGTGCCAGTCCTAAAGTAGCTGTATTGAGAGAAGAGGGCAGTAACAGTGACAGGGAGATGAGTGCAGCCCTACACATGGCAGGATTGTCTGTTCTTGACTCAGCTTCTCTAATTGTTAGGTTTTGTAGGTTGTGCCAGTCCTAAAGTAGCTGTATTAAGAGAAGAGGGCAGTAACAGTGACAGGGAGATGAGCGCAGCCCTACACATGGCAGGATTGTCTGTTCTTGACTCAGCTTCTCTAATTGTTAGGTTTTGTAGGTTGTGCCAGTCCTAAAGTAGCTGTATTGAGAGAAGAGGGCAGTAACAGTGACAGGGAGATGAGTGCAGCCCTACACATGGCAGGATTGTCTGTTCTTGACTCAGCTTCTCTAATTGTTAGGTTTTGTAGGTTGTGCCAGTCCAAAAGTAGCTGTATTGAGAGAAGAGGGCAGTAACAGTGACAGGGAGACAAGTGCAGTCCTACACATGGCAGGATTGTCTGTTCTTGACTCAGCTTCTCTAATTGTTAGGTTTTGTAGGTTGTGCCAGTCCTAAAGTAGCTGTATTAAGAGAAGAGGGCAGTAACAGTGACAGGGAGATGAGCGCAGCCCTACACATGGCAGGATTGTCTGTTCTTGACTCAGCTTCTCTAATTGTTAGGTTTTGTAGGTTGTGCCAGTCCTAAAGTAGCTGTATTGAGAGAAGAGGGCAGTAACAGTGACAGGGAGATGAGCGCAGCCCTACACATGGCAGGATTGTCTGTTCTTGACTCAGCTTCTCTAATTGTTAGGTTTTGTAGGTTGTGCCAGTCCTAAAGTAGCTGTATTAAGAGAAGAGGGCAGTAACAGTGACAGGGAGATGAGTGCAGCCCTACACATGGCAGGATTGTCTGTTCTTGACTCAGCTTCTCTAATTGTTAGGTTTTGTAGGTTGTGCCAGTCCTAAAGTAGCTGTATTGAGAGAAGAGGGCAGTAACAGTGACAGGGAGATGAGTGCAGCCCTACACATGGCAGGATTGTCTGTTCTTGACTCAGCTTCTCTAATTGTTAGGTTTTGTAGGTTGTGCCAGTCCTAAAGTAGCTGTATTAAGAGAAGAGGGCAGTAACAGTGACAGGGAGATGAGCGCAGCCCTACACATGGCAGGATTGTCTGTTCTTGACTCAGCTTCTCTAATTGTTAGGTTTTGTAGGTTGTGCCAGTCCTAAAGTAGCTGTATTGAGAGAAGAGGGCAGTAACAGTGACAGGGAGATGAGCGCAGCCCTACACATGGCAGGATTGTCTGTTCTTGACTCAGCTTCTCTAATTGTTAGGTTTTGTAGGTTGTGCCAGTCCTAAAGTAGCTGTATTAAGAGAAGAGGGCAGTAACAGTGACAGGGAGATGAGTGCAGCCCTACACATGGCAGGATTGTCTGTTCTTGACTCAGCTTCTCTAATTGTTAGGTTTTGTAGGTTGTGCCAGTCCTAAAGTAGCTGTATTAAGAGAAGAGGGCAGTAACAGTGACAGGGAGATGAGTGCAGCCCTACACATGGCAGGATTGTCTGTTCTTGACTCAGCTTCTCTAATTGTTAGGTTTTGTAGGTTGTGCCAGTCCTAAAGTAGCTGTATTGAGAGAAGAGGGCAGTAACAGTGACAGGGAGATGAGCGCAGCCCTACACATGGCAGGATTGTCTGTTCTTGACTCAGCTTCTCAAATTGTTAGGTTTTGTAGGTTGTGCCAGTCCTAAAGTAGCTGTATTGAGAGAAGAGGGCAGTAACAGTGACAGGGAGATGAGCGCAGCCCTACACATGGCAGGATTCGAAGTATGGGATGTCAACATGCAAGATCTTTGCTCAGGGGCAATAACTCTGGATAGATTTCATGGACTAGTGTTTGTAGGCGGTTTCAGTTACGCTGATGTGTTGGGATCTGCCAAAGGTAAATGTGATTATATAAAATAGTGAGTATGATCAGGAAATACCACAATCACAAACAGCAGACAACCCCTTGCTACCGCGAGGAAGAGCCGCTCAACCATCATGAGACACCAGTAAGACAAATTAAGCAAAGCAACCAGCTCTCTCTTCCCCATCAAGATGATTGCAATACTAGAATGGACATAAAGTAATGTACAACAAAACATAGAACATAGACAGACTCCCACAATGGGTGTAACAATAAACAAAAAGTCAACAACAACAGAACCACCGCCTTAGAACCGACAGCAGCCTAAACCCCGCAAAACAATTTAAAAGGGGGGTATCCTCCGTGATTTATCTACCTCTGTGTCATGGGTAATCTACGCCAAAAATATAAAACAATGCAACTTGAACAGTTTTCCCATACCATATTCACTTTTTTTTTATAACCATTTAGTATTTAGTATTTTGATGTTTTAAATAGATATAGGAGGAACATAATTTAAGAAATTTCTGTGTCATCCAATTTTTGTGGTAAGTTGTGTACCATGAAATATTTTCCAAAATTAGTGAGCATGATCAGGAAATACCACAATCACAAACTGCAGACAAACCCATGGCATCGTGAGGCAGAGCCACACAACAATCCCGAGACACCAGGAAGGCCAACAAAGACTTGCCAAGCAAACAAACTTTCCTTGAATCAAAATTCTAATAATTGAAATTATAGTTCTTTAAGTAAGTCTAATTCTAGGATACCTCTGGCCTCAAGAATTAATTAGTTTTCTTATTTTCAATCAAAACATATGTTTTGAGTACTCTAAAGCTCTGTCTCATTGAGTTGGTTCTTTCTAGCATCCAAAACATAGGTTTTGATAAATGTATTAGAAAATATTTATTATTTTACAATAAAAGTTTTTACTATTAAACTGGACTTGTGCCATTTGAAGGAACATAGGTCCAGATACAAAAAAATGGGGCATAAAATTGTGAAATTGAAAATTTAAACATTTGTTTTGGGTCAACGAACCATCCCAATGAGCTGATTCTTTTGTGTACCCACCACATATGTTTTAGTTGAGAAATGAAATTGATTTTAAATAACAATCTTATTTAAAGGCCTGTTTTCTTTAATGAATGATGATCTAGTCAAGGGCTATTACTACTCTTGTAGATTAATACCAGACCATTAATTTGAGAAGTAGATTTTTGTCAGACTTTATTATCAGGACAAAACAGTATTGTGAGGTTCTTGAAAGTATTGTTCAGTTCAAAGTAAACGACACGTGAAGGATACCAGGTTAACTTTTGAACTGAACCTAGGGCTAAAACAATATTCATATTATATAAATATTACATTCCCTGCGTGGGTGATAGTAGAAAATATCATCCCGAGGAATGTTATTATCAACCGAGGCGCAGCCGAGGTTGATAATCATATTTCGAGGGATGATATTTTCGACTATTACCCTAGCAGGCAATGTAATATTTATTTTATTATACCGAACAGAACATTAGATCCCCTATTATTTTCTGAAGTACTTCTCTTACTCAATATACCTACCATGGTGATGGGAGATCCGAAGGGAAAATATTGAACAGCCTCTTATCTGTATACTTGAATGAAATTAAATCTTTCACAAAAATGTTAACGATCTGAATGCTCGACCTGATCACTGACGTTCCGTTTAACAAATTACGTCATCAAAGCTGATGACATCAAACTCAATACCAAGCAGTGTCATTTTTAAAGGAGATACTGCACATGAGGCTGTTTTGATGCAAAATAGAAAATTTCGCCTAATCGACTTAAATTTGGTATCAACTTGTTCCTCTCGTCCTAACTAAGAAAACGTGTACCCACACTTTATGTTTCTGCCCATTAACAGCGAAGTTATTTGGAGTTTAAAGTCGCCCAAATCATGCCTCATGTCCGCCATTGCTGTTGAACGTCTCCTGACGTGAACGAACCGTACGCGCATCGGCGTTGCACATCATGTGGCCGCCCTGATATTTTATAATATCACCCGCTGCTATGGCAAAGAAGTGGCAGTATTCGCTGTAGCAACGGGTGATATTATAAAATATCAGCTGTTCGTCTATGGAAGTTTTGTATGGGGAATACACGTGAGGTATAATAACTCTTTATAATATATCTTTATGATAAATATCAATATAGAATGTATTTATACATTAGGATACAAAACAAATATTTAAGTTTATTATACCTCATGTGAATTTCCCATACAAAACTTCCATAGACAAACGACTGATATTTTATATTATTATACCTCACATGCCATTCCTATGTAAAACCTCCATAGGCCGGCTGGTGCTAATTTTGACTATCACCCTGCGATAATTTTGACTATCACATGCGCGCCGCAGATGCGCTTACGGTTTATTTACTCAATTTAGCCTACACTGTTGATTTCCGCGACGCTGCAAGCTTAGTAGCCTTAAGTGTTTGAAGTCATCAGTGATTATTAGGCACGATTCGTTTACGATCACGACCAGCTTGAGGGAGCGCAGTGGCTCAGTGGTAGAATGCTTGACTCGAGACCGAAGGGCCGCGGGTTCGAGCCTCACCGGCGTCACTGCGTTGTGGTCCTTGAGCAGGACACATTTATCCTAGCTTAGTACTGGTTCAACCCAGGAAGATCGTCCCGCATAACTGAAAGATTGTTGAGTGGACGTAAAGAATCAAATCAAACAAACAAACAAACACGACCAGCTTGAGGACTCAAACTGTTTACAAACACAATCCTTTTGTGAAAGATATTATTTCAATCATTCGTACTTTTTTACACATTGTGTTGTCTTTGAAACTTCTCTCACCATGGTTAGAAAATAAAGGAATTATGTTCGGTATAATAAAATAAATATAACATTCTTGAGAGGGTGCTAGTCGAAAAAATCATCCCTCGAAATATGATTATCAACCTCGGCTGCGCTTCGGTTGATAATCACATTCCTCGGGATGATATTTTCGACCCGTTGCTACAGCAATGTTGAATACTGCCATGTGTTTGCCATAGCAGCATGTGATATTATAAAATATCAGGGCGGTCACATGATGCGCAACGCCTGATGCACATACGGTTCGTTCACGTCAGGAGACGTTCAACAGCAATGGCGGATATGACGCATGATTTGGTATTGACACCCTTGATTTATGCCGAAATTTCGTTTCTGCTCAATATAATGAGAACCAATTGGTAGAATTTCACCAAATTTTATATATGCATTCATATTGACAAGATCTAGCTTAGGATTGTTACACAACATTTTTCGGATATTTGAACTAGAGTTATGGCCTTTGATTTATGCCAAAATTTTGTTTCCGCTCAATATCTTGAGAACAAATAGACAGATTTTCACCAAATTTTATATGTGCATTCATATTGACAAGATCTAGCTTGGGATTGTTACACATCATTTTTCGCACATTTGTACCAGAGTTATGGCCCTTGATTTACGCCAAAATTTCATTTCCGCTTATTATCTTGAGAACAAATAGACAGAATTTCACCAAATTTTATATATGCATTCATATTGACAAGATCTACATTGGGATTGTTCCATATCATTTTTCGCACATTTGTACCAGAGTTATGGCCATTGATTTAAGCCAAAATTTAGTTTCTGTTCAATATCTTGAGAACAGCTGGACCGAATTTCACCAAACTTTATTTAACTATTAATACTGACATGATCTATGTTTGGATTGTTAGCTGTCATTTTTGGCAAATTTGTAAGAGAGTTATGGCCCTTGATTGATGTCAGAATTATGTTACCACTCAATATCCTGAGAAACTCTGGCCTTTTACTGCATGCAAAGCACTGCAGCGGGGCTATAGTCAGATTCATTGACAATTATAGTGTTCATTAACTTTAAGTCCTTGAAAACTGTTGGAGAGGCTTTTAGAAGTCCTTGAGAAGTCCTTGAATTTTACTCATACTTGCTTGTATGAACCCTGGAGCAGCTGATTTGAGTTCATATTGTTTGCAATATAGTTACGGGGATACATAGTAATTACATAAATGTGTGGGCAGACTACAATTGTTGTGAATGTTAGGAAAAGAGTTGATGTTTGAACTTGTAGATCAATTACTGTAATAATTTCAGGATGGGCAGCTACAGCTTTGTTTAACCCTTTGATCCGAGATCAGTTTGAAACCTTCAAGAACAGGCCTGATACCTTCAGTCTGGGGGTGTGTAATGGCTGCCAGTTGATGGGTCTCTTGGGCTGGGTAGCTCCAGTAGAACATGGTAAGATCTTTTTAACCAATATAAACCTAGGGTCCTTGTTGTGGGACATATGCAAATAGTGCAGACCCAGATCAGACGTCCAAGAACACAGTCTGGCATCTGATCAGGGTCTCTATTGTTAGCTTACAGAATGTTCTATTTAGGGAATAACTGTATTCAAAATGTTAATTTGGGGAGGTATATCATCGGACATTCGGTCGGAAATTGACTTTTATGGTGATGGGCAAGCAGTCCTAAAATGCAATTTCCGACTGTATATATGACGATATAGTACCTCCCCAAATGAAAATTTTGAAGATGGTTATCCCCATTCTAATGCACTTCTGCAGTTTACTCTCAAATTGAAGCATTGCAAGCAGCATAAAGCCAACAAAATGTGACGTAATTAATGATGTCAAACTATGTCCGACAGTATATCACAGGATTATACTGTTGCAAATTTTTGACATTATCAAATCAGAGGTTGAGTTACAAAAGCAAGTGCATAAGAAGAAAATTTGATTAACATTACCACCCAACAACCCTTAAGATGGAAATGAACTGGTCAAATTGATAAGTGGGAAATTCTGTTCAGCTTAAATGAACTTTGAGGGGAAAAGTGATAACATTCACTAATGATTTTACAACCTTTGTGTGCAGGCAGTCTCTTATTAGAGTAAATCCTAGTAACCACCTATAACTGACTTTGACATTTGAAGATAATAGGCCAGCCCATGAGATCATGGTACTTATTATATGCTTGACTTGGAGAGTATTTTCACTCCCTGCTTGCTTATGAACCATACACTGAGTTGTCTGAGCCTTCCCTAGCCATGCACAGAGTCTTCTGAGCCTTCCCTAACCATGCACAGAGCCTTTTGAGCCTTCCCTAGCCATGCACAGAGTCTTCTGAGCCTTCCCTAACCATGCACAGAGCCTTTTGAGCCTTCCCTAACCATGCACAGAGCCTTTTGAGCCTTCCCTAGCCATGCACAGAGCCTTTTGAGCCTTCCCTAACCATGCACAGAGCCTTCTGAGCCTTCCCTAACCATGCAAAGAGCCTTTTGAGCCTTCCTTGCTTGCAAATAAGAACCATAATTTCAAATGCTGGCTCATTTAAATGCCTCGTTTGAGCTAGAACATGAGATTTTAGTTTTTATTGCACAGGCATGAACATGTGTGCAGTCTTTACATAGGCATTCACTGCTTAAAGTAGATCAGGATTTAGACAACAACTAGACATCTGGCTAGGTTATAAATTTTTTATATGCTCAACTAAGCATGGAATTTATACTGCTCATAAATGTTAAAATGCCAACAGTTGTTGACATTTTAACATTAATTAGCAGGATAAATACATGTACAACATCTGAGAGTTTTAAAGCAAGAATATCTTAATGTTTCAGCATATTAGTTCTTATGAGTGCTGCAGGTGAATCAGTTGAGTTGAGCATGAATTTTTTTTATAACCTCAGGGCCTGGACTCACTTTTTTGAAGTTGGTAAATATTGTCCCAGTATAGAAATTGAATTCCATTACTATCCTAATTTACTTGAATCAAATGGGTAGAAGATTCTAAAAAGAAAAAACGATTGCTATATGCTTACAAGTGGTGTCCAGGTACTGGCTGTCTGGTTTAGGTAAATGATCACAGCATCTTCTATAAACTTTCAGAATCCAATGGTATGACGTCACAAGGAGTATTGTTAGACCATAATGACTCGGGAAGGTTTGAGTGTCGGTATGTCACTGTAAGGGTGGACAAGAGCCCAGCTATTATGTTCACTGGAATGGATAATACAGTTTTTGGAATGTGGAGTGCACATGGGGAAGGTAGGGAGATTTCTTATGTGGAGAAAACTTGACAATGGGCTATAAATATATTAGACCAGACACATTTTGGATTCGCGACAGGGATGGCTGTGGCCTCATGTCCTGCATATAAAATTGAATAGCAATTGTCTTCCATTATACATCATTCTGTATTTCCTTTGTTTTTAATACAATATTGGTTTTGTTAACAAGACTTTAAACCTTTGATGGCCTTCAATACCGATATGTTCTTGATTTTCAGAGGTGCCAGCAGATAATTCACATGTACTATCCAGCTTTGTTTGGTTTCTCACAGGTTTAGATAAGGGAGCTTAGTGGTAGAGTGCTTGACTCGAGACCGAAGAGCCGCGGGTTCGAGCCTCACCGGCGTCACTGGTTTAATCCAGGAAGACCTGTCCCTGATCACTGAAAGATTGTTGATGGGACGTAAAGAATAAAATCAAATCAAACAGGTTTAGATAAATAAAAAAAATTCAGTGTAAAAGTGTAAATATTTTCTTGACCATCAATTTTTACATATGTTTTGGGTGCTCAAAAGAACCATTTTATTGAGACGGTTCTTTTGAGTACCCACAGCATATGTTTATATTGAAAAATAAGAAAATTAAATTTTCGTTACACACTCTCAAAACTAAAGTCCTGGTTTCTTAAACAAAACTGTGCAAATTATTATTGTGCCATTACCCTATAATTATGCCCCAACTTTGAAAAACTTGAAGGGGCATATTGCCTTACAAATAATCTGGAACAAAGAATCCTTCAGAAATAGAGAGAACCTACAATATAAGAAAACAGCAGACTCGGGTTTTATTGAGGCTGTTCATGAGAACTAATGGAAAGTGCAACAATTCTAATGCCCACTAGCACCTGCTTAAGCGGTATTCTGCTTTCAGTCCGAATCCAATATTCCTGAAAGATCAGAATATGAAAAAAATATCAACACTATATCGATGCAAGGTGGGAAGTTTTACCAACTCCACACAGAAACAACGTCAGCTGTTGTGACCTCTAAATAATCTGAAAAAACTTGGTCAGCTGATGGAGGATAATAAGTAGATTACCTGGTGAAAATTTAAAAAAGGTTTTGTTTTTTTTGAGCAATTGCCCTTTGCATATTTTGGCTTGAAAACTTATTATCAAGATATCTCGAAATTATTATAGCCAGCAGCTTCAAATTTGGTCAGTTGATAGAAGATGATGAGTAGATTACCTTATGAAAATTAAATAGTTATTTTGAAGGGGTAAATTGCTTTGGGCTTGTCCATCCGTCCTTCTGTCCGTATGAACAAAAATTAAGTTAGGGTTTTTAAATTACATAGATGGGCTCCACATCAAATAATAACTGACCCTTTTTTAAGTCTGGATTATTTCCCTTTGTGGAGTTATGCCCCTTTTAAAGGGTTGTAATGAAATTTTGTAATCAGGATATCTCGAAATCTATTACAGCTAGGAGCTTCAAACTTAGTCAGCTGATGGAGGATAATGAGTAAATGACCTGGTGAAAATTTAAGATTTTTTTTTCCAAGTTATTGCCCTTTGCATATTTGGGCATTGAAAACTTGTAATCAAGATATCTCAAAAATTATTAGCAGCTTCAAATTTGGTCAGTTGATAAAAGTTGATGAGTAGATTACCTGGTGAAAATTTAAACAATTTATTTTATTTTTTGAGTCATTGCCCTTTGCAAAATTAGGCTTTGAAAACTTGTAATCAAGATATCTCGAAAATTTAATAGCTAGCAGCTTCAAACATGGTCAGTTGATAGATGATGAGTAGGTTACTTGGTGGAAAATAAATGAAAAGTTTTGGGGTTTTAGCTCACCAGAGCCGGTGAGCTTATAGTATGGGACTCGAGCCGGTGTCCGTCCGTGCGTCTGTTCACACTTTCAAACATTAATATCTCTGAGACCAGCTGGCCAATCATAATCAAATTTCACCAGAAGCATAATTGGGGTGGGGGATTGACTGTATTAGGTTTTCGGCTAGATCGGATTAGAACTCTGGTTTCCATGGCAACAGATAGCTCCCATAGGGTTATAATGGGGAAAATCTTGTGACCACTCTAGCTCCTTCATTCTTGATTGGTTCTTCTTTATTCTTGCAGGTAACAAGGACAACCATAAAATCTCGAATGGGTATGAAATTCGGCAAGATTGGACCAGGGACTTATGAGTTAGCTGCCCTTGAGGGTCTGGAAAAATCCCCATAGACTTATAATGGGAGAAAGGTTGTGACCACTCTAAACTCCAGCTGTTAAGTTTTTAGACTTACTTTTTCGCAATAACTTTTTTGTCTTCAATTTTAGCAAAATGTGTTCGCGATGAAAGTTGTAGAGAAGAATCTCCGCCAACTTCTCCAAAAGGTCGTGTGCTTGTGGCGCAAACAGATTTTTGTGTATATAGATGAAGATTTTGCAATAAATTGAATTCGTCCTAAATTTCTAAGTCTTTTAATGACAGGTATAATTTGCATAGGCGTGACAGAAAGGGGTAGTTTCAAATAAAAAATCGGAAGCGGTGCATATCCCGTTCTTCAAAGGCTGTGTATAACATAAAACTGCCATTAACATTCTCAGAATTTCCCGTGCATTTGCAGAATCAACTTCAAGCAGGCTCATTTGTAGGAACAAAGGCTGGGTTATCGCATTACGTGCATTTTTCTCTTATGCACGTGCTATGAAATGAACGGTTTTGAGATGACCCTACTAGTTTAACACACGAGCGAATCAGGCGCGATTTCTATTATATTTGAACAAGCCATCCATCGCTTTAGTAATTGAATTAGGGCGGAGCAATGTAACTTTTTGACTGACATCTTTGACTTGGTTTATTTGCGCTTTGCTTAAAATGTTCAAAGAGTGCATCTAAGCACAGAGATACCTGCAGCATCTAGGATGTTGAAACCATTTTGAGAAGTTGGCGGAGATGTTCCTGAATACTTTTCATCGCGAACACATTCTGCTTAAATTGAAGATAAAAAAGTTATTGCGAAAAATTAAGTCTAAAAACTTAACAGCTGGAGTTTAGTACTTTCATTTTCCAATGGATCTTCTTCATTCTTGCAGATAACAAGACCCACCATAAAAGCTCGGATGAGTTTGAATTTGGGCAATATTCCATCACTGACTTTGAAGTTAGCTCCCCTTGAGCATCAGAAAAATTAATTAATAATGTTGTGACCACTCTAGCTCATTCATTTTTGATTGGATCTTCTTTATTCTTGAAGGCAACAAGGAAACCCATAATAACTCGGATGGGTTCCAAATTCAGTAGGATCCGACCGGGGACTTATGAGTTACCTGCCCTTGAGCGCTTGGAAAAATCCCCATAGACTTATAATGGGAGAAATGTTGTGACCACTCTAGTGCTTTCAATTTTTAATGGATCTTCCTCATTCTTGCATACAATAAGGATAACTATTAAAGCTTGGATGAGTTTGAATTTCGGCTAGATTCCATAACTGACTTTGGAGTTAACTGCCCTTGAGCGTCAGAAAAATTAACGAATAATGTTGTGACCACTCTAGCTGCTTCATTTTTGATTGGATCTTCTTCATTCTTGCAGGCAACAAGTAAACCCATAATATCTCGAATGGGTTCGAAATTCAGCAGGATCCGACCAGGGACTTATGAGTTACCTGCCCTTGAGCGTTTGGAAAAATCTCCATAGACTTATAAAGGGAGAAATATTGTGACCACACTAGTGCTTTCAATTTTGAATGGATCTTCCTCATTCTTGCATACAATAAGGACAACTATTAAAGCTTGGATGAGTTTGAATTTCGGCAAGATTCCATAACTGACTTCGGAGTTAGCTGCCCTTGAGCATCAGAAAAATTAATGAATAATGTTGTGACCACACTAGCTCCTTCATTTTTGATTGGATCTTCTTCATTCTTGCAGGCAACAAGTAAACCCATAATATCTCGGATGGGTTCGAAATTCAGCAGGATCCGACCAGGGACTTATGAGTTACCTGCCCTTGAGCGTTTGGAAAAATCTCCATAGACTTATAAAGGGAGAAATGTTGTGACCACACTAGTGCTTTCAATTTTGAATGGATCCTCTTCATTCTTACAGACAATAAGGACAACTATTAAAGCTTTGATGAGTTTGAATTTCGGCAAGATTCCGTAACTGACTTTGGAGTTAGCTGCCCTTGAGCGTCAGAAAAATTCATGAATAATCTTGTGACCACTCTAGCTCATTCATTTTTGATTGCTTCATTCTTGCAGGCAACAAGGAAACCCATAATAACTCGGGTGAGTTAGAAATTCAGCAGGATCCGGCCAGGGACTTATGAGTTACCTGCCCTTGAGCATTTGGAAAAATCCCTATAGACTTATAATGGGTGAAATGTTGCAACCATTCTAGTGCTTTCAATTTTGAATGGATCTTCTTCATTCTTTCATACAATAAGGACAACTATTAAAGCTTGATTGAGTTTGAATTTCTTCAAGATCCCATCACATATTTTTATTTTGGAGTTAGCTCCCCTTAAGCATCTTAAAGATTAATGAATGATGTTGTGACCACTCTAGCTCATTCATTTTTGATTGGATCTTCTTCATTCTTTCAGGCAACAAGTAAACCCATAATATCTCGGATGGGTTCGAAATTCAGCAGGATCAGACCAGGGACTTATGAGTTAACTGCCCATAAGCGTTTGGAATAATCCCTATAGACTTATAATGGGAGAAATGTTGTGACCACTCTAGTGCTTTCAATTTTGAATGGATCTTCTTCATTCTTGCATACAATAAGGACAACTATTAAAGCTTGATTGAGTTTGAATTTCGTCAAGATCACATCACCTATTTTGGAGTTAGCTCCCCTTGAGCATCTTAAAAATTGATGGTTAATGTTGTGACCACTCTAGCATCTACATATTTGATTGGATCTTCTTTATTCTTTCATCTAACAAGGACACTCATAAAAGGTTTGATGAGTTTGAAATTCTGCAGGATCTGACCAAGGACTTAAGAGTTAGCTGCCCTTGAGCATCTGGAAAAATCCCCATAGACTAATAATGGGAGAAACGTTGTGACCACTCTAGTGCTTTCAATTTTAAATGGATCTTCTTTATTCTTGCAGATAAGAAGGACAACTTTAAAAGCTTGAATGAGTATGAATTTCGTCAAGATCCCATCACCTATTATGGAGTTAGCTCTCCTTGATCATCTTAAAAATTGATCAATAATGTTGTGACCACTCTAGTGCCTTCATTTTTGATTGGATCTATTTCATTCTTGCAGGTAACAAGGTCAACTATAAAAGCTTAGATGGGTTCAAAATTTGGCCAGATCAGACCTGCCACTGTGGAGTTAGCTGCCCTTGAGCATCTTAAAAAATCCCCATAGACTTATAATGAGAGAATTGTTGTGACCACTCTAGTGCTTTCATTTTATAATAGATCATATTCATTCTTGCAGATAAGAAGGACAACTATAAAAGCTTGGATGACTTTGAATTCAGTCAACATCCCATCACCTATTATGGAGTTAGCTGCCCTTGAGCATCTTAAAAATTGATTGATAATGTTGTGACCACTCTAGTGCCTTCATTTTGATTGGATCTTCTTCATTCTTTCAGGTAAAAAGGACAACCATAAAAGCTTGGATGAGTTTAATTTAAAGTAGAACCAACTTTAGACTGTGGAGTTAACTTCCCTTGAGCATCATAAAAAGTCTGCATAGACTTACAATGGGAGATCTGTTGTGACCACTATAGCACCTTCATTTTTGAATGGATCTTCCTCATTTGTAGGTAACAAAGACTTGCATAAAAGTTTGAATGAGTTTGATTTTCCACCACACCCATCCACCAGCTACAGAGTTAGCTGCCCTTGAGCATCTAAAATATAACTATATAATGTTTTGACCACTCGGGCACCTTCATTTTTCATTTGATTTTCTTCATCCCTGTAGGTTACCAGGACATACATAAAAGTATGGATGAGTTTGAATTTCCGTCAGATCCCATAACTGACTACGGAGTTAGCTGCCCTTGAGTATCTGAAAACTACACTTTCACCAGGTTTCCAATGCAATTTTTATTCAGATCTTTCAAATACTTGCAGATAACTAGAACTGGCATAATATCTTATGTTTTTGAATTAATTCCTGGTCACTGTTTCAAGTTCAGAGTTATCTGCCTTTGAGCATCGTAAATTATGGTGTCTCCAAACATTATGCTGGCTCCATGGGGAGCGATCGTTGCCCATTGGGCTACTTGTTTTTTTGAGTGATTGCCCTTTGCATATTTGGGCATTGATATCTTGCAATAAAGATATCTCGAAACATTTCATAGCTAGCAGCAAACTTTGTCAGCTGATAGAGGATGTTGTGTAGATTACTGGGTGAAATTTCAAAAAAAAGTTGTTGTTTTTTTCAGTTATTGCCCTTTCCCATATTTGGCCATTGAAAACTTGTAGTCAAGATATCTCAATAATTATTATAGCAAGGAACTTTGAATTAGATCAGTTGTTAGAGAATGATGATTAGTATAACTAGAAGCTTCAAACTTAAGATGATCCTTGCCTTATAAAAGAGTACCATCCTAATGGACAAGCAAAGGGTTGGGGGCACACAGTTGTTCAAAAAACATCATTTCTCGTTAATCCATCTTTTATTTGTTGTATTTACAGGGAAAATGATATTCAAAACCCCAGAAATCTTGAATAGAATGAAAGAGTACAATCTTATACCAGTCCGCTATGCTGATGATGACAGCCAATCAACAATCACCTATCCATTCAATCCAAATGGCTCTCCTGATGGAGTTGCTGCCCTTTGTTCCCAAGATGGCCGGCACCTTGCTATCATGCCTCACCCTGAGAGGTGTTTCCTACCGTGGCAGTGCCCCTGGATGCCCTGGGAAATGAAGAAACAATGGGATGCCTCACCTTGGTTCAAGATGTTCCAGAATGCCTTTGAATGGAGCATGGAGAGACTTCATAAGTCATCATGATAGTAGAAGTTAGGAGGATGCATGAAATGTTTCTTACATGCGTCAAGATAATAGTGCTTAGTTTGTAATTTCAAATTTCATATTTCTCTATCAGAACATGTTGTGGATACTCAAAAGAATCGTCTTAATAAGACGATTCTTTAGAGCACCCAAAACACATGTTTGAACTGATGGATAAGATAATACTCACATTTTTACACTGAAAAATCTGCTTAGCTGGACCTGTGAATCATATCCCAAGATAAATTCTCAAAAAACAAACATGTATGCTCGTTTGTGCTGTCTTGTGTTTCCAACAAGGATCATACATGTGCCAGGTCAAGAGATTTTATTGCATATACAACAATCAACTTAAGGCCAGAACTTTTTTTATTGATTTAAGGGAATATTTTTCAGATTTAGGGTCGGGGGGGGGGGGACAAAAAAAAGCTCTGAAAATGACTAGTAAGGTAAACCAACAGTCTATATTAAATCTTTAAATATTTCATCATTTTTCTAAAAGTCTGGTGGACAGGACAATCACCTTTAACAGTGTCACAGACAGAACCTCGATAATAATTTATTTTTTTCAACGAAACAAATGATATTTAGAGTTGGCAGATAAAATAAAAAAATAGTTTTAGAAATTACATTTTCTTTTTTCTCTACTTAACGGAAATTTACAATAGGAGGGTTTGTAAATCAAGTAATAAAAAAAAATTCTGGCCTAAAGGAGACTGGGCAATTTTGTCCGAGCCTTTCCTACTTGCATACACCAAAGTATGGATGTAGGTTTAGACCAATACAGGATAGCTGTGCATACACTTTGAAAGTTTGACTTTATGCTCATCTGAAAATTATTATCTCATGGTCCAAATGTTTTCATTTAGAAATAATAAAAAAAATATTTAGGTATGGTACCAGTTTTTCTACCAATAGTGATACATATATTTACTTACTGTGAGAATGGTTTCCTAAAGATAAAGGTGCCTAAATTTAGTTCTTATATTAGAAAACATTTGAGGTGATTTGTATTTATAAAATATTGTCAGGTCGAAATTACCTAGCTCACTATTTTATGAAAAAGCCAATATTTGCAACCTAACAACAACTACCTGCACAGTCTTAACAGCTTGTTAATTGTCTAGGATTTGTTTGATTGATTCTTTACGTCCCATCAACAATCTTTCAGTTAAACAGGGACGGGTCTCCCTGGGTGAACCAGTACTAAGCTAGGATAAATGTGTCTTGCTCAAGGACCACAATGCAGTTATGCCATTGAGGCTCGAACCCGTGGCCCCTCAGTCTCGAGTCAAGCACTCTACCACTGGGCTCCCCATAATTGTCTAGGAAATATCCTTGCTATATATGCTACGTTCAACAATTTAAGTTGAAATTTCAGTCTCCAAAATACATTTTTGTCTTATAATATATTTATTGGTGTCTAAAATTTAATAAAGGATAACTAAATGTTATTTTTTTGTGCTAGATGCCCATCTATTTTATATTTGCAAGTACTATTTGGTTCCAACATGTAGACTGATCTCATAAAAATTGATCTCATAGAAAGTTCAATATTTATGTCATATTTAAGTGATAAATAATTACATTTTCAATTTTTGCACACTGACCTGGTGACCTGGATCTATATTTCATGCTCCAGTGACCACTTAATTTGGTAATGTTGTTTTTCTTTAAATAAAATCCTGTAAAATCATTTGCTTCAAATCCAAATGGGGCTTGTGTGTGTTTGCCCCGGAATGCATAACACTGCCTTCATTGAAACTCTTGTAAAATTCATCATGTTCATATTAACAATGTCAAAATAGCTATGCCTGGGCCCCGTAGCACAATCAGTAACAAGTTTGATTGCCAATTCATGCGTTTGATACGGGCCCAGTCACATCCTTTCATGGAGATTAATCATGAAATATTTTCTATGGTCATTGTCCTCCTTTGGCTGATTTAAGAAGGGCTATTGAGTTACAAGCAAAAGTATGTTCACTAAGTAATGTTAAAGGGCTTAGTCTAAGTTTACCCAGGAAAAAAGTGTGGTTCGGTTAACTGACTGTCCCAACATGACCATAGATGTTGTCTTGGATGTTAAACAACAAACCAAAACCAAACCAGATCTTATAAATATATTTAGATGTGTATTTTAATAGTCAATGCACATTTTTTGCAGGTACAAATGAATCTCTTCATTTAATCTGTGACGTGAATTGTCAGCATTTGATTGTTATTGAATTGCTATGTGATCTATGCCATGAATTGTCAGCCATTGATTGTTATTTAATCTATGTAAACTATGCCATGCATTGTCAACTGTTGAATGTTCATTGAATCCCGCTGTGTAAACTATGCCATGAATTGTCAGCCATTGATTTTTTATTGAATCCCTCTGTGTAAATTATGCCATGAATTGTCAGCCATCTGTGTAAACTATGCCATGAATTATCAGCCATTGATTGTTCATTGAATATTTCAATGTAAACTATAACATGAATTGTCAGCCATTGATTGTTCATTGGATCTCTCCATGTAAGCTATGTCATGAATTGTCAGCCATTGATTATTGTTGAATCCCTCTGTGTAAACTATGCCATGAATTGTCAGCAATGGATTGTTCATTGAATCCCTCTGTGTAAACTATGCCATGAATTGTCAGCCATTGATTTTTCATTGGATCCCTCTATGTAAACTATGCAATGAATTGTCAGCCATTGATTTTTTATTGAATCCCTCTGTGTAAATTATGCCATGAATTGTCAGCCATCTGTGTAAACTATGCCATGAATTATCACCCATTGATTGTTCATTGAATATTTCAATGTAAACTATAACATGAATTGTCAGCCATTGATTGTTCATTGGATCTCTCCATGTAAGCTGTCATGAATTGTCAGCCATTGGTTATTATTGAATCCCTCTGTGTAAACTATGCCATGAATTGTCAGCAAATGATTGCTTATTGAATCCCTCTGTGTAAACTATGCCATGAATTGTCAGCAAATGATTGTTTATTGAATCCCTCTGTGTAAACTATGCCATGAATTGTCAGCAAATGATTGTTTATTGAATCCCTCTGTGTAAACTATGCCATGAATTGTCAGCAAATGATTGTTCATTGAATACCTCTGTGTAAACTATGCCATGAATTTTTGGCATTGATTGTTCATTGAATCTCTCCATGTAAACTATGTCAGGAATTGTCAGCCATTGGTTATTATTGAATCCCTCTGTGTAAACTTTGCCATGAATTGTCAGCAAATGATTGTTCATTGAATCCCTCTGTGTAAACTATGCCATGAATTTTTGGCATTGATTGTTCATTGAATCTCTCCATGTAAACTATGTCAGGAATTGTCTGCATGATTGATTGTCTTGTGTTAATGCATTTTGTGTTCAAGTGTGCTTTGAATATCACTGTATTAATATACCATGAATTTTGTACATATATTCATTCAATTGTCTTTGTTAACTGTTTTATGAATTTGGTATATGAATTGGCACATGGAATTTCTGTACTTGTTGCATAGGTTAGCAGCCTGGTATCTGACAAGACTACACAGGCATTCAGGCTTGTCAGATCCTTTGCTGCTCTCATATATAAGGTATGGAAGTGGATGAAGGCTCAGATCAAAGATTAGACTTCTAGTCTCTCTGAATAGTTTCACATGCATATTCTGATAATGACCCCATGCATATGTGATAAGTACATTGTACCAAAGTCTCACAAACTAGCCTTTATATGGGCCACTTTGCAATAAAAACTTTCTTCAGGGTGTCCGACAAAGTGAGTTTCGAACCAGTCTCCTCAGCTTCAGAGACTAGCTAAAAAATTGAAATTTCACTTGTAGCAAGTTTTACACAGGATACTTTCCAAACAGCGAAAACCAAAGGTGCTGATCAGACTGCAAGTATGCACATGCTGGTTTGCGGCTTTGTTGTTCGCAATACCCAGAAAACAGGTTTTCTCGCGTCATGGCCCATATTATTTTCCTCTGTTAAATTTGAAATTAATTCTTTTTACATGCATTAAATTGAATTTCTATGTTAACTATGCCATGAATGTGTACATGATGTGTTCATTGAATCTAAATTCTAACTCTGCCATGAAATTTGTACATGCTCACATTGAATCTCTTTGTTAAACTTGCCATGAATTTGTGCATGCTCACATTGAATCTCTATGTTAAACTTGCCATGAATTTGTACATGCTCACATTGAATCTCTATGTTAAACTTGCCATGAATTTGTGCATGCTCACATTGAATCTCTATGTTATATTTGCCATGAATTTGTGCATGCTCACATTGAATCTCAATGTTAAATTTGCCATGAATTTGTGCATGCTCACATTGAATCTCAATATTAAATTTGCCATGAATTTGTGCATGCTCACATTGAATCTCTATGTTAAATTTGCCATGAATTTGTGCATGCTCACATTGAATCTTTGTTAAATTTGCCTTGAATTTGTGCATGCTCACATTGAATCTCTATGTTAAATTTGCCATGAATTTGTGCATGCTCACATTGAATCTCTATGTTAAATTTGCCTTGAATTTGTGCATGCTCACATTGAATTTCTATGTTAAATTTGCCATGAATTTGTGCATGCTCTCATTGAATCTCTATGTTAACTTTGCCATGAACTTGTACATGTGCTAATTGAATCTCTGTGTTAACTTTGCCATGAATTTTGAACATGTATTCATTGAATCTCCGTGTTAACTGTACCATGAATTATCTACATGTGTTCATGATCTCTGTGTTAATTATGCCTTAAAATGGTTGTTAAAGTGGAAATGCCCACTTTCCCTGTGAGAGGTCAGCGAGTTTGACAGCACACATATTTTGACATGGCATTAAGGCTCATGTGAGGTATCAGTATGGCAATGATGGTCCTTCATCGTCTGTCAACATTTTCAAAGTAATATATCTCTGTTGTCATTTTTAATCAATTTTTAATGTAAAGCATCATCAGGTTGGGGGAAAGGCTGCATAAGATTTTGGGCTGATTGGATTGGAACTCGGGTTGCCATGGCAACATAGCTCCCATAGACTTATAATGGGGAAAAACTTTAAAATCTTCTCTGAAACCATGAGGGCCATATCTTGTATATTTGGTATATTATAGTAATGTTTAGTGGTCCGCTACATAAATCCTGCCAATCAAGCCCTTGGGCACCAAACTGGCACAACCCCGGGGATCAAGAGTTTACATAGACTTACAATGGAAAAACCTTCTCTACCATGAGACCACACAGCTTATTTGTGTAGTATGTAGCAATGTCTAGTAGATCCCTACATAAATCCTGCCAATTAAGACCCTCGAGTCCAAACTGGCCCCGCCCTGGGGATCAAGATTTTCTATAGACTTATAATTGGAAACACTTTAAAAATCTTCTTCTCTAAAACCAAGAGGCCCTTAGATTATATATTTAGTATGTAGCAATGTCTAGTGGTCTCTTACATAAATCCTGCCAATCAAGCCCCTGGGGTCCAAACTGGCCCCGCACCGGGGATCAAGTTTCCATAGATTTATAATGGGAAAAACTTTAAAAAATCTTTTCTGAAACAATGAGGCCCACTGCTTATATATTTAGTATGTTGCAATGTCTAGTTGTCACACATAAATCCTGCCAACCACGCCCCTGGGGTCTAAACTGGCCCTGCCCTGGGGATCAAGAGTTTCCATAGACTTATAATGGAGAAAAACTTTAAAAATCTTATTCTCCACAACCTTGAGGCTCATAGCTTATATATTTAGTATGTAGCAATCATGTTTAGTAGTCCCTTACATAAATCCTGCCAACCACGCCCCTGGCCTTGGGGATCAAGAGTTTCCATAAACTTATAATGAGAAAAACTTTAAAAATTCTCTTCTCTGAAACCACGAGGCCCACAGCTTATATATGTAATAGGTAGCAATGTCTAGTGGTCTCCCTACATAACTCCTGCTAACCATGCCCAAATGTAGTACTGCAAATATCAAGGCGCTGAGAGGGAGTTTAGGTGCCCTCTCTGTTAACAAGTTGAGTCATATACCAAAGTTACAGCCAATATCTGCGGGTTATGAAAACCAATGATGTCGCATTTGGTCGCGTGTACTTATCGAGTTAACTGCCCTTGAAATACCCCACCCACTTTTTAAGCCTGAGAAGAGATGATTATGCTAAAATGAAAACAAATTGAAATTTATTAAACAGATCCACATTTTTTACGTATTTTCTTGTTGCAGATACTTTTAAGTATATAATAGGCAAATTTGATTACAAAATGTCTATAATTATATTTCCTGACATTTAAAGTGCAAAATTTAGGTTTAAAAAACTGTCAGAAAAAAATGCTCTTCCAATTTTAACCAGACTTTCTATTAATTCGGTCCAAAGTTTCAAAATCACTTTTCCATAGCGAGACCAAATCCTTTGCTATGTAAGTATTGTAACAGTTACCTAGTATAGCAAGTTTAAATGCCCCAAAATGGCACGGAGATCATGTAGGTACCCCACCCACTTTTTTAAGCTGGAGAAGCGATTATTGCGCTAAAATGAAAACCAATTGTGGGTGTTATATTTGATCAGCAATTTTTTGCATATTTTCTTTCAAAATATACTTTCAGATATGTACTGGCATATTTCATCACACAATCATGTTCTAACCATATCATCTAACATTTAAAGTACACATTTATTTCTAGAAAATGCGCCAGAAAAAATGCTATTCCAATTTTAACCAGACTCTCCTTTAATTCTGTCCAAAGTTTTCGAGGTCACATTTTATAGCGACACATCAATTTAAGCTACTTTAAGTTATAAAATTTACATATGATAGCAAGATCAAATGTCCCAAAGGGTCATGGAGAACATGGAATTACCCCACCCACTTTCTATGTATAAAAAAGAAATTCCTATTTCTTACCATTATGGACTTTTTTAAAAGGACCATCTTGTACCTTAATAAATATATAAATGGATCAGTATTTTGAGTACGAAATAGATTCATGTGACCTTGACCTTAATGTCATTCTAGAGGGCTTGAGATCCTCTCCATTATCTCTTCGACAATATTTTGACAAGATTTAACTCGAAATCTTATGGGCCAATTTAAGATATGCCAATGGGTACTTAATGTGCTCTTCTTGTTACAGATTTATGTTTGTGTTGTTATCATAGAGGCTTCTTTTTGTCTGTTTCTGACAATAATCACGCTGATGTTGTTGCAGCATTTAACTCTAAATCAAGATAATCCTTATTTCAAACAAGTGGTAGGTCGAATATATCCCATTGAACCTCAGTTAAATAAGGCAAATGCCTTTGATACTGAAGCCTTCTTTTCGAACTTGGACCTGTCTATAACAAATGGCATAGTTTTTGCTCATTTCTTGATGAATGTTTCTAGCTTCCCTTTTGATGGTTTATACATTTCGAAACTTATCCATTTTGCGAGAGTTTGTTCTAATGTTGGTAACTTCAACGAAGAAAACATTTTTTTTTTAAATTCTAATTATGTTTATACCCTAAAATCTGTCTTAAAATGGTTTAGGGTAGGTAACTATCAAGAGCAATAACTCTGTAAGTACGCAACTCCGAAACCGACATCATAGAGTTTCTGAAACTAAGGATGTTAACGAACAATTTGGTATATAACACTTCTTGTTGACAGAGAGGACACCTAAAAGTCCTTAAGGATACGACTTTTGAGCTCTCGTTTGCTCTGTATTGCAAATATCAGGGCATTGAGAGGGAGTTTAGGTGCCCTCTCTGTAAACAAACTGAGTCATATACCAAAGTAACAGCCACTATCTGCGGTTTATGAAAAAACAATGATGTTGCATTTGGTTCCGTGTACTTATCGAGTTATCTGCCCTTGAAATACCCCACCCACTTTCAAAGCTTGAGAAGTGATTGTTATGCTAAAAGGAAAACAAATTATGATTTATGAAACGGACCCACACTTTTTTGTATATTAGGTTTTAGTTGACGATACTTTTAAATGAATGATAGGCTAATTTCATCACAAAATGAAGTCTATAATTATATTGGCAGCTATTTAAAGTACAAAATTTATGTTTAAAAACTGTCAGAAAAGAAATGCTCTTCCAATTTTGACCAGACTTTCTATTAATTCGGTCCAAAGTTTCAAAGTCACATTTTTATAGTGAGACCATATCTTTGCCACATAAAAATAAAACCGTAACCTATGATAGCAAGCTCAAATGCCCCAAAAGGGCATGGAGAACATGAAAGTACCCCACCCACTTTTTAAGCTGTAGAAACGATTATTGTGCTAACATGAAACTAATTGTTATTGTTAAAACAAATTCGTATTTTTGCACCTTTTCTTGTAACAAATACTTTTTGATGTGTAATAGGCGAATTTCACCACAAAATTGGGTTTATAACTAGATCAGCTGACATTCAAATTACATCATTTAAATTTCATTTAAAAAGTCAGAAGAAATGGCAGTCCAATTTAAAACATAGTCTACTTTAATTCGGTCCAAAGTTTCAAAGTCACATTTCTGTAGTGGGACCACAATCTGTGCTACACAAAATCATAGCCGTTA
The DNA here is from genome assembly GCA_964019695.1 of Loripinus fragilis. Taxonomy (NCBI): domain Eukaryota; kingdom Metazoa; phylum Mollusca; class Bivalvia; order Lucinida; family Lucinidae; genus Loripinus; species Loripinus fragilis. The sequence continues at coordinate 50,964,771 of OZ026521.1, read as the reverse complement.
CCTATGATAGCAAGTTCAAATGCCCCAAAAGAGCAAGGAGAACATGGAAATACCCCACCCACTTATTTGTGCATACCATAATGAAATTCTTTTTTGTAACTCTTTCGGACTTGCGAAATGAATCTTCTTCCACCTATGTAAATGTAAATATCTAATTGGATTACTATTTTGTTTTTAAAAAAATAATTTATTTGACCTTGATGTCAAGGTCATTCTCGACAAAGGTGTTTAAACTCTTGTATCACGTAACATTTGCGTCCTGATTCTATCTGTTGTTGTGAACGACCAAAGGTACTTTATGTCTTTGAAGATTAGTTTTACTCCCTGATAAAAAGCTTATTACTTTTTATGATTAATATCAAAGTTTAAATTCGTTTGTTTGGCTCATAGCAAAACGTAGGCGTACTCTACCCACCTGCTCATTTGCGTCCATCTGTCTGCCTGGACCTGTTATCCATTAGCCATTGACCTGATTTAATTCATTTTGGTTTAAATGTTAATATCCACTGAGGTTATCAACCTTTTACATTCCGTAACATTACATAAACACGTTCAAAACCAAAGTTTGATTAAAACTACAGATACATCGAATAGTGACAGCTGTAATGTTGGGAGTGATTATGCCTTTCCCTGACCTTACGAATGGTCATATCAAGTGAGTGACCAAGGACCCAAGAGCCCTCTTGTTTAATATAGAACTTAAATTCGATAATAGCGAACCTAGCTGCTTCACAAATGATTGAAACACTCACAAAATGATTTTGCAGACATAACAACACCAGCTCGTTAAAGATTTGGATGGTTGCAACAAACAGTTGATTAGTCAAGTCATTCCCAGAGTTAAAGGGGTCAAAAATAATTTTCTTATTTTGTTATAAAACATAAATTGTGTGTTTTGACCGACTCATTGATGCGCACGAACAGTCTATATTTTGAACAAACGTAAGAATGTATTAATCTTTCATCTGAAAATATCAATTATCACAGCCTTAAAATGTATTTTGGTGGTACTATCATCCTGAGAGGAGCTGCGTCCTAGATCAAGGAAGAAAATTCATCTGGCCAAGATTCAGGTGTTTTTTTGGCTTTAATTTTACAGTACTGTTTCTGCAGTAACTCTGAAATTCGGTCAAATTCCCCAAAACCTAGTCGGAGTTTAAACATGTCCAGGTGTTGCAGACATGCAAACTCTATTAAAATCTGCTAACATGCTCCAAGCGATAATGTACATTTAAGTACCTTTGGTCTAAATAAAGCAGGAGTTTTTCTGCATCGACATTGAACTTAAAGTCAAGATTTCCATAGTACAATCCACTATTTACCTGCTCATACAAATTTGGTAAACTTTGAAACATCGGCCGACTCCTTGCAAATTAGATAACTTTTGCCTGAACTTAGACGTGTTTTCTTATGTATCCTGGAAAATAAGAAAATGGTCCCTAAAACTTTATTATCTTTTGTCATAATCAGATATTAATTCCATCCAACTTTAGGTAACATCCGCTGACCCGTTCTGAAGATAATGCGCATTTAAATAGTTTTAGCCTAAATTTGACTTTTTTCTCATGTAACCTTGAATAATAAGGTCAAGGTCACAAAAACAGCATCAACTTTATCATGTCTAGGTTTTAAATCATGCAAATTGGAGTATAATCCGTTAAACCACTCCGAAGAAAATGTGCATTTAAAGGTTTTCGGCCTAAATTTAGATGTTTCTTTTCCAATGTGACCTTGAAAATAAGGTCAAGGTCCCAACAATTTTAGCAGCTTTTTGTCATGTCCATGTATTAGATTCATGTGAACTTGGGTAAAATCTGCTGACCCAGTCTTAAGTAATTATTCACCTAAATCAAGCAAATTTTTTAATGTGACCTAGAAAATAATGTCAAGGACTCAAAAACTGTAACGGCTTATTGCCATGTCAAGATTTAAAATCATGCAAGATTGGGTAAATTCCGCTGACCTACTGCAAAGATCACGTGCATATATGTATTTTGGCTTAAATTAAGCAGTTTCGTTTTCTAATGTGACCTTGAAAATGAGGTTTGTCATGTCCATGTATAAGATTCATGCGAAATTGGGAAAAATAAGCTGACCCAATCCGAAGATAATGTGCATTTAAGTATTTTTGTCCTACATTTTGCAGTTTTTATTTTAATGTAACCTTGAAAGTAAGGGTAAGGTCTCCATTTTTTTCATTGGCTTATTCTCATGTCAGTAAATTGAATTCATGCAAATTTGGGTAAAATCCACTGACCCACTCCAAGAATTATGTGCATTTAAGTATTTTTGGCCTAAATTTTGCAATTTCGATATCTTATGGGACCTTGAAAATAAGGTCAAGGTCTCCTAAACTTCATCAGCTTTTTGCCATGTCCATGTTTTAGATTCATGCAAATTAGGGCAATATCAGCTGACCCAGTCTGAAGATAATGTGCATTTAAAAATTTTTTGCCCTCAATTTAGCAGATTTTATTCTAATGTGACCTTGAAAATAAGGTCAAGGTCCCCAAAATTTTATCGGTTTATTTTCATGTCCAGATATTTAATTCATGCAAATTTGGTTAAAATCCACTGACCCACTCCGAAGATAATGTGCATTTAAGTATTTTTGGCCTAAATTTTGCAATTTGGTTTTCTAATGTGACCTTGAAAATAAGGTCAAGGTCTCCAAAACTTTTTAGCTTTTTGCCATGTCCATGTATTAGATTCATGAAAATTTGGGCAAAATCCACTCACCCACTCCGAAGATAATGTGAATTTAAGTAAATTTTTGCCTAAATTTAGCAGTTTTTTTTTCTACTGTGACCTTGAAAATTAGGTCAAGGTCTCATAAACTTTATCGTTATTTTGCCATGCCTAGTTATTAAAATCATGCAAATTTGGTTAAAATCCGCTGACCTACTGCGAAGATCTTGTGAATTTAAGTAATTTTTGGCATAAATTTAGCAAACTTTTCTCTGTGTTGTCCTTGAAAATGAGGTGAAGGTCACTTAACCCTAGTCGACTATTTATCATACCTAGTTGCTATATCCTTGCAAATTTTGATAAAATCCGATCACCGAATCAGGAGATATAAAACATATATCAAAGGGCCACACCTACATTAGTGCTGACACCGACGCCGTCATGGCCCGCTACAAAAGGCACTAATCCCAATCCCCTCTTTTGTCGAGTAAAATGAATTGAACTATAACATATTTTCCCTTTCTGATTCAAAATTTAGACGAAAATACGTAAAACTAGTTATTTTAAGCAAAACAAGCACATTTTGTGCTCATTTTATACCCTAAAATCAGTCTAAAGAGTGTTTAGGGTAGGTAACTTTCAAGGGCCATAACTCTGTAAGTACACGACTCCGACACCGACATCATTGGTTTTCTAAAACTAGGGGTGCTAACGAACAATTTGGTATATAACACTACTTGTTAACAGAGAGGGCACCTAAAAGTCCTTAAGGAGGCGACTTTTGAGCTCCCGTTTGCTCTACTAATGGTCCAAATTGGCCACTCTATGGGACCATTTGCTCTCAAAGATTTTGTAATCTTTTTTTTTTTTTTTTTTTTTTTTTTAAACCTTCTGAAACCATGAGGCTTACTACTCAGGTGAGCCTCTTGTATTAGAAATTGCGTTAATTGGTTGTATTGAAATATGTAAAGTTGCAAATTGAAATAGTCAACACCAATACTGTGGGGTAGTGGGAGGCTAAAAAATTCTTTGTGTCGTAAGATTTTCATCAAAATTGGCATTGATTTAAAAGCTGTAATGTTAACATTGGGTGAGAGAAGTTATTTTCCTTCAACTGGAGTACTTATAAAAATTATAGGGAACTAAATGGGATCAATACAGTATGCATGGTCATTCTTTAACATGCATGTCAGCTAACTAGTGAGCATAGAAGACAAAGGCACTGATCAAACTGCAAGGATGTGCAGTCTGGTCTGCGCCTTTGTTGTTCAAATGAACCAAAGTCATTTTTTTCGCCCAAAGAGGCAAAATAAAATCTGCTATTGTTTTTCTCTTTCTAAATGCTTGTGGGTTTCTAGCCATTCTGAGATCATTTGCTTTTACAGATTGATTATTAAGGCAAACCCCCCTGCGGCTAAAAAAAGAACACTATGTGGGTATCAGGGTGACTACAGTAGAAATGTTTCAAATGAATGTGATATGTGACCAAATAAAATGTTTCAAATATTGAACAACTTGCTGTTGATCCATTTTAGTTTTTGTCATATGTTTTGTGACAACACACTGGTGATTTAGGAAACCTGAGATTTTTTGTCTATCTGTCTTAATTTTGGACAGGTCTTTCTCAATTTGGTAAAACTTGCAGGAAAATCTCAATTATAGAAAACAGTTTTCATGACCAATACCACCCATCTTAAGCAAGTATAATTTGCTTTATATAGAAGAGCAAAACTGCTTGGCTGAGATGGGTGCTTGCTTAATGTGATGCATTTGATGTTAAGGTCACTACCATCCTGGGCGTTTTTTTCCCCAAAATAATATTTTTTTCTTTATTTGCTGTTTTATTTTATTTAGAATGATACAAAACAATAAAAAAAAAAGTTTTCACCATTTGGTATTTTAGCTATGGCTCTTTGAAGACATGCATAATACACCCTTTTTCCCAAGAAATGTTCAGGGTTGAAGTAAGAGATAAACAGGCCTATGGTATTGTGGCTGATGATTATGGAATATTGTGAATTATTGCATCAGAACAGCTTAGGTTTACTTGAAATACAGGCATAGTTAATTGATGTGAATCTAACCATAACATATTTACTGACCAACTTTTACATTAAAAAGAATAGTCAAAATAATTGCACTTTTTCATTCGATCACTACATATTCAAATATTTTAGGAAATCAAAAAGAAAGATTTCTGTAAAATTTGTATATCATAAACAGTAGTACTTAAGCTGAATATGTGTGAAATTAGAGCAATTTTCACTGTATAGAAAAAGAGATATTTCTAGATTACTATCCCTAACCCCTGTAATGCACAATTTCAATTTTGTAACTATTTAACACTTTCGCTGCCAAGCACCTCAAAAAACCAATACCTCAGTGCCAAGCATGTTTCAAGGACTCCTGAATATTGAGGGTATACGGGTTCAACACAGAGTATCTTCAGAAACATTCAACCTATCACTGTGAAACTTTCACAGAATGCTGCTTATACATAAAACTTTTATTTGAACCAATAATAAAAAAGATAGTCACGTGACCTTTGGCGGCCATTTCGGAAGCCATATTGAAAATATGAAAAATGCCCAAAACAACTATTTCATTTAAAATAGATAAAACATCCATCTACATCAGGTATCAAACATCATGATTCATTATGATATATTGTTTCATCAGAAATAAATCAAAATATAGCAGTTGAAGGGCTTAATGTGTCCTGTATGTCATCCACATGGACATGTTTTCGATATTTTTGATTTCCTGAAAATCTAATAACATTTCAAGCATGTTTGTAAAATCCATTCTTGTACAGAAAATTGCGCTGACCTCCATATACGATATTATTATGTCCCCTTAACATTTTGAAATAAAGAACAAAGATTTCCGTCCCTTATAACGGTTAAAATAGACAGCTATCAACTGTGCCCTTAAATTTCGACTGTAGTCGCGTTTGGCAGTGAACGGTAAATTTGACTAAAGTCGCGTTTGGCAGCAAAAGTGTTAACTGCATAAGAAGGAATCAATTTACTTTCAACAGACCAAAAGTGTTTGTAACAATGTAACATATATCCATATGTGTAGAAACTATTTCTGAGAAGATTTACTTATAAAAGAAAGCTTTAAATATATGAAATATTTATTGTTACTCCACCAACTTTTTAACTCACCTGAGCCAAAGGCTCACGGGTGAGCTAATTGTATACCAGTGACGCCGGCATCCGTCCGTCCGTCAACATTTTCAAACATCTCCTCTGAAACAACTGGGCCAATTAAGCTCATAATTCATATGAAGACTCCTTCGGACGCGGGAACGAAAGTTTGTTCAAATGGTCCTGGTCACATGACCAAGATGGCCACCACACCCATATATGGTAAAAACCCTTTAAAAATCTTCTCCAGAACCAGGACGCCGATGACCTCAGGACTTGGTATGTAGCATTGGGGATGCGGGGCCTACCAAGTTTGTTCAAATGATGATCCTAGGTTGACCTTGACCTACTAAACGTCAAGGTCAAATTTGCTTTCTAATGTATTTAAATGGGAAATTTTTTGAAAAGTTGATTTGTTGAAAATTGTAGAAGCTATAGTCATTATTCTCACTTGATATGTTTAACCTAATGAGACAATGGCTATAAACAAGCTCCAAAGGTCAAGGTTGACCTTTGACCTTTCAGCTAAGTTGCTCATATTGGAGTCCCATCAATATATTAAAACCTAGTTTCCTCACAAACCATTGGATCGATTGAACTCAAATTTCATGTAAAGACTCCTCCTTATGCTAAGTTAGCCAAAATTTATACAAAAATATTTTGGTCACATTACCAAGATGGCCGCCATGCCCATATATGGTAAAAACCCTTTAAAAATCTTCTTCTCCAGAACCAGAAGGTCGGTGAACTTGGGACTTGGTATGTAGCATTGGGGATGTGGGGTCTACCAAGTTTGTTCAAATGATGATCCTAAGTTGACCTTGACATACTTAACATCAAGGTCAAATTTGCTTTCTAATGTATTTAAATGGGATTTTTTTTGAAAAATTGATTTTTTGAATACTGTTGAAGCCAAAGTCATTATCCTCACTTGATATGTTAAACCTAAAGAGACAATGGCTATAAATAAGTTTCAAAGGTCAAGGTTGACCTTTAACTTTTCAGCCAAAGTTCCTCATATTGGAGTCCTATCAACACATTAAAACATAGTTTCCTCAGAAACCGCTAGCCCAGTTGAACTCAAATTTCATATGAAGACTCCTTATGACAGGTTAGCCAAAATTTTACCAATTGTACTGGTCACATGACCAAGATGGCCACCATGCCCATATATGGTAAAAACCCTTTAAATATCTTCTTCTCTGGAACCAAAAGACCAATGGCCTTGGGACTTGATATGTAGCATTGGGGATGTGAGCCCTAACAGATTTGTACAAATGATGAATCTAGGTTGAACTTTATTTACTTTATGGCAAGGTAAAGTTTGGCTCTTGAAATGATCATTTTTTTTCTATAACTGTTAAGGCCAAAATCATAATAACCTAATGAGACAAAGATTTTTTTTAAGTACCAAATGTCAAGCTGACCTGTGACCTTGTATCCAAGGCCACTCATTTGGAGTGCCACATACCTATCTAAACATCTTTTCCTCAGAAATCACTGGACTGTATGATGGAGTATTCATTAGATTGTTTTAGGTCACTTGACTTGACCAAAATGGCTGCAACCCTCATATAACAAAATTTGTTTCATTATAAGCCGTAGTTGATCCTGACCTATTTTAACATTATTAAGGAGATCAGGTGAGGGCTTCAGGACTGTCAGGTCCTTTAGTTTCATTGTTTATCAACTCTGGCGCAATGAAGGAATTAACAACGGACCAAGCAGTTGCAAACACACTTTTTTGTTGTCGATTTTTAAGACAATTGACAAAGTCATAGAAATATATCAAAATAGTATAGTCTTCATCATTCGTTCTCTGTTTTTTGGTTATTGATGCATTTGTAAGGCATATTTTATTGATTTTTTTCATTTATAATGCAAAATCAAGGGCAATAACTCATGTTTGATGGCAAAACTTTAGATCAATTAAGTTAACAGACATAAGGATGTGTCTTGTATATGCTTTTACTGCAATCTGCAAGTTATTGGAGAAAATTTGATGTTGGACCCATTTTCTATGTAAATATTAACATTAACCCTGCTAACACAAAAACGTTTTGAAAATGTTTTAAAAACGTTATAGATAACGTCACATAACGTTTTTATGTGACGTCTGAATGACGTTAAAATGGCAAGTTTTTTGTACGGCCTAATAACGTTTTATAAAGACGTTATGGAAACGTTATATAATGTTATTATAACGTTATCGTTTTGTCTTTTGAAAACATTATTGGAACGTTTTCCAAGACATTCTGGGGATGTTTTATATTTAAATACGCAGGTAGAACCTGCAGAGTCTGCTTATTAAGCAAACATTTAAAACAAAATATATCCTACATGTTAGCGGTACATAAACAACTTTAAAAGCAAGTCCAATTTCTTTATGTAATGGAAAACACTCCTCAAAATTATCAAGACTGTGTCAGTCTTTGTTCTCAAAACCACGCGTTTAAATTGGTGGGAAAGAGCAACTGGTGGATTCGGATACAAAACATATGATAAAGATGGATACAGTGGAGTGTGTGTACAAAACGTATTATTCACAATAGCAAATTAAATTAGAATACGAATAATGAATAAGGTTTTGTTACTTAAAACACATTTGAAAAAATGCGAAACTCAGATATGGTTAGTCAAGAACGTCTTTTGGACGTCAATATGACGTGTGTTTTTTTGTTTTCTTGATAAAACACTATTAATGGCCCCTTCCGTGCAAATAAACTCGTTTCTAAATGATTTTAGACTTTGTTTTATATATCAGAACATTGTTCTAATCATTGTTTAATCTGATGCAGGCTACAACATCATTTTGAGAAAGTACACATTACTAACCTGATAATAATGTTATTAAAACGTTGCGCTCGAACATTCGAGAAACATTTATATAAACAGTTTAAACGGTCTTTCAAACGTCGCTTAAAAGCTTTTTTATCAGATACTTCGATTTTATAATTACGACAAACGTTTCTTGTGTATTTTAGCACGATTTAAAAGAAATTACGATTTTGTCTAAATAGTATAAGAAAAATGATAATCGGAGTTACGTCTTCCAAACGTTATCAAAACGTTAGGTCCAACCTAACCATTTTGGGACATTTGGCAAACGTTACATTAACGTTATGTGTTAGCTGGGAAGGGGCAATAACTCGTGTTTGAAAAAAAAAAGTTGTGACTTAATCTACAGTTTGACTTAGTTATGGTTCAGAAAAATTTGATGCATTTTAGAAAATATGTTTTCGAGTTATTGAGCTTTTACTCACTTTACTGCAGTTTTCCCATACAAAAACAAAGGTAAAATAATAAACAGGGGTAGTAACTCTTGCTGAAATATGAAGATAGTTTAATACATTATATTTGCATCTGGCATGCCAATTCCATTTATCTCAGTAAGTTTCAGGTAAATACGATAACAAATATTGAAGATATAAGGCAAATTGTGTTAGTCATGCAAGCGTTATGGTTATTGGTGTTGATAGTGATCTTAAATGCTTAGTATACCTGTTCACTGCTTCTGAAATTTGGGGGATTGTTGGTTATATTCAATTGGCAATAGGACTTTAATCTTCCCCAGGCTGGATTAGGAAAAAAAAATTGATGCATATTTCTTTGTTGCAGATAAGCATCACTTAAAATCAAAAAGGCTTCAATGGCAGCATTACTCATCAATACATCTGTGTATGTGTGTCTGTCATCTCTATATCTGTCTTTGTCTAGCAATGTGTTTTCCATTATACATCAGTTTGTGTATGTGTACATCGTTGAGCCTATACCTCCATTCATATGGTTTTTCCATTCATCCAGTCTGTCCGTGACCATCATCAATAATTCTTGGTCTGTCTACCAAGTTGTCTTCCACAGTATGTCGGTTTGTCAATCTATTTGTACGTTTGTGAGCCCATTCGTTAGGCCCCTACCAGAGGGGACTATAGGGTTTCCCTTCGTCTGTCTGTCTGCTGAAATTTGGATACCAAGATAACTCAAAAACTATTCAAGCTAGCTTGATGAAACTTGGTATGTCATCAGGTGACAGTGTGCTGATTATGCACTTCATTTTATTTCACTGTCACATGAAAATTGTGGTTGCTATGGTAATGGAAATAGTCAAAATGTTACAAAAACATGGATCCCGAGATAACTCAAACACTAAGCTAGAAACTTGGTTTATGAACAGGTAGCAATGTGCTGATAGTGCACATCATTTTATTTCTGCCATTGCATGAAAATAGTGGTTACTATGGTAAAGGAAATAGCCAAATTGTTGTGAAAACGTATCCCAAGATAACTCAAAAACTATTCAAGCTAGCTTGATGAAACTCGGTTTGTGAACAGGTTGCAATATGCAATCAATTTCTTTCCCACCATCGCATTGTGCTGATGATGCACATGTTTTATTTCACCGTTGCATAAAAATGTTGTTTGCTGTGGTAACTGAAATAGTCTAAATGTTTCAAAAGGATATGGATCCTGAGATAGCTCAAAAATTTTCAAGATAGCTTGATGAGAATTTGTATGTGAACAGGTGGCAATGTGCTGATTAGGCATGTCATTTATTTGCCATCACATGAAAAAAGTAGTTGCTATGGTAACGAAAAAAGACAAAATGTTTCACTGGTAGGGGATTATCTGTATGTTGTGGGCAATGCATGTGTTCTTACTTCATTTAATCAACCAAAAAAGCATGCAGAAATACAAAAACTCGATGAATACTTTAGAAAATGAGAACATATTACTGTTAACTAACCAATATCTTGAACAACTTGGTAAGTCATCCCTATGCAGTAAATGTGGACAAAAAAAACTATCAACACTTCTTAGAGTAATCTTTTTCAACATACTGTAATCTGCGACTTTACAACAGACCCCTCTCTGGAAGCTAAAGATGCAGAAAAGAGAGGCCACCATTAATGGCTTTTATACTGAAAACAAAAAGATTGGGAGATTAATATGTAAATGACTTATGTTCATTAGCAATAACTATTTCAAAAGTAGCCATCAGAGGAGATGGCAAATCCCCCATCCTGAAAAAGAATGATAAGCGGTTGCAAACTGCTAACCTAGTATATATATTTGATGAGATAATACTGAGTGTCACTGCAAGCAAATATGGAATGATGACAATTATTGAGCTCGCAAGCTTTCACCTATAAAGTTCATTCAAGGGAGAACTCAAAAGGGTTGCAACCGTTCTTCCACGCGACCCATCGTCTTGACCTGACATATGTATACCAAATATCATCAAAATATCTCGAAGGGTATAAGAGTTATTGATCGCACAAGCTTTCCCCTATAAAGTTCATTCAGTGGAAGATGACCCAAAAGGGCAGCAAGTGGAAGCAACCATTCTTACATACGACACACCATCTTACCCTCATATACATGTTTGCGTATACCAAATATCATCAAAACATCTCCAAGGGTATAATTAAGTACACAAGCTTTCCACATAAGTTCGTAAATAAAGGGAGATAACTCAAGGGGGAGCCGCCATTTTTAAACGCGACATACCATCTTGACCAGATATATATGTTTACCAATTATCATAAAAATATCTGGAAGGGTATAAGAGTTATTAAGTGAACAAGCTTTCCCCTATAAAGTTCATTCAAGGGAGATAACTCAAAAGACCAGCAAGGGAGAGCAACCATTCTTGCATGCAACACACCGTCTTGACCTGATATACATGCCTACCAAAAATATAAAACTATCTCAAAGGGTATTAAAGCTATTGAGTGCACACACTTTTATCCACGGACCGACGCCAGGCTGAGTGCCCCGAACCTTGTCGCAAAAATGGAACAACAACCAACCCTGACACACTTGCATGTTTAAATTGGAAACTACTTGAGAGAATGTACCACAAGAAATTCTATAAATGTGAATCTATATTAGGTCCAGAGGGGTACAACAACAGCAGAAATGATATAATAGTTCCACAGTCTGAGAAGTTTCTTCATCGAAATGGTGACTTTTTACACTGAGTTTTTTGCTTGATTTGATTTATCCAACTAAACACATTGAAGAAACGCACCTCCTATTTTGTGCACATTTGATATTTTACTATATTTTTGGGAGTGTTGAACTTAGACATTATTATGACTACACCACCTTTGGGGTCCTTACATTGTGTAATTTGTATCTCCAACAGACTTAATTCCGTTTTAGCTCAACTGAGCCGAAGGCTGAACGTGAGCTATTCTGGTCGGTCTTTGTCCATCGACTCTCGTGCGCCCGTAATCTTTTTTTAAAAGACATCTCTTGAACCATGGGTCTAAGTTAAAAATTATTTCACATGAATGTTTCCTGTGATGCCATCTGCCAAAATAGCAAAAATGTTTCCGCTCCGTTGAACAAAGGGGCAGCCAGAACTCTAGATAAGAATTATCTTTAAACAACATCTGAACCACTGGCTCAAATCAAAAATGATTTCACAGAAATGTTCCTCTTGGTGCGCTCTACCAAAATTGTACAAATACTTTCACCCTGCAGAACAAAAGGACCGCTAGAGCTCTAGGTAAGTATCTTTAAACGGCATTCCTCTCTGAACCGCTGATCTACATTCAAATTAATTTCACATATGTTCCTCATATGACCCTCTTGCATAATTGCACAAATGTGTGCCGCTCCAGTGAGCAAAAGGCCGCCACAGCTCTAGATAAGTAATATCTTGAAATGGAATTTCCTTCTGGACCACAGGTCCAAATTCAAAACAAAATCTCCATAATGCCCTCAACCAAAATTGCACAAATGGGTCTGCTCCGCCAAACAAAAGGGCAACCAGAACTGTCTATATGAAATATTTCTAAACCGCATCTGAACCACGCGTCCAAATTCAAAATAATTTTAAAGAAATGTTTCTTATAATGCCCTCTACCAAAGTCGCACAAGTTCTGCTACATCCGAACAAAAGAGCTGCCAGAGCTCTAGATAGGAAATACCCTTCAACCACTGGTCCAAATTCAAAATATTTTCACAGAAACAGTCCTCATGCTTAGACATTTTTTTACGTCCACAACACATGGAACGTACACATTTGTTTACGTCCACAGTACTTATAGGGTGCCTGCTTTGTGTAGCCTGTAACGCTAGCAGCTTCCATTCCTGTGAAATGGCAATTACAAATGACACTTTGACAATAAAATGCAGTGATCAATTCAAAACAGTTTCTTGGTTGTAGACCATATGAATTAAAAGCCATTTTGAAGCTCGCATGTAGCACGAAGTGCTCATGTTGGGGATACAATGATGACCTAACTTATCAACGTGTGTTTGTTTATACTATGAGAAGCTTTGTGTCTATATTCGATTATGGCAAGTCATAAACTAGGTCACCATGAAAATCTATCCCTCACTGGCGGATAATGAAATATCTAGAAGATCTTGATAGAGGGTTCCCCCAGGACCATTTGTACATTTCTTTTTCAAATTGGCCCAGTAGTTTTTGGCACTTTCCGAATAAAAATTGGATATATAAGAAATCTTGCGTAAGCCTTTAAAGGTGCATTTTGCAATGTCACGGAAATTTAAAGGATGTTTCTTTAGACCAAAGTGAGGCTAAGGCTGAATAATGGGTCCAGTCGGATCAAACACTTGGTCACAAAGTCAATTTTCTAGGTCGCGTGGAGGTTTTAGGGTGGGGAAGCAAAATCGTATTCAATCCATTTTAAGTCTCCAAAAGGCAATAAACTTGGACCGTGGCATGTAGGATCAGAGAAGTTGGCCCAACAAAATGTATTCAAATACCAAACAATCCTTTAAATATGTTGTGTGCCATGATAATTCTCATCATCTGTTAAAATATCTGTTTGGTATTTGCCTGTGCTCTATGTTAATTTCTCTGTCAAATGTCTCAACTTTGCTCCGAAATGGTCAATTTACTATTTTCAGCCTATTTTGGCGTTCATTTTTGTTACCATAGCAACGTTCAAAGTCAAGCTAATATCAGACTTATACACTTGGGCCACTGTTCTAATAAACTAATAAAAAGAATTCCCATAACTCTCTGTCAAGATATGCATTTTTTCATAAAGTCAATCTTCAGGACCTGAATGGCGTTTCATCAAGATATGCATTGTTTTCATAAAGTCAATCTTCAGGACCTGAATGGCGTTTCATCAAGATATGCATTGTTTTCATAAAGTCAATCTTCAGGACCTGAATGGCGTTTCATCAAGATATGCATTGTTTTCATAAAGTCAATCTTCAGGACCTGAATGGCGTTTCATCAAGATATGCATTGTTTTCATAAAGTCAATCTTCAGGACCTGAATGGCGTTTCATCAAGATATGCATTGTTTTCATAAAGTCAATCTTCAGGACCTGAATGGCGTTTCATCAAGATATGCATTGTTTTCATAAAGTCAATCTTCAGGACATCAAGATATGCACTGTTTTCATAAAGTCAATCCGAGTTTCATCAAGCTATGCATTGTTTTCATAAAGAATCTTCAAGACCTGAATGGCGTTTCATCAAGATATGCATTATTTTCATAAAAGTAAGTAAAGGTGCAAAGATCAGGAATTGATACAATCAAGTACCACACCTGACCCAGGATACCAATGAGAAAGTGACAAACTCACAGCAGACACCACAAACGAGAGCCAGCCCTTTCCCAGCATGAAGTCAATCTTCTGGAACTGAATGGCGTTCCATCAAGATATGCATTGTTTTCATAAAGTCAATTTTCAGGAACTGAAGTAATTCCAGTTGGTATAGTTTATAAGCATACAAATGGTTATCAAACATCTCTTGAGTGGTCCAAATGGTCTAAAATGTATATTCAACCATTCTCCTTTTAGATCTCTATAACCAGTTAAAGGTGTACAACTGAGGAAATCTCTAACTAGAGCCGCACTCACCTGACACTGAATCAAAAGCATGTAGATTACCTTATTAATGGTCAAAGTGTCAAGGTCAGCCTAGGATCGATCATCAGCTGAACAAACTTTGAAAGGCCCATATCACGAGTGGTACACGAAATTGAGTTAACGATATTTTGTTCCCACGTCACATACGGAACATACTGGAGTAGTGCCAACCCAGCGCGACACTTCAACACAATGACGTTGAATCAATGTTGAGTCAACAATGTGTGCCTGCTGGGAACATAAACAAGCAAATTCGACAAACTAATATCCCCGCCTAAATTATTTTGCCATGGTTTGTTATTATGGCATTATAAAGTAGGAATTCTCTAAAATAAAAGCAAATCAGGGACAATATGTCTTGTTTCAGAAAGAATTTTCTGTTAAACACACCACTATGCACTTATACTACATATTCTTTATGTTCATTCATTAAAATGTTATGGCTCTGCAAACAAAATCATCAGAATTTAAGGAAGTTAAAGGCAATGATTCCTCTATTTTTGAGAATTTACTGATTAAACTGCATTTGTGATGGCACCAGGCGGACAGACCGTCGGTAACAATGCAGTTTATGGCTCTGCCATGCAATAGTTGATTTAATTCATGGTTTGGCCGGCAAATACGACACAGTTCTGGAGTTTGAACGTGACAGATGCTTTTTTCTAGTGTGACTAGAAATTACTGGTGTGAAATTAAGCCAGCACCAGTTTGTTGTAGTAACATCCGGTGCATTTACATTTACCAGTGTGCACTTATTTAAGCTATTTTAGCAGACGCAATTGTTAGTTACAATATATTGTTACACAGCTATATATGTGCTATCCCGAGCATCTAACTAATGCTTGCCACAAACTATTGTTACACAGTAATCAATTGCCACAATCTATTATTATACAGGGTTATATTGTCATCAGTTACCTGATTGTATAAGCAAGTATTACACACAGTTAACCCTTAAAGCGCCAATCGCAACAAAAGTCGTCTGCTGTTCTCGTCTGCTGAAATGTTTAAGAAGCCTCTATGATAAACAGTGTGGACCTAGATCAGACTGCTCCTATAGGAGCAGATCAGACTGCTCCTATAGGAGCAGTCTGATCTGGGTCCACCCTGTTTGCTTAACTACTTAAATTCGTCAGTAATCTTAGGCAATTATTTGCAGCAGACAACTTCAGCATACGCCATTTTTCATATGCATTTTTTCTTGGCGCTTTAAGAGTTAAATTGTCACTTGCGATTAATACCCAATGATGCATTGTCAAAAGATATTGTTACACGGTGGTCAACGTTCACAAGATCTTGTTACATAGTGATCTGTGGTAACTGCGATAGTAATCCGGTGATCAGTCATCGAATTCTGATCCTGAGGTGACAGAGAACATTTTTACCACATTAGAGTTCCCTTGCTCTATTAATGCAAATTTTTCACCATCTGTGGAGAACCCTATTGTTGTTGGACGTGACAGGCTGTCCTTGAGAATCTGACGCAACTCCCCTGTTGATGATACGATGTGAACATCATTCGACCAGAACCCACAGACATATAAATTACCGCCATTGTCAAGACAGATACCACGTGGTCCGCTTACAGGATAGACGAAGACTGGAACTTGGTCGACTTTACCGCCATCATACTTCAGAGCAGTGATGGTATGGTTGTTATAGTCTGATATGAATAAGATCGATTGCCAAGGATTGAAAGCGATGTATTCGGGGTTAGAGAATACTTTCTTTCCAATATAATCAGTTTCCACCATTGTCTTGATGGTTCCGTCCAAAGTAATCACTCGGATGCACCCACTCGTGAACGTGACCACGAGATCGTCTTCTGCAACACATATGCCATGACAGCCACGAGTTGTCTGCACATAACCTTTCTCAGAGATAGAAGAGTCCTTTATGCTGAAAATCCTTATTCTTCTGTCATTTGGAAAAGTAACCGCAGCTTTTGTTTTGTCCAGATATGCAAAGTCCCATGGAGGGTGTTGGCAGCTGAAAATGCTCAGCAAATCGCCAAATTCTCCAAACAATTTAAGTTTGGAGTTACTATTATCAACAAGCAATGCTCTATGGCTGTTCCATATTTTAACAGCTGTGATCTTGCAGTCTCTCTTATCCCCCTTAATTTTCGCATTGAACGATTTCAGTTTCTTTGTTGCTTTCTTTTCACCATCGTCGGGTACAGGGATGGGAGTAGGCGGCAGTTTTGGTGTAACAGGTGCGCGGTTGGGATACAAGTGCTTCACTTCTAGTTTACCAAGGTGCTGCATCACAGTTAGGATCTCTTGAACCTGCTTGTCTGCCTCAAATCCATACTGTATCTTGGCAGCATTTTCATGTATACGTTTCAGTCCTTCAGCACATTCTTCACATTTCTTCTTACTTTGTTGATACACTATGAATTTTTTCTTTGGAATATTCTGATCTCTAGCGGTTTTTATGGCCGTCTTAGAATGGGCCATGGCACTCTGGACACTGTTACAGTAGTCTATTTGCTCTTGCATAATAGCGAAATCAGTTTGAGCAACGGCATTAAATTTGGCGGAGATCTGGGCTTCAAGCTTTTCAATATGCTTCATTAATTTACTTTTTGCATCTGCAATGTCTTGGAGCATTTTCATTTTCTGTCCCTGGGAATTTCTAACAACTTCTTGTCTTTCACGTTTTACGGAATCAGCGTCACTGACTATACTGTCAATGTCTTTAACCAGTCTATCAGGATCAATTGTTTGTGTGCTCTGTCTCAGATACTCAGCTAATGGATACATTTTATCGCATTTTCTATGATTGGTAGCTACGCATACTACACAGCAAGGCATTCCATGATCTTCACAGAACATATCTATATCCTTTCTGTTATGTTCATAGCATGGAACTTCCTCACTGAATGTTGTTTGAGGGTTACTCCTCACAGACTCCAGGGGACTTAACTCATGATTCTTTGTCGCTTTCATGGATCCGTGACATTTAGCACAATCATCACACAAAGCTTCAGCGCATTCCTTACACCACTGCTTGGCTACCTTTGAATCTTTATTATCTTTACATGGTTCGCAGAACTCTATCTTACTACTCATTGGTACAATGTCAATGAGAGTACCAGCAAGATGGTTCATAGGGAAGTTTTCAGCCCATTTATCCACTGCCAGTGCATGTCTAGGAGCATGTATCGTGCTTTTACACACGGGACACGGAATACCATCCTTTGTAGCATTTTCTTTCTGAGGAGCGTTTATAAGATAATTCTTCAGACAAGCTTCACAGAATGTGTGAAAACATGGAATGCATCTTGGTTTGTTCAGTTTTTGCAAGCATATTGAGCAAATCAGTGACATTTTCAACACCTTTTCTTCTGTTTCCGCCATCTTGATATCGACGCAACCTGTTTTCCTGCAAAAAGTAAAGGTGCTCATTAGGAATAAATAATTTACAAGTTAAAACTCCAGTTTTACCATGTAATAGTGGCGAATGGCGCGAGAGCGGGGGTTAAATTCGTGTGGACCTTCTAACTTGGTAAAAAGTTTGTCTGCGTATACTATGATCTTACATCGATATGTCAAAAATTATTAGGTAAGTACTTGAGATTTCGATACTTATTGCATCGGTTGGCAGCAGCCCTGCGCATACGCGCAGTCTCTCGCTTCTCGCATATACAAAGTATGGAAGATGAGGAAGGCTCGGGCCACAAATTAGACTTCTAGCCCCACTGTATATGTCAGCAGTGAAGTAAATGATTTTATGCATATAGATCTATGCGTGTCGCCATCGACACATGCGCCATGTGGTTTCGGCGTTCAATGTCAATCTATATTCTGATTGGTAGAATTTATTTCAAGCAATCAGAACAGTGCAGTACCGCAGTAATTAGTGATGGTGGACTTCTGTCAAAAAAATTTCTGGGTCAATGAAAAATTAAATAGATTAGCCAAAATTTATACAAATTATTATGGTCACATGACCAAGATGGCCACCAGGCCTACCAAATTTGGACAAATGATTATTCTGGGGTGAATTTAACCTACTCCACTGTAGTCATACCACTACGGCAATTTTGGTCTCGTCACTTATTCCGGTGATTAGGTAACTTTCTCATCATGTTCAATTTCTTCATTTAATCAACGATTAACGTCCCAAAGTGCTTGGGTTCCGATTGATTTTGTTCATCAAATTCACATTGTATCTTTTAGCTTTAAAATTATATGAAAACTTTAACGTTTGATGTCTAGGCATAAATTAACTAATTACGGTTTCGTCATCGTGGACAATGACAAAACCGTATATTATGACTAAACCGTAATTGACATTTTTTAATATTACTGTAAAAACATACATTTAAAATCTGATTTTATCTCCGTTTTGGCAAAACAACACAGAGGTTGTTAACTAGACGATGCAATCTGGAAGCAACCTTATTCGAAGTTCTCATTTTTGGAAGCCTTTATTTGAAGGTAATTTTACTATAACACCGGAGTAGGTGACGAGACCCGAATTGCCGTAGTGGAATGACTACAGTGTACTCTACGGCAAGGTCAAACTTCATTCCTAATGCATTGTATATGGGAAAAATCTGTAAATGTCAATTTTTCCATTCATCACGCTATAGAACAACTGTCACTGACTCGAACAGCGCTGGCTTCGCGGGTTGGTTGCAGTTGACGAGTGCACAGAATAGTGTACCTTGCTATTAAAAAGTTTTTGTCAATATTTAACTTCTGAAAACATTCGTCGCTGATTATTATTTTATGTGAGTTGAGCGATAGTCGGGATATGCCAAAAAGGTGATTTTTCCTCTAAACTGAGAGGATGAAAGGTATTTTTGTTTATGCTTATTTCAGCTAAATGCAAAATATCAGTACTTTAATGTGCAAAAAGTTCGAATTCTGAGTCAGAGCATTTTGAAACGGTTATTACTGTATGCATGGTTTTGTATAGCTGGTGTTCTGACCCAGTGATTGGGTCATCGATTGCAACATATTGCTCGACTTCTTGTACAATACCCCTGACTACTCAAATTTTGCGTACAGCTACACAATGGTGTGCATCGCCGCAAAAAATTATGCAAAACTTTTTATTATATTCCTTCACTTATTCTTCTGCATATTCTTCATTATATGATGCCATTTAATCACAACTAATGACTTGCATAGCGTACTCATTAGTGTGAACACATTTCAGACACATAAATTCCCAATGGCTAGCCAGAAATCGGCTAATTATCAGATACTAAGCTAGTTTTTGAATTTAAAGGCTTCAACTGAGCCAGAATTGACTACAATACTAACGTGATAATTCTAAATGAAAAAAATCCCTCACATGCATATATGGTAAAACAAAATATGTTTCAATAATAAGCCTAAGTTGACATTGACCTATTTTACGAATATCAAGGAGATCAGGTGAGCGTTTCGGGACCTTTAGGTCCTCTAGTTTGTTCATCCGCTTAAGGGGGAGTATGTGTGTAGGGTAGTTATAGAATACTCGCAGACTTCTTGATGTGGTGAACCCTTCAACCTTATTGCTATACTCAACTACAAAAGAAACCCATCAGTCACTTCTCGGGCAGTTAACGAAATCAGCGTTAAGACATGAAAATATATTTATACCATATTCCGTAGAGATCAGTTCTTCATCTTTTCATTGAATAATGTAACAGTCTTACTTAAATCCGTTCATGCTGTTCACCAGTGTTTAGACAAGGGGTCATTTTCAAAAATGACAAGTTTTTCACTTGAGAATGAGTATCTCGTTCTCGTCTACATCAGTTTATTTGAGTTAAATTTGTCCAAAAACAGACATGACCCTCTCCTGCAGCAAAACCTGCCTCAGAACGAGGTCAAAATCAAAAGCACGTAACGTTGCACAACATTCTTGGGAATCCGTGCCCATTCTTAATGCAGAGCAACCTGGAGCTGTCGAAGATTCCGAGGTTGCATTGAATGATCCAGGATGCGTCGCCAGAGCCCATCCCAGAGCTGCTCTATCAGATTGAGATCCGAGCTTACTAAACTAACGCGGTTTGTTTTGGCTTCTACACACACTCGATGACTTTGTCAGAGAGGGACATACCTGTTATTGGACGAAGTGAACTGATTCAGACTAGAACTCGAGTGAAATCAATTGTCTGAATTTTGTCATTTTTAGAAATGACCCCTTGTTTATACACTGGCGTACAGCATGAACGTGTTTAAGTAAAACGGTTACACTATTCAATAATTTGATACATGATTGATTGGTAAAGAATATGGTATACAATATATTTTGATTTCTTAATTACTTTACCATAATTGCCCTAAAAAGTGACTGATGGGTTTCTTTTGTAGTTGAGTATATAAAATTACACCTGGTAGGCAGCGTCACCAAACGCGCGTTCTTTTTTTTAAACAAAATATACAAAACAGACGGTTTCTAAAAAATCAGTTCGTTTGTGATCGCCGCATACAGTGTGGGACAAAGCATGTGGGTAATTCGGCATTTTATATTGTGCCAGCAACATTGTAGAAAACTCCCTTCACCTCCGACGTTGGGAATAGTACAAGGCCTCTTCCCACAACGCCTTTGATACACGATACACTACCCTAGTCGTCGCATTTTTTGATACCTCAAGCATATCTTTAAGTAGACACCTGTCGTATAGTACCACACAGCCAACAGAACTTGCATCAATGGAGTGAGTGCCATGCTACGTCTTCTGGCCGAGACGATGTGTGGACGAATCCAGTTAACGATGTCATGCGCGGAACCAGAAGGGGGAGGGGGTCCGGACCCCCCCCCCCCCTGGAAAATCACAAGTTCTATAGGTTTATATACGGATAAGCAATTGGACCCAACCCCTGGAAAAAGTTGGACCCCCACTCCCCCTGGAAAATGTTAGACCGCCATCCTCCCTGGAATATTGGAAAATAGTATTCTTTGGCGAAGCCATCTGCAAAATAAGTTGGACTAAAAAAATAGAGAAAAAACCGTCAGAGCTTTTTTCTGTTTTATCCGCGCATGGATATATACATTATGGTGGCGGTAGATAAACGATATCGCTCCTAAAAACCTTCTGCTTGTCGTTGTCTTCACAGTCTCACCAAAGTGCGGACGTTCGCCATTGTTTAATACATTTACGTACATCGATATGTCAAAAAGTTAAATCTTTATCGCTTTTACTGCTACCTTCAATATTTAAGTATTTTGTCTAAGGAGGCACTTAAGATAGGAAAAATGATTTTAATGCACTTTTTGTGAAATCTAAGTAAGTTCGTAAATTTAAGTCTACCTTAACTTTAAGGAGGCATTGTATTTTTGGGCTAAGGCTTCAAGAACATGCAATCTCAGGTCACTATCGGGCTGGTACAGATTCTCGCTTACTTATACTTTTCGGAGTTACGACACTGTAGATTGAAAATAGCTCGAGAACCAATATATTTTCGCGAAACATGGTTAGGGACATGAGAAGACAACCAGTTCTGGAAAACATATTTATAGAGTTATTACCCTTTGAAATCAACAATAGTTGAATCATCGCTCTTTACACAAAAGTATCGCCGCATGTCCGAACCACTGCCGGGCCAGTTACCTTGAGATCAAGGTCGTGGACTTAGAAATTTCCTGCTTAATGGTGCCTTATAAAGGCTGGTTCATAAAACAACATAAAGACATGCAATATGATAACCAGTGCTGGACCCAGAGGGGTTGATTACGGGGGAGGGGGTGTAGGCACTGAAAGCCGGACACTTGAACCGAGCGACGTAAGCCGCGAGCGGGGGGAGAGTATGAGAGGGGGTTGAACCCCCCTCTCGTTGGAGGGGGGTCTTTTTAAAATCTATGGCTCCGAGAATGCACTTCTAGCCGTTTTGCAGCCCATTTTTCCATATTCTATAACCTCAATTTTAAGTAAGGTTAGACACTCAAACACCTTGCTCCTTACTAATACTTTTGCATTTCATTGCCGTGCTCTTGGTGCTTCGGTAAGGTTCCCATATGGGGTGGGGCGGGGTGGGGGCACAGTAATTGCAATGCAAGTCTGAGTCAGCCCAATCATGGTTCAGAAAAACAGCAGAGCCCCGGTGAGGGGGAGGGTGAGGGCTAAAAATTTGAAGAAAAAAATAAATGCTGGAAAAACAAGAAAGTCCACACCTAAGGAAAAATTGGGCATATGTTCCCCTGTATTTTGTACTTTTTCATTCACCCCCAACCCAATAACATAGGCCCAGCAAGGCAGCAGCCTAGGGACTGGGCTCTCTTTTTAATTTCTCTGAGTCTGGTCGGGGAATGTGTGTGTGGGGGGGGGGGCACAGCTATTACTTATTAGCTTTGCGGCTACTAGACTACATGGGATTTGCAATGGAAGCAACAACGGAATGGAAGATGGGGAAGGGGACACACGCTCCAGCCCCACGGCCTTGGGACTGGGAATAAGTGCCCCCACCCCAAATTTCCGAGTTTTGCTTGGGACTGTGAGGGGCCTCAAACGTGACCAGACTACAGGAGATTTAAAATCCCACCATTTACAAGTTTTATGATACCAGGGCCCGGAATTACAATGCCTCCTTAGAGTTAAGGTAGACTTAAAGTTAAGTATTGATTTTTCAAGATGCGAGAAATAACGTTTAAAACTGATTACATTCAAAATAGTTTTAATTTTTCTGAAGATCACAATGATATCTTTGACCACAAGAACCACATCGATCCAGGCAATTTATATAGCATTTATTATAGAATGTTGAAATATCAATACTTATCTTAAGTCTTGCTTTATTTAAGGAAGCATTGTAATTCCGGACCCAGTCCTTTAGAATAATGGAAAAAGGGAAAGGTCACCCGGTCAGTATGACAAATTTTGTATTATTTTAAATGGCAATACAAATTGAAGGGTCTGAACAAAATATCAGGGTCGCTGGGGTTAGTGGAAACATCTATATTTCTAAATGCCTGAACAAGATATTACATTATCACCTTTAGTTAGTGTATTTTGGTATACAAATGCCTTTCGTTACATATTTTAAAAAAAAACTTTCGTAAAAACTTACTTGATTCTGAAAAGCTACGGCGTGATCCGGCGACAAAACTTATTTGCATTAACTTCAGTGCCTTTGGTATCGATCCTAATGGTAGAAAAGGGCTCTTGTTTAAAAGTGATCTCCGTTTAGTAGTTAGAATGTAGAGAAATGGCAAAACTTCAACGGCACATTTGAAAGAAATGTTGAAACTGTCGAAAATGATTGTAATGAGAATGAAATAGAACTGGTCGAGTGTGTTTGAACATGTTACTATACCTATTATCAGCAAGGTTATAGTGTGGCTGTAGTCTGAAAAGAGTCATTGTGCAACAACAACCATGTCTACTAGATGTGATTGTTGTTGCACAAGGACTCTTTTAACGCGGACTTTTCCTTTCTTTTTTCTTCACTTTCCATTGTGAAATTTCTGTTATGAAATGGTATACATTTGAAGTGATATTAGAAAACCTTTGAACAAAACAAGAAGTGGAACGAAGATTTTCAAAGGCCCTATAGCTATTTAAAAATCCCCTTATCGAAAAAATGCTTAAATGTCGTTCTGTGGGAACAGCTAGGAAGAATCATATATAAAATCTCAGAATAGAGAGTGATATCTGTGCGGTCGTAGATCTATACATTGATCAACTGTTTCGCAACCCGTGCGCAGACTAGTACATTGCTACTTTACATGAACAAAGATTGCCAAGTTCGAAATATCCAGCATTTATATATCTTCGATAGCTTAACTGATCTTAACTCGATTGTGTTTATTTAATGATGTGCATCAAATGGAAATTGTATTATCATTAAAACAAAAGTGTGTGACTGGGCATGCCGTGTAATGAATATCACCATGCCCCATTCATTATATGGGCCTCGTCGCGAGTAAACATCATTTTGTTGCATGCGAACAGCAAAGGCGCAGACAAGCCTGCGTTTATGTGCAGTTTGATCTGTATGGGGAAATAATTAAAAACTGCCAGTAACAAATCTAATCAATGTTCTATTTTCTGATGTTGCACTAATTGATTCCAAAATAACCAGAAAGTATTACCATATTCATTGATATCCCCTCGGACCCAGTAAACTGAAATACAGGTTAATGTAAATACACTCTAGGGAATAGCCTCCATCTATAGGTGAGATTGCCAAAAAAAATGAGTTCATATAAGATAATCAAAGGCCACTTAGACAGTGGCCTACTGTGGATTTCCTGATATGCTGATATGGTTTCATATGGTCAACATAACACATGCTGCTGTTGCTTCCTGGGTGTAACAATATACACATGTTCTGTTTTTGTAATATGATCGGAGTGGCTCAGGGGTAGAGTGCTTGACTCGAGACCTAAGGGCCGTGGGTTCGAGCTTCACCGTGGTCACTGTGCTGTGTCCTCGAGCAAAACTAATTTAGAACTTTAGGACGCAGCTGTTTAAAATTTGTGTATTTCCATTTTTTTTTACTAGTTTTATTTATTTATTTTTTTAATATGGCTGCCAAACTTCAGAAACTTCACTCAATGCGTGTCTGCTAATAACTTATTCAGACAGTTTGAACCAAGAT
This sequence comes from Loripinus fragilis, assembly GCA_964019695.1. Lineage (NCBI taxonomy): Eukaryota > Metazoa > Mollusca > Bivalvia > Lucinida > Lucinidae > Loripinus > Loripinus fragilis. The sequence continues at coordinate 50,939,519 of OZ026521.1, read as the reverse complement.
CAGGACCGACCGAAAAAAATTCGGTCCTGATCTTGGTACACATTCTTTAAAAGTCTGATATAGTGTTTCTGAAAGATTTTTGATAAAACATAGTGGAGCGGGAAGTGACAATAATCATGCACATCCGGATACAAGCATGAAACTTGGTAGAAATGTTTATTAGCATAAGTTATTGGAATTTTTCTCGTTAGCCAATCAAAATTGGTCAATTTTCAAAATGGAGGCGCTAAAATCCAAAATGGCCGCCACAATAAACGTTAAATCATGAAATGAAGATTTTACATCATACAAAGAAATAGATTAACATCTAAAATGGTATTATTGGATGAAATACATCATAAAAGGGTAAAGGTTTTCTTGAAATAAGTAAATATTATTTGAGAATAAGGGTTAAATGGGGCCAAAATGGGGGAAAACTAAGCAACATTGACTAAAAATGCGGTGTTGCCATCAAACAATGGTAGAAATGCAACTAGATGTCAATTTGCTTGTCTGAGCTACATTCCTGTTATAAACTATGAATTAGTTTTACCTATTATAATTTTTGTAGGTAAGATTTAATTGTCAGATAGTATAAATGGGGGTCATTAGGGTAAAATGCAAATAAATTGAATAAAATTCTCTCCTTTTTAAACCACCAAGTAAAACATGATTGTAATACTGGACAATGCATACTGTTTGGTACGATGTAGTTTGTATTAATTATAAGGCTTAAAGGAATATAGTGTGGTGCCTGTTCCCCTTCCTACCCTATCATAAAAATTAAAATGGCCTTTGGGAAAAAACAAAAACAGGTATATTGAAACTTTGAAGCGGTTTTCTGTGTTAAACGTAACTCAATAAAATAATTTCCTGAACTAACTAACATATAAAGGGTTTGGGCTTAAAAAAGTGTAGTTACTTCATTTAGGCCTTTATAATACATCAAAATTTGTTCACTCAGACTCCATATGCAGTAGAATAGTATAGGCCGTCATCATGTTTTAATGTTATGTCTTAATTTAATGTAAGAGCCTTTCTACCTACCCTTTTTTGTGACATGAAAAAGGAAACACACATGTATTTATTTAGGCCTATCATTGAGATAATAAATAAAATGATAATAATAACGATTCAAGTAATATTATATGATGGCATTAAGAATAGAAAATAACGTTAAAGCATAATTATAAAAAAACTTATATAAGTCAATATTTGACTCCAATACATACGCTGTGGATGGATTTGCTACTTCTTTGCTTGTCCACTAGAGTCCATACTCAATACGAATAGGGTCACGAAACAGATTTACAGTTAGAAGTATGAAAGAAAAAACCTAGATTTATCCAATGAGGTGAATAAAGTACCATAATGTAACCAACTACGTAAAGTAAGTAAGGATGCAAAGATCAGGAATCGATATAATCAAGTACCACACCTGGCCCAGGATACCAAAGGGAAAGTGGCAAACTCACAGTTATACACCACAAATGAGAGCCAAGTGGTCAGCCCTTTCCTAGCAGGTGACCACAAGGCACAAACAAACAGACGCGCACAAGGGCATAACAAACACAAGACAGAAAAAAACATAAAAGACCCACAAAAGAAGTACCGCCTTGGAACTGTCAATAAAATATTTTACTGTAGGGCTTAAACCGGTTTCACGACGCCAACCCCACCCTTAATTCAGATGTGGATCAAGGCACATAGATATTTGGTTTGTTTCAAAGCCCCTTAACTTATCAATGCATCATCTCCCAAAACATGTAAATCAAGATATAAAAAGGTGATAAAGCAAAAATAAGGACTCAACAGTGAATAAAACTGAATATCGGAGTAAAAGATCCGTGGGCCAGACAAACAGCCAAAGCATCAGGCCCCTACCACCTCATCAATAGATAAATCTTTAAGTCGGAACCGTCATAGAGTCTGAAGTCCGACCCATCGGCGTGCAATTAAAGAGGAAAACAAAGTTGCTACTTTACTCTTATCGAGCATGGACTCTTCCTTTTTCTAAGTCAACAGTAATATCTCGCTGATATTGCAAACATGTACACTGCAAAGTTTGATAAATATACCAGGGAAGGCTAATGCCACTTTGTGTGCAAGCCACGTTTTTGTGACACTAGAGGCAATAATATACAAGTCTTCAGTCTCAGATGGTGCTATACCTGCGTCTGATCAATTGAGAGGCAGCAAAGCAGATATGTCATGCTATTGCAGTGCTCAATGCTTTGAGGCATGAACTGCAGCACATCTTACTACATATATAACACAATCTTCTAGATTATAAGTTACAATGACATTTTCAAGGTACTGACATTTTCTTGTTCTGATAGAGACAGGTTTCAAAGAAAGAATACCTTGATTACCAGTGCAGTGGGTTCTTTAAAAGTATGCTTGAAGTATGCTGGCTTTACATTCACACACTCCTCTTGTGGTGATGGAACATTCTTCAAGGCGGGAGTCCCTACTGTAAATAGCACTTCCCGTAATAAGGCCCTCTTGTTGATTTGTCACGATAGCTCAAGTTGTAGGGCATCCGCAAAGTAAGGTAAGGCTAGGCCTGGCTAGGGTGTAGGTAGGTAGGTAGGCCAGAAATATTCAATACACGCCCTTCACCAGTACGGAATATGCATTTTGAGGGTCCTCAAAGTATGAATCAAATGAGATCACCATTTATTGAAAAAGGAGAAGTTTGTTCATCTTTTCTTCAAAAGTAGTTAAAAACTATAGTATAATCTTGATAATATTGATCATAATCATAGCGCCACGACAGCTAGGTAACAACCCTAAGCAACTGAAGCTTCATAGTTCTGTATTTTAAAAACTCAAATCCTTCTATCTATCGATACATCTCAACAACTGAGGGAGACACCAGATGGGATTCGGTGAACCAAGTACTTGGAAGCACATTTTTGTTGTTGTTTTTAGTTAAGTAGTTATTTCAAAATGTAAGCTGTGTTAGTAGTGAGTGAGACAAGAAAATCCATCGCATGTCTTATTGTGCTCAGAACCAAGCAATGTAGCAATTGGTTCATTTTTTGAACCATTTAAGTGTGACATGGTTGGGGGTTTTTCAAACTGAGACCTGCAGCTCTGGAAACGGACGCTCTTCCACTTGAGCTATTGTGACCAGTCAACAAGGGGGCACTAATCGGACATGCTACTTATAGCAGGGCCTTGTGGTCACCTGCTGGGAAAGGGCTGACCACTTGGCTCTCGTTTGTGATGTTATATTGTGTATTTGTCACTTTTCCATGTGGTATCCTGGGTCAGATGTGGTACTTGATTGTATCGATTCCTGATCTTTGCCCCGTTTATTACATTGTACCAAGCAATATGCATTGTCCAGTATTCATTTTATGATTTTACTTGAAAATATAGTAGTTCGACAAAGATCTAATTTTAGTCTATTTATTCACGTTTCCTTTAAAGATCCCCAATTTATTTTATCTAACCATTTAATCTTACCTACATTAATTATAATAGGTTTTTGTTTTGGTGTCAGAGTTTTGGTGACGATTCGCCTTATGTTTGCTCATTATACTTTAAGTTCTTTTTGGGTTGCTGCGTGGCCACCTTTTGAGAAATAGCTGCCCACTTGATTGGCCATTTGTTCTCATTGTATTTTGGTCTATTTGTATTTTTAATTATTATCATTTTGGTTTATGAGCGAGATGTGGCTTTTGGTTGCTCCAGTTCCTGTTTATTGCTTTTCTAGTACTTCAATAATCCATAACTTATAATGTGATTGTAGTGCAAACAAGCAAACGACATCTATTTGCATTTTACCATTGTTTGACGACAACACTGCATTTTAGTCAGTTTTAATTACCCCCCCCCCATTTCTGTCCCTTTTAAAACTAATTCTTTAATAATCAGACAGGGCTGATTCAAGGTAACCAATATTATTTTATGATATATTTCATCCAGTTATACCATTTTAAATGTTTTTAATTGCTTTGTATCATGTAAAATCTTCATTTCCCGATTTGACGTTTTTGCGGCGGCCATCTTGGATTTTAGTACCGCCATCTTGAAGATAGGCCAAGTTTGATTGGCTAATGATAAATATTCAAATTACTCATGCTCATGAACATTTTAAAAAAATTTCATGCTTATATCTTCATGTGCCTTCTTCTTGTCACTTTCCACTCTGCTTAACATATGAATTTGGCAGCCATCTTGAAATTTCCGTTAGCCATCTTGAAATTGGAAAAATTTGCGATGGCTAACGAGAAAATATCTACAAGAAAGGTTTGAAGAACATAATCTGAAAGTCTCATGCTTGTATCCGCAAGTGCATGATCGTCTCAAAAAACAGACATTTCCCGCTCCACTAATTTATAAAAAACAAGCATTCAAAGAGTTAAAGATTAATCATACTCAAGGCGACTTTCGTCATCTGCTGATAACCTTTGCAAATAGTTTGGCTCCAGATAAGGACCGACGTCGGTCCTGATCTGGATCCAAACCGTTTGACACTCTGATAGATTTCTTTAATACTTTTGAAGAATCAGCAGCCATCAATAAAAGCATGAAAGAATACGCACGCATTTATAGAGTGTTAACATCAAAAATAATTAATTGGGCCAAATTTTTTAACTGCCCACGGATGAGAATGGCTATTATCAGCCATTAAAAAGGCCTGGAAAACGATAAAAAGTCGGGGAAAAGTAATTTTGAAGATCATATTGAGTTGCCACCCTGTGAGTCTGATCAGGGTCCACAGTGTTTGGTGTGATACTTTCAGTCAATAATGCTAGCAAATATATTAATCAATTATGCTAGCAAACATATGCATCAGATGACTAAATCAGTCAGCGTCCGCGCCTGCGTAGCTTCGTTTCTATGTGTTATCTTCTGTACTAGTGGATGGATACACTTTGAAATGTTCGAAATACGGTTTGGTGCTTTATCTTCTAAACCAGTGGATGTATTTTGACCAAGCTTGCATAGATACATTGTTTGGAAGAGGCAAAGAGTTGATAAGTTTTTGGTGACCTAGACCTAATTTTCAAGGTCACACCGGCACTTTGAAATGTCCAAAATTGGGTTTCCGTGCGTTATCGTCTGAACCAGTGGATGGATTTTAATCAATCTTGCATAAGCACATTATTGGGAGAAGGGGAAGAGTTGATTATATTTTGGTGACCTTGACCTAATCTAATTTCCAAGGTCAAACAGGTGCTGTAAAGTGTCCGAAATAGGGGATGCATTTAACAAGCTTGCATAGGTGACATAGGACGATAAAAGTAGAGACTGTGGGGCTGTCGGTTAATTGCGCCCAACGATGAATCAAATTTGGATTGGCATCCAACCAATCTGAACTGCAGAGCCTTGGCTATGTGCTCACTGGACAGCAATTGACCATGCATACATACAGCGAATTTTCTGGCAAGAATGAGCGGGTGAACAGGCCAAGTAGACTGGGTGTACCACTTTGTTAGATTTGTCACAATGCTAATGTCCATTTATATCATTTCTGTCGGTTAATTGCGCCCAACGATGAATCAAATTTGGATTAGCATCCAACCAATCTGAACTGCAGAGCCTTGGCTATGTGCTCACTGGACAGCAATTGACCATGCATACATACAGCGAATTTTCTGGCAAGAATGAGCGGGTGAACAGGCCAAGTAGACTGGGTGTACCACTTTGTTAGATTTGTCACAATGCTAATGTCCATTTATAATGACCTATCATTTAAAATTATGCAAAATATTTTTGAATTTTGGACAGACAGGTCTAGGCAAATAGTGTAGACCCCGATCAGAAAGCTCATAATTAAGATATTCACTGTTTGCGTGTGATTTTTACAACTGAAATGGCTTTTACAGCTTAATAGATTGCCGGTACTTGCTAGATCTGCTATGGTGAGGTTCTAATGAGTACCTTCATTTTATGTGTTGGCAAAAAAATGAAGTATAGCCTTGTAAGTCCGACTTTTCAAAAATTTAACAGAGGGGTTCAATGAGGTCTAAATTAAGCGGTCCTTTTAGTATATGAAAACAATTGTTGTAATTTATTAGAATATGTAATTCTTTCCAATGTCTTTTGTCATCCGCTGATAACCTTTGCAAACATTTTGGACCCAGATTCGGACTGACAAAATCTGGATTCTTAAACAGTTTGATACTCTGGTGGTGTTTCGGAAAAAACTGTTCGAAAAGCAAAATATTAATGAAAAAGTCAGCAAGTGATAACAAAAGAATGAAAAAAAAAACAGCATGCAAAAAGTTATACTTGTAAAAATTGATTTCATACACTGTTCCCAACATTGTTCAGAATAGATACTAAATTGAGTATGCTAGCTGACAAACAGAATCTATCTTATCTTTCTCAAACACCTTTGCGCCATTAGATAGCTGGGTTTACAACTGTTGGTGGTCAGTTCCTACTGTGATAATACACTGCCTGACCAATAGACCCCTTTCCCATTATCGGATTTTACCTGTATCACGTGATATCGGCTGATCAGTCCAACAATTGGACTACTTCCGGTATATGAAGCTGTTATAACTTACTACTAATTTTGCATGCATTTCACTTATATTCATTACGGTTAAAACACCAAACAAAAGGAAAATGGCGTTTATATGTACCCTAATTACATATGATGACAAAAAGATTTAATTTTATTTCAAATTTTATATGATTTACGCTGTTCGAAGTCTTGCAGACTTTTATTCAAGTAGTACGCGTTTTCCACAATCATTTCCGCTGTTGCCGACGAAGGCCCTGGTGAGATTATGGGTTTCCCTGCGGGTCTACACTACTTATCAACTTTCCCAACAAGAATGTCCAAAATATCATGGAAATCGATGTGTCTTTATGCGAACTTTTCCGAGAAAGGATGTCTTTATATCGCCATTTATGCGAACTTTTCCAAAAGGGAGTGTAGACCCGCGGGGAAACACATCTCTCCAAGGCTTTCATCGGCAACGGAAATAATCTGTTTCACAAACGTCTCATTTAAGCCAAAAATCATCTGTGTAAAAGTAATAACGCTTGAAGCTAATACGCTATTCTTACTTTTAAGAAGTTGCAGCAATATCTAGTAAAACTTCGACAGCTCTAACCCTGGTACATCGAAGCATCCGCATATGTCGAATAGAGTATATGAAACATTTGATTCCGAATATGGATAATTTCTTAATATGCAATGTTTCGTGGGTACTCAAAAGAACCGTCTCAACGAAACGCTTGTTTTTTTGTGTATTCAAACACATATGTTTTGTAAGAATCAGACTGAGCGTAAGATGAGAGGAGAATAATAACTTTTTGATTCAACTTTATTTGCAACCAAACTCCTTTTAGCTCAAACTACTGATAGCTCACTTTGTCTGAAACCCGAGCACTTCGAGTTGAAAAGAGTGAAAATTTAAATGGGTCCCTATTTGTAGATAACCAGCTACGAAAATGCATAGGTTTTGAAATTTGGGACCGCATATATGCCAAAAACCGAATGTCGGGTAACTCATATCTCTCTTGGTAAATGTAAACGTATGAACGCCAAATGTTAATAGAAATTTTTAAAAAGTGTTTCTACAGTATCTGTTTTCATAGCTTCGCGTTGTAAGTCATTTGGGAACATTTACAGATCTTAATTATTAAGTTACTTGAAGAATTTTCGGGTAGAATTTTTATAGATGTCTAATTTCATCTAAATGTTTCAAAGAAACAGCAATAGGTATTTGGGCCACTAATAGTACGCACCAAATTTCCAATCCACTGTAGTCTAGCTATTAAGAACTTAAGATTTCTTATTCTCGAAAAAGATAAATTAATATTTTCATAAGATTTCCGTTTTTTTTACTATACATGCAATAAGTGTAAATATACTTTGATTTCGAACTATCATAAAAATCGGCGCATATTAAAGCAGACTCTAGAGAGCGCACAGACTCGCGAGAGTTTTCGCTGCTCGCACACACCAGGGTCTTTCTAGTAGAACTACCCTGCACACACACACACACACACACACGCGCGCGCGCGCGCACGCACGCACACACACACATTATGGATGTAGAGGACGACTCTGCCTCAAGCCCCGCTGGATAAGTTTATGTGGGCGTTTTAGAGGCTTTTACATATATCACACTGGTCAATGTAAACGCACTGGTGGTTGCTACAACGAACTGGTGGTTGCATTTTACAGCACCGGTGGTGGCGTAAAAGGTAAAAAAATCTATACCTGTTGACTTTATTATTTATTTATAAACTTGCATTTATTTTATTTGTGATGACACCTGGCGCACAGACCACCGGTAACATTGCAGTTTATGGCTCTGCCAAGCAATTGGTGATTTAATTCATTGTTTGGACTGCAAATCCAACAAAGTTCTGGAGTTTTGTCGTGACAGGTGTTTTTTCTAGTGTAACTGCCTAAATTGAGTGAAATCTGCATGTCTAAGCGCAGCTGTTGTCATATTCCCATGAAATAACATCCGAAAAACGATTACTACTTTGGGGTTTTTTCTTGGTAAACTAGCAAATGTTTTATTGAGGAATTTTTATTACAACGCACTGGGAGCATTTTTTGACGCATTGATACAACGCACTGATGGTTGCACAGATTTCCTGTGGTTGCTGGTGCAGCCTCACCACAGCATTCACTGTTCTTATAAACGGTACATAAATCGTTATTTGAGCCAGCACATGATATTTCAGTACCAGGATGAAGACTCAGGTGAGCATATGCAAATGTACAGACTCGCCAGAGCCTTCTCTGCATAGAAAAAATAGAGAGTAGTAATCATGTTTGGATGTTATTTCATGGGACTATGATAACATAGCTGCAGCTGTGCTTAGACATGCAGAATTTCCTGAGGTTAGGCAGTCACATTAGAAAAAGCACCTGTCACTGTCAAACTCCACAACTGTGTTTTATCGGTCAAACCATGAATTAAAACGCCAATTGCATGGCAGAGCCATAAACTGCAATGTTTCTGACGGTTTGTGCGCATTGGGTCATCAAAAGTAAAATAAAAGCAAGCTTATAAAGAAATCATACAGTCAATAGGCATAGATTTTGTGGTTTTTGTACACTGATGAAGGCTCAAGCGTGACTCTGCAAATGTGTAGCCACACCAGAGATGCTCCAGAGCTAGCCCTGTTCGCACTTTGAGAGTGTTTCCGCCTATTTTTCAGATTGGCCCAAAAACTTTTAATTTAATGAGATTGTTTGTCCATTATGATACATTACAATAGTTAATAAGCCTCCATGCGAGCTTAAAATTTTGTGCTTCAACAACAGCAGATTCTAGGGCGAAGATTTGGTACCAGTAAAATGCAATTTTAGCACCACAGAGGAATAGGCTGCTGTCTGTTCTAAGGCGGTGATTCTGTTGTTGTTGATTCGTTGTTGATTGTTACTCCCATTACAGGATTCTGTAATTGTTCTATATTTTGTTACTTTATGTCCATTCTTGTTTTATAGCAATCATCTTGATGGGGAAGAGAGAGAGCTGGCTGCTTTGCTTAGTTTGTCTTCCTGGTGTCTCGTGATTGCTGTGTGGCTATTCCTCTCAGTGCCATGGGTTTGTTTGCGGTTTGTGATTGTGATACTCACTATTTTTGGGCGTCATTCATGCGAACAGCGATGGATTTGGCCACATTTGCTTGGTCTAGTCTGAGCCTTCGTCACAGTTTAAAATTCTCATGTGGTGACTCAAATGGCGATTGAATGCCATTTTGTGCGAGCAGCGAAGGATCTGGCGAGTCTGCACATTTGCACAGGCTTACCTTAGCCTTCGTCACTGTACAAAATCTCTTGTGCTGCCTTAAATGGCGATTTGTGTGCTATTCACGCCAGCAGCGAATACTCTGGTGAGTCTGCACATTTGCGCAGGCAGTCACTGGACAATGTAATAAATATCAAGATCTCTTGTGCTGGCAGCAAAGGCTCTTGGGAGTATGCACGTTTGCACAGGCTCGCCTGAGCCTTCTATACAGTATTGAAATATTATTTGCTGGTTGAAATGGCAATTTTTGCAATGTTTATGTGAACAGCGAATGATGTGGTGAGTCTGCACCAACAACCACAGGAATTCTGTGCAACCATCAGTGCGTTGTATCAATGCGTCAAAAAATGCTCCCAGTGCGTTGTAATAAAAATTCCTCAATAAAACATTTGCTAGTTTACCAAGAAAAAAAACAAAGAAGTAATCGTTTTTTGGATATTGTTTCATGGGAATATGACAACAGCTGCGCTTAGACATGCAGATTTCACTCAATTTAGGCAGTTACACTAGAAAAAGCACCTGTCACGGCAAAACTCCAGAACTGTGTTGGATTTGCCGTTGAAACCAAGAATTAAATCATCAATTGCTTGGCAACGCCATAAACTGTAATCTTGCCGACGGTCTGTGCGCCAGGTGTCATCACAAATAAAATAAATGCAAGCTTATAAATAAATCATAAAGTCAACAGGTATTGATTTTGTTTACCTTTTCCGCCATTTTACGCCACCACCAGTGCCGAAATAAGCCACCACCAGTTCGTTGTAGCAACCACCGGTGCTTTTACATTGACCAGTGTGTATATGTGATAAGTAGACGTCTAGCTGGGCTTCCTTTCAACCGTCAAAGAAAGCGACTGGTCACGCGTGCCGAAATTCTAAAGACACGTGTGCAAGGTTTTATTGTTTTCAAACACGGATGTATATATAAATATATATACAATATATGGGTCATTATCAAAAAATGGAGGAATCTGTGTCCTTGCTGATTTTCTCACATCCTCGACCTCCTCTCTGTTGCTTTTCTGTCAATAACACTTAATGACGGCATGTGCTACAAGAATAAAATACTTTGTCAGGTGCTGGACGAGGTTGTTTGAAAACTATAGCTGACGTAATTGCACTTTCTCCGAATTTGCCCGTGTCCCAACTTGAGGGTGGTTTGTTTCCATTACCGTTAATTGTTACAGAAACAACTATTTAGCTGCATATTATTTAATTGGTTAATACATCTGACTGTATAGAAGTAAAATCCATAACGTATGTCAGTAGTTAAAAAATATTTCAGAGCGGTATCATGTGTTCACGTCCGTCCCTTGAGATCCTGTCAGTGCAGTCACAGTTATAGAAAATGGGGTTTGGGTGGAGCAACCCATTATTCTGAAAGTTTAAAAATGACGATATTTCGTTGACAACGACTCCTGGAGGGGACACATAGGATCACTTTTTGGCTTATTTACATCCTTCAGATTTTATGTCACATTAGTGTGTCAAAAACTGATTGTAATTTCCACAACTGTCAGTGCAATCACGAATATTTTAACACGTTTCTGGATGCAGTTCACATTTTCACGGCTTCGTTTCAATTTGTGCTAAGGGCGGGTTGAAGCAGACATATGATTTGTTTAACTTCGAAGAAATCCTTTCTTTCAAGAATCGAATAAATGTGTGAATGTCAGTGCTGTCACGGTCAGTGCAATCACGTTCCCAATTGTGACAGCACTGACATGTTGTGTGACTGCACTGACAATTACTCACTTTGAGTTCAAAACTGTAAGTAATGTTGTTAATATTTAGGATTAAGTTGAATTATCAATGCCCCACCCCCTCCCTGCCTGTTTCTTCGGGGCAACTGAGACACTTGACAAGATGGCCACGACAATAACCTTTTGGTGAAAATAGGTACATCTTGGCCTATTTTAAAGCATGGTCAAATTTTACCTCTAGGGGAATTGTGTTTAAATCATTCAACAAAGAGGATTTTTGAGTCTTGCATATGAAGCTAAGTGACAAGTGATTTCTGTTGGCATCGAAAGAAATGTACCAATTCGTTCGTCTGTCACTGCTATTGGGCAAATTTACGCATATATAAGCATTCGAATACGATCCACCATGGTCAGGTGTCAGTTGAGCGCTTTCAGGGTTATTGGTTGTCTGGTTACTTTCCTTCCAGTCTCTCGATTTTGAAGCCAGAATTGAGATGTTTGGTAGCCGCAGTAAGTGGTTAAGTGGGAAAGGGTGTTTTATATGTGTGTTTGTCGATATGCCAGTGTACAGGTACCAGCCAAACTAATCTCCAAACCATACTATACTGAAGCAGATTCAAGTATACCATACTTTTTCACATGCCAGTCGACTGACTAAAGTATATCCCCCTCCACCTCAGTGCCTCCGCCCCATACCCATCTGTTATTCTCTTTGAATTACCAAAATATCACCTGATTAAGATAGCATAAAAACATCTAAACATATTTGATTCAGCAAAGAATCCATTACAAATTGTACAGATGCACAGTTCTTGTACTATGGGCATTTTGAAAGTTCGTAGCATTGCATCATAACTCCACAATGCGCTGATAAAATTCTTAGGAAACTAGAATTCAATTACTACTAGATGGCTTATTTTTTGTCGAACAAAGACATCGCTTGCAAGTGTTGCGCATACTGATAATGCACTGGCGAAATTGTAAGCAAATTATTAGGGAAAAAAACGAAGGAAAATTGGGGAACTGATTTACGATAATGGTTTGACGGATTAACGATTTGGTGCCAGCTTTTTTATATATTGTGCGACCACTGCTTGCACGACGTACATCTTTACATTCGGAAAATGTTGACTATTAGAGAAACGGTAAACTTTCAAAAATGGGACTTTTTGTGTCCCCAAAGGAACTTTGGGAGGCATGTCCGTCCGTCCGTCCGTCACGCTTCATGTTCGGTGCATATCTCCTATCTTATGTGAGGAAGGAATCCCAAACAAGTATGTGGATGAATATTGGGATGGAAAAGTGTCGCGTACAATTTTTGGATCACTGTGACCTTGAACTCTGACCTAGTTTTTAGAATATTCGTGTCCGAATAAGATCTCTCATATTTTTGAGGTAGGACTCCCAAATTTGGTATGTGCATGCAGCTTGGGATGACAAAGTGTCGCGTACCATCCTTGGGCCACTGTGACCTTGACCTCTGACCTAGTTTCTAAAATTAGCATTAAGTCCAGTCTTCTATATCTTTCAGATAGGAATTTCCAATTTGGTGTATGAATGCAACTTGGGACGGCAGAGTGTTGCGTACCATTTGTGGGTCACTGTGGCCTTTACCTCTGACCTAAATTGTAGAATAATCGTGTCAGGAGCATATCTCTTGTTTTATTTGAGTTAGGAATCCTAAATTTGGTGTGTGGGTATATCTTGGGATTGCGGAGTGTCGCATACAATATTTTTGTCACTGTGACCTTGACCTCGACCTCTGACCTAGTTTTTAGAATAATCGTGTCCGAAGCATATCTAGCTTGCATTTGAGATAGTAATCCCAAATTTGGCGTGAGCATGCATCATAGAATGAAAAAGTGCCACATACCATCATTGGGTCACTTTGACCATGACCTCTGACCTAGTTTATAGAATTGGCATCTAGTCTGGTGCATATCTCCTATATTCGTTGAGTTAGGAATTCCAAATTTTGTGTGTGAATGCATCTTTGGATGGCGGAGTGTCACGTACCATTTTCGGGTCATCGTGACCTTGACCTCTGACTTAGTTTTTAGAATAATCATGTCCGGAGCATATCTCTTGTATTATTTCAGAGAGGATGTGTGGGTTCAGCTTGGGATGGTGGAGTGCCATGTACTATAATATAAGAGATATGCTACGGACATGATCATTCTAAAAACGAGGTCAGAGGTCAAGGTCACAGTGACCTGAATAAAACACTTGACACTACACCTACCAAAGATGCATTCACACACCAACTTTGGAATTCCTACTTGACCTCTGACCTAGTTTTTAGAATGACCATGTCCGGAGCATATCTCTTATATTATTTGCGGTAGGAATCTCAAACTTGGTGGGTAAATGCATCTTGGGATGGAAGAGTGTCCCGTCCAATTTCCGGGTCATTGTGACCTTGTCCTCTGACCTAGTTGCTATAATTTGCATCGAGTCTGGTGCATAATATCCATATTTTTTAAGTAAGAATCCCAAATTTGGTGTATAGATGCATCTTTTGATGGGTGTATGTCGTGTACCATTTTTGGGTCACTGTGACCTTGACCTCTGACCTAATTTCTAGAAATCCCAAATTTGGTGTGTGGTTGCATCTTTGGATGGCAGAGTGTCATATACCAAGTTTTTGGTCACTGTGACCTCGACTTATTTTCTAAAATTATCGTGCCAGGAGATATCTCCTATATTATTTGAGGTAGGAATCCCAAATTTGGTGTACAGATGCATCTTTGAATTGTGATATGTCGTGGACCATTTTAGGTCACTGTGACCTTGGTCTATGACCTAGTTTTTAGAATAATCGTATCTGGAGCATATAGCCTATATCATTTGAGGTAGGAATCCCAAATTTGGTGTGTGGATTCTCTTGGGATGGCGGAGTGGTGCATACCATTTTGGGTCACTTTGACCTTGACATTGACTTCTGACCTCATTTCTAGGTGTTTTGTATCTATTCCTTTATATGAAATAACTTAATCGCAAATGTGTCTTATGCTAGACCAATTCCTTTGGGGGTATTCACCACGTCACGGTGACATTTCGTGTTTCGATTTTGCTTTATACTTTTGCTATAAATTGTGTCACTAAATGCCTATTAAGTGTATGTTGTTGTTGTTTTTTTTTTTGCTTTATTTGTAGCGAACAATGCATAATAATCTTTTCGTCGCGCAAAAGTTGTGGCCTTTTTTAGCTCTGCCTTTATGAAAATTATCCTTATAATACTACCCCTACTTTTCAAGAAGTGGGTGGGGTAACTCAATCCCTCATATTTTGTTGAAGGCATAATAACTTCCCATGGTATCGCTTTAATCATCACCGAGTTGACTGATTTCTACTCCCAAGGTATTTTTTACTTTTTTGTCTGTCACAATTTCGAATTAAAATGAACCAGAGTTTCAACTCATAGCTAAACTCATTCTGTCCCATGGGAAGAGTTTAAGAGTTATCTTTCCTTTGCTATGGTTCACACATTTTTTTTGGTTTCAATACAAAGAACATAAAGTGTGTAAATAAATTGTATGACGAAAATACCAACACGCGGCATTTTTAAACTACCGTCGGTTATATATTTTCAAAATATGTGCAATGTGACATGCGATTTTTAGTCGTAAAAATACTGAAGCGCATTGCTTTGCTTTCTAAACGGTTTTGGTATTGTCATTCCGATATTAAGTTACATGAAACATCCAACTCAGTCATCAGTTGTATAGTTACTGAACCAGAATGTGGTCTACAAAATTGTGCAACATAATCGACTATTGATAATGTTCTGCACTCCTTTCAAAAGGTAAAACGTTATATTTTCCAATGAAATTTTGTGTTTTCTAGTATACATTCAGTACATATTTTTCGTGTCTACATCATAACATTCTCATGAAATTTGTGCCATAACATAGAGAAAATGTAGCTCTTTAAAACGATATCAAACATGCTAGTGCTTGTAAACCTGTTACTGAAATAAAAGACCATGCTACTAACTTTCCAAATCAAATGACCCTCGCAAGTCCTGGTAAGTGTCCATTTCCAAAAACGGAAATCATTCTCGATGGCGCCAATGGGACTGCATAAATGTACGGATTGATCTTAGTTTCCACTGTGTTTCATGCTATTTTATGAAATTTATTATGCTTTTATTCAATTCTATTATTTCGCATGGCGGTGCACATTATGTCAGTGCAGTCACAAACGTGTCAGTGCAGTCACAGTCATGTCAGTGCAGTCACGTTCAAGTATAATTCAAATTACGTAGAGTCCATCGTTATAATGTACTTACTTTTTATATCTGACTATGCAATAATGAAATGCTAAACTTTTGACAGAAATTGTTTCGAATATAAATCTATACAATTTTGTACATAAAATACATCACACTTTGAAAATACAATATTTTCGTGTAAGTTTACTTTAAAGAATTCTCTCTCACACAGAATACAACGAAATTGCATAAAACTCGAGTCCTATAAAGTTTATGATCAGCGTTGTAGATCACCTCATTAAGATAACAAACATCTCACCAGAGACTGATTTAATGGTAAATAGTTTGTTCGTGACTGCACTGACAATTTAGCTAGAGTAGCAGGCATAAAATTATTAACTGACCCATTATTCGTCGAGTTAAACTTCGCATATTTTCAATATTAGTTCCCCCGTGTATGTTTAATATAAATGTTGCAGCAAAATTGAAAATCTTGACACTTATTTTTTATGATTTGGTCTTTCTGGATTCCTCCATTTTTTGATAATGACCCATATACGTCCCTGTTTCAAAGGGCCCCGAGCACTCATTGAAGAGCACTCATTGAAGAACCGATGCAATTTGGGCCAACTCAAAATAAAATGTATCTTTACACTCGGTGGACATTGTACAGATGAAACCATAAATGACCCTAGTGACACGCAGTCTTTTCAGACTCTGCAATTAATAATGGCCGTTTTTTATTTCTTCAAAATAAAATTTTAACCGATATATAGAAGTTCTATAAAGTGAGATCAATAGTCAGTATATGTTTCTTTATACCGGAAGTAGTCCAATTGCTGGACTGGCCAGCCGATGTCACGTGATATAGGTAAAATCCGATAATGGGAAACTCCTCTATTATCCAATTAAGCCGAAGGAGGCTCAGATATGAGCCTGGATTTTGAGGCTATTCCTTACAGTGAATATTGGAAATACGTTGTCGAGGCTGAGATTTCAAAACTGACGTATGTTGAAGATTAAATAATCACATCTCCATTATTTCTCTGCATATCTGTGATTTTTCTTCAAAAAGCATGGTCCAATATACTATCTTTAAGCCTGTAATGTTATATATATTGAATGTTTATCTGTCTTTATGAACATCAGCAAGAAACCAAGGTACCCTTTTTAGTTATATTAGGCACTTTAAGCCGAAAATCGTCAGATATCATCCTAAAAAGATGACAAAACTTCAATTTTATTTACTGTAACTTGCAATATTTCAACTTTGCATACCAGGAATAACTTCGTATAATGTTGGGTATGTTCAGAATCAGTTTTATTGACGGTAATACTTTGAAATAGCGCTAAAATAGAGCCATGACTTCGTATTTCCGTCAGTGACCAGTCCGTTTATACTGGGTCCGAGATCTCCCAATGTTTTGTATCAAATATCTCGCAATGCACAAAAAGAGAAAATGCATGCTGCTACAATACAAAAATCATTGGATGGTCTGTTCGTCTGTACGGTGATAAACGCCTAGTAAGGTTAACTATTTCACTTTGTGATGTTAATTGTCCTCCCGAGTACCAAGCAAGTATTTAAAAGATCTGACCACTTCGTTGATTGTACTAGTTGTCTAGTAGATGTTTTACTATTTTAATCAGTAACTACTAACCTATCTAGTAATCTTAGAATATGCAAAATCATGAATTTGATTTTAAAAAATTCTTTCTTTTATTTATGTTTGATGATACCTTATGACGTATAAACTTTGCCACTCCGCTTTTGCGCGGTGGTTAACCTCTTCCCCAAAGATTTAAGCATTTAATTTTTTGTGGCTTTCCCTGTGTAGTAACCAGCACTGGGCCGGGAGGGTTTATGATTTGTGTGTTTATGGTGGGAGCACCCGAAGGCTCAACCGAAAGTGGATGTGGAGAAGCCTGGAATCGAATCTGCGACCCCTGGTTTACAAGGCATAGCGCTTAGCCACTACACCACGGCGGCTTCCTTTAAGCATTTTAAGTAGGGGCAATAACTTTTAAAATGCTCCAGCCTCAGATTTCGAACCATTTTCGACATTAAAGTACTATTGTTTTGCATTTTAGCTCAAGTAAGCATAAATTCCAGAACATAAGCAAAAATTTCTATCATCTTTTCAGGAAAAAACAATCACACAATTGGCATAACTCTGGCGCTCATGGTACAGTAGCGACTATCTAATGTTGTTAAGCAGAGATAGGCCTACACAGCTGGATTTATAAGTGATAATAATTCGTGATGAATATTTCAGAAGTAAAGTATCGACCAAAATCAGGGTCTTTCTATACTATTCTTTATATAGAGAGTCCCTGCCAAAATATTAACCTTTTAAACAGTTAGGTACACTATATATTGTGCACTCGTCGACTGCAACCACCACGCGATGACTGTGCTGTTCCAAGGCCGTCGTCGGTGGCCGGACCACTTTTTTTGGCCAAAACGGTTTTAGCCGGACCATGTTTTTGGCCAAATATATTTTTTGCAGGGCCGTTTTCTCACGTTTCTTATAGACCTTATTTAATGATCTATTTTTCGATGATCAAAGATTAATTATTAAATGCGCTGGTCAATATTTCGGCTGCCTCAGGGTGTGAAAGACAGTGGTTAAACAAACACGATTAAGAAAATGACACCTGTTTTAAGACAATACTTATAATCGAGCCGCGACGCGACAAAACCTGTCTTCGGGGTGTTCGACAAAGCTAGGCTCAAACCAGTCTCCTCAGCTACAGAGACTAGCTAGAGAATTGAAATTTGGTACATGACTATTCTAAATATGATTCTTTACAATAAGCGAATTACAAAGGAGCTTATCAGACTGCGCGGATGCGTAGGCTGGTCTGCGCCTTTGTTGTTCCCAAACCCCCGAAGACAGGTTTTCTCACATCGCGCAATTAAAGGTTTATCCTTTGAAGGGAGTCTTTTAGTCAATACGACCGACCTCTATGATCTATGAAGGAGCAGAAAAAAATATTAACTAGCATAGCATATAATTACACTTGAATGGGTTTCGCTGTGTGCTTTACAGGCACAATACCCTCATCGTCCGCTCAGCGAAGACTGATAATCAGACAGCTTAAATGCACAGCCTGGTTTTAGACTTCTCTTGGTGCACAACTATTACATATGCAGAATCATGCAGATAGGTAAAAATACATGTAGTTAAGCATGAAATTGTGAATATTTTCTCATCAATCAGTTTGAACATTCGTTAACGTTTTGAGTGCGCAAAACAACCGTCTCACAAAAAACGTCTAAATGAGACTGTATTTTTGAGTACCCATGACATATGTTTTGGTAGTCTGGTTCCCTCCCCTTGATCTACCTATCTAGGGTCAGGTATAGGCTAATCCAGACGGTCAGAATCTTGACCGTTTACGAGGATCATGGGATAGGTGTGATCTAGGGGAAGTAACTCTAAACTGTGAAAAAATGGCGCGGATGATCGAGCGGATGATTCATTAGAGTTTAAGATACGATAAAATCAACCAAATTTGAGGCAGAAATCCAGTATCTTAATGTGTATTTTCACAAAATTCGCGTTGCTTTAGTAATTAAATTTAACAAAATATCGTATAAGTCCAACGATTTCAACCCACGCTAAACTTGAAACGTAACAGGCCACCTCATTGGTCAATTGATTGACTAATCACAACCAATGATAGAATAGGGGATACCTGTTGTCGAATTGAGACGATAACAGGGCACCAGTTTAATGTTTTGGTTGAGAAATAGGGAAAAATACTTTTTATTACGCACTCTTATTTAGAGGCCTGAGAATGCTGTGCCCTGGTTAATATGTATATACGGTTACATGTACGTAAATTAATGAAGAGAAACAAAAAAATAATACCAAAAAAGACAAGAAAAAAAGACAAAAAAAGAAAAAGAAAAAAGAGAACAATAGATAAAAAAAAAATAAAAAGAAAATGAACAAAACAAAACAAAAAAATGAAAAACAAAACAAAAAAATATAGAGGGGATATATGTATCAGATTTAAATGTTACTTTAATTTTGAAGAATCAGTTACCTTTGATGCCAACGCCTGATGAGATCCACCGAGGGGCCGAAATAGTTATTGATATTTTGGTGGTTGTGGGAGGGAGTGGCAGTCGAAAGAGGCTATGGTAGGCATTTGAAATATAGCTATAACGCCTGTAAAATAAGCTGAAGTTCACAAGAAAAGTGGTCTCAAAATGCAACAGAATCGCTTCTTTAGTCATCTTGAATTACGAAAATTTCTTGGGGGACGTCCCCCAAACCCCCTTTACGAGAGGGGGGTAACCACCCTCTCGTGCTCTCCCCCCTCATACCTTTGGCACTCGGTAAACACCAACGCTGTTCAATGGCCGTACCACTTTTTAAATGCCGACGACGGCCCTGTGTTCTAGTATACGGTCAAGGGCCTGCTAACAACAACAGCAAACAGTGACGTAGTGCTAGGAGATGAGGAGAATTTCAAGACATAATCATGTATCAGTAGGCAACCAGTATTGGAAGTCAAGACAAACCAGTTGATTCATAAGGAGGTGCTGCACTTCTTGATGACAGAAATGCTCAAGGAACAAAGAAGAAAAACAAGACCTGTGAGCATAACTTTCACTGGTGCTGATCAAAAGAAAAAGATCCTCGCTGCACTCTCGGGGGTGGGGGTGTAACTATCTATATATAACATAGTATGGATGTGAGGGCCGAATAGCCCCCTTTTTCAGGCTGCCAGGTTAACGGTAAAGCCCACCCTCTTTTTCTAAGAAAAAGTATATGAATGTCCCAATGTTTTCATCATTGATATGAATGATCCCTTTTTCTGGCATGCACATATTTTTGCTCAGAAATTCAGCCCAGAAACCAAAATGAAACAGAAATAATTATTGCAAAGAATTAATGGCCAGTGACATTAATAATAATAATAATAATAATAATAATAATAATAATAATAATAATAATAGTAATAATAATAAAAAAAATAATAACACATGCTATACAATAATTCGTGGATGAGCTTTGTGTTGACCAAAGATGGCAGCCCCCTGAAGAAGTTTCAAAAGATCTGGCGAAATTCAACTGAAATATGAATGCAACAGCTAGAGTTTCATCTTCATTGAAATTGTTGAAACGTTTTTTAAACAACAGAAGGTCTGGGCAATAAAAATATTGTTTATCTGCCTGATTGATTCAAGTATAGAAAAATAATGGACAGAGGAGAAACAAGTTTTAGCTTTTTCTAAAGACGTTTTGTAGAGTTACATTTCTTAATCCATATACTGCCAGACCCCTTTCGAGTATTATCGGCAGGTGCACTTTGTTCACTCCGGGTTGCAGGATGAAAGCCTACAAGTAACCATACCATTTGAGTCACTTAATTATATTCCACCATGAAGAGGCCACATACAGAATGGGCGTATATCTAGGCTGGTCTAACAGAAATGAATATTGGAGCCATTTATCATAATTGATAGGACTGCCTTTCGATCCAATCCACCCCATAGTCCTATACCTGTTCTATGGGATTGATGTCCAGGGATAAAGCAGGCCAAAGCAAGACATTGACGTTATTTTCTTATTTTGAGCAAGAAATTGTGCGGTTAGACTCATTTTGTGAGGCCTTGCTTTGTCAAGCTGGAAAATCACTGGTGCCCAACTCCGTCACAACGATTTTCGCTGATAGGTCGTCGTGAAACAATTGGGAAAACGGACAGACGTTAATAATTTATTTAACCGTTTTATGATTATAAAGGTCAAACATGTGCTTTTAATATTTGAAACTGCCAGATGTATCTGCAACTTCGAGTTTCTAAGTTGTTTATCGTTTCTAACTGAAAATAGCAACACAATCATAATCACTGCATTTGCACAGAATTGTAACGGTTTGGACAGCGATCAGAGTTTTGGTGTCTCAGTCTGTTTAAGACAATGTCACAGCTTGGTTGAGACGGGTAAAATGCCAAGTAAATGCATTTTTTCACTACATAAGCTTTATAATGCTCGTTAACTCATAGCTTTGAGTTCAATAACTCAATATTATGAGTAAATGAATATTATTGCATAAAAAGCTGTTTCGCATGAAATAACAAAAGTAATGTCCTAATTAGCATAAACTGATGCATCAAACAAGGCAGGTCACATGCTGTTGATGATCTTTTTTGTTATTTTTGGAATTTTTGGAATTTTAATTATCATGTGGTTTCTGGGCCATCACAAAAATGACGTCATCAAAAGAAACGTGCAAAGAGGTGAACATAATTAAGTTTTAGTCTGAAACTTCATCTACTTCAATGCAAAACGTTCACTACACCCAGTGTTTGCGTTACGCCGTAATAATATCTAAATACGCAACGAAAATCGTTGGTACGCAAAAAAGACAAGTAGCTTGCGTCCATGGAACGCAAGATCAAAAGCAGTCGACTTTCAACACATTTAAGCCAGCTCAACAGTGAAGAGAGTTAAAACCCTTGCATATCGGTCTTTTGTACTTTGCAATGCTTCAAAATCACAAAGAGACTGCTATAAATAGTATTCAGTTGTGGTTTTTCTGACATCCGTTGTTCATAGCAACGGTTGAAATCAGAACGAGGCTCAGTTATAAATAATGATTTACGTTTTTTCCAAAATCGATTTGCCTGGTAAAAATGGCTTTTGTCTCGAGGAATCACACTAGAAAACTTAATAAAGTGTATTCTGAAGCCAACACTATCACAATTTATGTTTTATCTGTTTAAAAAATGTGTTCACGGACAGGTTCAGCTATTTTAAACAGGCACAAGTAAAATAATATTGGTCTAGAACGTCAAGTAAAGACTTTTTAAAAGCGAAAAAGTTTAATAGTCAAAGACTCCATCACCACTAAGTCTGCTTCTTTCTTGTTTTTTTTAATTGATCGTCAATCACTTAGTGTAAACTGAAAATGTTTGAGATTAAAGTTAATTGATAGTTTTAGCTAACTTCTCTGTGTTTTATATTGCCAAAAAAAATTAAGGTTGGGAAACTTTCTGGGACTCAGTAAAATTTACATGGGACTCAACTTTTGTTGATGCCCTGGGTCCCAGGGACGCAATAGAAATCAAGCCTAAATCTAACACTGACTACACCTATAGCAGTGGCTGTTCAGCATGTGAATATCATGATTTGAAAATTTGAAAACCCTTTTCTAAGAATATATTTGTGATTAAAACATATAATTCATCTTGAATTTTATGATTGGTCAGTATTCAAGCACAATAACAACTTCAACTCAAACCTTTCATTGGTGGGTTGGTACCTGAAGGTTGTCTTTAGCTGGGCCCATTCTGGCCTATTAGCTATTGGTTTTCCTTATCTCAAATTGTAAGTGAATTGTGTGTCCTTTTATTTTATTTTTCAAATCAGTATGATAATTTGATTTTTTAAATGATGCATTGCAAAAGTTAGGAAGCCTCCATACCAGATAAATGATTTGTTTGTGAAGATTTGAATAAAACAATAGCCGCCCTCTCCCAATGGCCTTAGCTGCTGTTAGTTTTAAGGTGGTTATTCTGTTATTGCTTATCCTTTGTATGATGTTGCTCCCATTTGACGGGTTTGTGTTTGTAACTTGTTTTGTAGTGTAGTTCTTGGTGTGGGTCTATTTTAGCAATTATATAGCAAGTGATAGCTGGTTGCTTTATTATCCCCACGCTTTTTTAAAAAAGCGTAGGGGATATTGCAATCGCCTCCGTCCGTCCGTCCGTCCGTCCGTCTGTCCGTCCGTCCGTCCGTCCGTCACGCTATCTCCTCCTAAACCATTGGACGAAATCCAACCAAATTTGGTGTGTGAGTTGCTCACATGAATAGGGTGTGCAACGGCACTTTTTTTTTTGGCCCCGCCCCCTGGGGCCCTGGGGAGGGGCAAAAAGGTCAAATATCATTAAATATCATTAAATTTCAATTACAAAGTCAATTTCAAAGATTTTTTAACCAAACTTTGTGTGTCTTCTCACACATGAAAGATATAAAACATATCAGACGGGATTTTCATTTGGTCGCCTGGGTCATGCCCCAGGGGTTGGACTTAGGGGTACCGTGGGGGGTTTGGGGGTCAAAATTATTTTATTTCGAAATTCAACCAAATTTGGTGTGTGAGTTACTTACATGAATGGCACATGCACCGGCGCCATTTTTTGGGTCCCCACCCCCTGGGGCCTTGGGGAGGGGCCAAAAGGTCAAATATCATTAAATCTGAATTACAAAGTCAATTTCAAAGGTTTTAAAACCAAACTTTGTGTATCTTTTCACAAATGAAATATATATAACATATCAGACGGGATTTTCATTCGGCCGCCTGGGTCAAGCCCAGGGGTGGGACTTGGGGTACCGTGGGGGGTTGGGGGTAAAAAAAAAATTTTTCCGAAATTCAACCAGATTTTGTGTGTGAGTTACTCACATGAATGGCACATGCACCGGCACAATTTTTTGGGTCCCCCCCCCCCCCCCCCCCCCCCCCCTGGGGCCTTGGGAAGGGTCAAAGGGTCAAATATCGTTAGATTTCTTTGAGAGCGTGGGGATTTGCGATGGCGCGCCATCGAATGTGTTCTAGTTTTGCTTAAATTCCGTGATGTTGTCTTAAAAGTTTCGGCACAGTTGTAAGTAAAAATTCGTGACGGATCAGCGAAAATCCGAAAATCGTTGTGACGGAGTTTGGCACCAGTGAAAATGCCAGGTTCGTTATTTTGCGTGAAACGATTAATGATCGTGACGTTTGTGCAAGAACCCTGTAAACGCTGAGCAATAATGGTTGCTTTTAAAAACGATTACGTAGGTGAGTTAATGTGATATTGTCGCACATGCGCCACCGGGTCTTGCACGGCCTGTGACAGACCCAGTAATGTTGTACCAGTTTACATGATTATGAATAGTCTGTCTAGAACAGCCAAAATGGTGTGCTATATTATTTCCGTAGACCCCCCTGAGCATACCAATAGCTTGGTTTCTTTGATCTTTGGAAAGACATGCCATCACTTAATGCAAGTGTTTTGTAACAACAAATTAACTTTTTATTATCAGTACTCACCTGCAAATGTTTTCTTGTTGGTTTAAAACCTGTAAGTGAACCACCTGTTCCTGAGCACGTGCAACGTAAGGAACACATTTTTCAGGCTTTGACGCTTGAATAGACCTTGGATTTGAATAAAAATTGCATATATAATCGTTATCTACAATGAAATCTTTCAATGATATGTATGCTAACAAAACAGTAATTCAAAGAAATAAATTTTATAAAGTGTAAAGTTTTCATTTTGGGTCAGTGTAGTTCCTTATGAAAAAGTATATAGCTTAGCCTTATTTTTTTTTCTCTGTGTTATCTTAATTTATATGAGTCCCTTAGAATTTAGATTAAATAAGATTGTGGTCTTGTTAGCAACATATCTCAAAAAGTAATTAAGCAAGAGTCTTGAAGTTGATAGCATATATGTACTTATTGGGGCTTAGGAATAGATCAACAGATTAATGTTTGATCGGAATCTCTAATAAAAAGACTGAGTTATGCCCCTTTTTAAACTTTTGCAATTTTCCAACTTTTGGCCCTCTTGACTAAGAATGCTGAATTTTTGGTATACTATGAGTATTTGACATGTGTAGGATATTTTAATGAAGGTGTCATAATTTTGTATCAATTAATTACGGACAGTTATTGCCACTTATTGATTACCATTTATAAATCATATAGGGAGGCCATTATGGACAAGCATATGGTTTAGAGCTGAGGCGATATCATTGAATCTGATGCATCATTATATCATGATATTTTGGCTGGCCATACTGTATCATGATGCTTATTCTTAGTATTGCTACCTGGGGATACTTTTACATCACTTGTAAATAACCATCCGCAACATAAAGAATGCATTTTTCTGTTGCTTACACTGACCAAATCTTTTAATTTGAATAACACAGCTTATGCACACAGTAAAAACAGTTAATTGCAGTGTTTGCCTTGTTTACCTTTATGCACTATAGACTGGTTCTGGTGAGTGAATGAAGATTTAGCTGAATTCAAGTTTGTTACTGCAAGGGGCCAAGTTTGCCAGGGGCTGAAAGGTACTGTTTTCTTACTGACATAAGCTGTCTGTACTCTTCTCCGTAAACAACAATAATAAAAGTTTGCTGGCCTGGCAGCACCAATTACATGGTGCAGGGTTCATTTGAAGAGGCATATATCACAAAAGTTTGCCAACAGTCAATAGTCATTTTAACTGTTGTCCAAGCATTGCTTAATATTCTGTTTTATATTTTGTATAATAAGAAAATGCACAAAATTTGATAAATAAACTAACACATTGTTATTGAACAGGTAACTTTTATTTTCACCCATGGAAATAGTATTGTACAATGAAAATGATAAATAACTAAGTATTATACCTCTACCATATTAACCTGATCCTGACCTTTATGCATGAATAAATTATTACAGTACTAACACTGAATATATAGTTTTTCGTGATGGATCGTGTGCAATCGGTATGTTTCGAGCAATTACGGAAATAAACGTCTTGGTACAATTGGGATCAGATCCATTGATAACTCAATGTAGTTGTACTTTCCGCGGTAGTCTTGTGGTTAGTCAGCATAGCTACGGATACGTAAATTATGGGTTCGAATCCTGGTCGACGCAACTTTTTTTTATTACATTTTTCTTTGTTTTCATGTCAAAGAAATGCACATAAACACAAAAAATGTAAGTTCACGCTTTCTTTGAAAATGTAATGACTAACAACTTCTTGATGCTTGGAGTTAGAATTTAGTTTGCGAATAGGTCTACACCCGTGCTCTTGCCTCCAAAGCAAAATAAATAAGTTATTGCAGATCATAGCATTTCTCTAAAGAACAACAAGGAGGTCCATATATGAGCCACGACACGAGATTTCCAACAATGTGGTATGTGCGACAAGCAAAGGCGCAGACCAGCATGCGCATACGCACAGTCTGATCAGAGCCTTTCCTAGTCACTTGAATATTCTATGCCTGGTAAGCTAATGAATTAACAGCATTTAGTTTCAATTCTTAAAAGGAGGGTGCACAGACTCACCTGCGCCTATTCGAGTCAAAATTCCACATTGTTGGAAATATCATGTCGCAGCTCATATCTGCAAAAACTGAAGAGGTGACAGGCGATAGTTGAAGTACAGTGTTACGGATCCTACGAGTGAATGTTATTGTCTCAAAAGAGATCAAATTAATTAAAATGGAGAAACAATTTTGCAAAAGGAGAAAATTTAATAAAAAATAAAACAAAAGTCTTTACAGTAGTTACAAAAATAAATGTTGCGTGCAGGATTCGAACTAGCAACGCAGAGCTTAAAAATATAAGAGTGCAATATTCACGTGTTCTATCCACTGAGCCACCCAAGCAACTGATAGCCAATTGAGCTTAATAGCGGTATATACATCTATTGTGTTAAAAAGTACCACGTGCAATTCCGTATTAGTCAAACGATGAGCGCCGAAGATATATTTAGATGCTCAATCGGCTGTGAAATTATGTTAATGATAAAGGCCAGGATCAGGTTAATATTTTCAAGGTATACAAAGCAAATTTGTAGCAATAAATATCGTAATACTGTATCGTACCGCCTGTCTCATATCATGATAGTATCGCGAGACTTTTTTGGCCTATACCCAGCCCTAAATTATGGTTAGGGCCACAGTTTTTCACATATACTATTTCTATTTTTTTTATTTGCTTTTGAACATGTTGAATGATTATAAGATTATAAACTAATGGCATATGCAGAGGGATCTGTGTAGCTTGCGAAGCATGGTCAACACATAGGGAAACCCAAATTTGGTGTATGGATGCATCTTTAGATGGTGATATGTCTTGCACCATTTTAAGGTCACTGTGACCTTGACCTAGTTTCTAGAGTAATCATGTTTGGAGAATATTGCCTATATTTTTTCAAGTAGGAATCCTAAATTTGGTGTGTAGATTCCTCTTGGGATGGTGCAGTGGTGCATACCATTTTGAGTCACTTTGACCTTGACATTGACTTCTTACAAAAAAAGTACCTCATTTCTAGGTGTTTTGTATCTGGAGCATATCTCCTTTATTACAAATAACTTTCCTCAACAGTGACTGTGTCTTATGCTAGACCAGTTTCTTTAGGTGCATTCGTCACATTACTGTGACATTTCTTGTTTTTAGCTCGACTGTACAGAGTGCAAAAGAGCTATTGTAGTCATCACAGTAGTTAGCGTTCCGATCTGTTCCCATACACTGCGTTAAAGTTTTATAGAAGTCCATATGTCAGAAAGCATTCATACTTGCACCATAGATGCCTTATATGGTTAGCTTTCATTTCCAAGACATCAGGCCCTAGGGTCCTTGCCAGGGAGGGGGGCTAGAGGTCAAAATCTAGTACATATCCAAAAGATTGGATTTTTGCGTTAAAGTTTTCTAGAAGTCAATATTTTGAAAACCACTTGTCAGAAAGCATTCATACTTGCATCATAGATACCTTGCAGTGTTAGCTTTTATTCCATGACTATTTGTCATGTATGCTTGTTGACCATAAAAATGTTTCAACTGTACAATATTTAACCATAAACATATATACATAATTAAGGTTGTCACACTTCTCTCAATTAAAAGGCTGCAGTCGAGCTACGCTGTCATGCGACAGCTCTTATTCTGAATGTGGGCATGTTGCATATCAAATTAAAGGGAAAGAAGTATTGACCAACATAGAAGCAAAACTTTGACCTTACACACACCCCTGACCTCTGGGTCTGGTTGAAAGGTCAGAAAATTGAAATTGTACAGATAAGTATATTTTTTATTGAACTAAGAACTAAAATAGTTGGTCACAGGCTTTTAATTATGATCTGTATGATACCCAAAATGATATTAGGGATTGGAGAAATGGGATTTATGTTTTGTGATTGACATGTTCCTCTAAAATAACCCTTTGTCAGGGATATAAATTTGATGAATTTGCCTTGTTTGACTTCAGGTATTGCCAGATGACACATCTGATTCTCGGAATTATAGTTAGTTACTTTTGGGGATTTTTTTCTTTTCAGTAGTAGCTATTTGTACAGAAAACAGATCTCATTGTGGAAGAGGCGATTCTCATGCTCTCTGTGTTGTAAAAACAAAAAGGTTTGTAGAGTCATTATCCTAATATATTGCAAACCTTGCAGTAGAAGCTGGCTTTTACAGTGAAATGGTAGAGTGTTAGCCTGTAGATCCAGTAATCTGGGTCCAATTCGTGGCTGGGGCAATGGTACCCACCATAAAAATGACCATACTGTGCATAAATATCTCCTTTGGTTTCATGTGATTCCTGCACCAAGAAACTTAGGGACTAATTTCAAAGGACCTTGGACAGTCTTAATGAAGGATTGCCCATAAAAATGGTACATGAGACGGTTCTTTTGAGCACCAAATATTTAATACACCTCTACTGCCTCTCGGTTGAAGTCCTCTTTTACATTGACGTGGTAGAGTGTTTGCCTGTAGATCAGGTTTGCATCCTGGTTGGGGCAGGTTGGAGTATTTTCACTCTACGACAAACGTTTTTCAGTAGTATTGTTAATTTGTTTTATAGTTTTGGTGTTGTGCATCCGTTTTCAGGTGTTCATGACAGTATGAAGGCCCTAAACAGTTAAAACTCAGTACAAAATTCTAATAACCCCCTTCGATAATCACTTACTTTGAACTGAACATAGGTTGTTCATGAACATCCCAAAAACTAAATACATTTCGTGCGAAGGCACCCATAGTTATAGCATTTTGGCCAACATGTGCCATTTTATAGATATCTCGCTGTATTAAAGCTCAAGAATTTTGCATGCTTTTCGGTCTGGTGATTTTTCTGAAAAATTAACTTTATCAAAAAATTCTTTCTGGAATGCAAATGCCAAATAGTTTGGATCCAGAGCAGGTCTGACTTTTATCAAGCAGTATCTAGATCCAGATTGTTTGCAAAGGTTATTAGCAGATTACTCTAGTAGCTAAAGAGTTACATGTAAAACATGACTTTACCAATATACTGTACAGTAAAACCTGTCTAAAATGACCACTCTCAAAAAGACCAAAAATTGTTTTTCAAGACCAATTATCGCTTAATGCAGGTCTAAAGTATTGCAGAATGCTCCAAGGGGAGCATTCTGCAATACATTTGACCTGCATTAAGCTACCATTTGTCATTAAGATCTTTGTTTTGTCTATTTTTAAGTGTTTTGTCTTTTCAATAGAAACAAATACAAAATGGTGGAACATAGACTATGTATTTGATATTGAAGTGCATGTTTTTTCTTGATAAAGGCCTTTGGCGGAAATATTGAATTAAGAGTAAAATTATCATATGAATTTTTAAGTGGCCGCTTACGACAGGTTTTACTGTACAATAAAATACTACTTTCTGAATGAGATGCTGAACAAGTGTAAGAATCTTTCTAGCTAATACAGCGCTGAGGTATGATATTGCGCTTATTTACAGGCTGATGCACCAAAGATAGATCTATCTCAATTTCCTGTGGATAAGATCAGAAACTTCAGCATTATTGCTCATATAGATCATGGGAAAAGTACACTAGCGGACAGACTACTAGAAGACACAGGTGAGATTTAAACCCTTTCTCGACAAAAAATCTATAACTGGGCCATGAGAGATTTGGGTACTCATCAGATTTACTAACAAGCAAATGGACTCAGACAAGCCTGCACATCTAAACAGTCTCACCTTTGCTTCACAATATACAAAGTATGGAAGTAGAGGAAGGCTCAGACCAAAACTTTGACCTCTAGACCCACTCAATATGCATTTATGCTTAAAAAGTGACTTTACGTATGCCATTATAGCCCAAATCTCATGAACTCACACAAATCTATATCAGGGAGCGCAGTGGCTCAGTGGTAGAGTGCTTGACTCAAGACAGAGGAGCAGCAGGTTCGAGTCTCACCGGTGTCACTGCGTTGTGGTTCTTGAGCAAGACACATTTATTCTAGCTTAGTACATGTTCAACCCAGGAAGACTCGTCCCTGTTTAACTGAAAGATTGTTGATGGGATGTAAAGAATCAAATCAAAATCAAACAATACAAATCTATATCTTTACATGCAGTGTAGACCCAGATGAGATGCTGATAATGCTGTAACTCTCATAAGATTGTGCACTGTTTGCTGAGGTAAAAATAACCCTGAAAGACTGAATTATATTATTCTGTTTTTATCTTGAATTATTCAGATGTGACCCTCAAATGTGGACCTCATTACATCAAACTGAGATTGAGATATTAGTAATGAAGAAAGGGGTTTAACGTATCTGATCTCAATTTGAAAATAGTCACTGACACTGCTTAAGAATGACTTTTGCCATTCTGAGAGCAATATGGTGAAGTTTAGCCATTAATGTGCCAATCACAACAAAAGTCTCCTGCTTTTCTCATCTGCTGAAATGTTTATGAAGCCTCTATCGCAAACAGTGTGGACCCAGATCAGATGTTATGGGTCCACGCTGTTTGCTTCTATACTTAATCCATCAGTAATGTTAGGCAATTATTTGCAGCAGACGACTTCAGCAGACGACATTTTCAGATGCATTTTTTTCTTGGCGCTTTAAGGGTTAAATTGCTTTGTTTTATAGATGGGTAGGTACATAAGGGTTGTTTTTGCATATTCATGATGCTAATAAACAATGTTTGTTTTGTTTGTTTGTTTGATTTGATTCTTAACGTCCCATCAACAATCTTTTGAGTTAAACAGGGTGGGTCTTCCTGGGTTGAACCAATACTCAGCTAGGATAAATGTGTCTTGCTCAAGGACTACAACGCAGTGACGCCGTAGAGGTAGAGGCTCGAACCCGCGGCTTCTCGGTCTTGAGTCAAGCACTCTACCTCTGAGCCACTGCGCTCCCTAAATAATAAACAATGAACTTGGATACTTAGAAACAAGATTGTTTTTAATATTCTATTGCCAATGTTGGCAGAAAAAGATAATGAAATCACAATGGTTTTAGAGATGAAATGTAAAACATGATTTAAGCTTTCCTACCAAATATTTTATAGTTCAGAATGAACTTTTTATTTTACTTTTTAGCAAAATGCAATATGAAAAAGTAAAAAAAAATCTCATATTGGTGCTGTGAAATGTTTTTGCTATGGAGTAGAATAGCTTGTGAGTAGGAAATGGTAAGCAAACAACGATTTTATTTTAGGTTCTGCTGAGGGGATAAAAAATTCTCGGACATATGAACAGTTACCGTAGTTACCCTTAATATTTGCTTTTGGCTTGTCTGTACGTCCTCCTTTTTGCCTGTTCTCTTGTTGGGTATAGATTGTCATTAGAGTATCTCATTAACTAAAAGAGGCACAGCCTTGAAACTTTGTAAACTGATAAGGTGATGATTAGATTACCTGATTAACTTTTGAAGGTACAGTAAAACCTGTCTTAAGCGGCCACTCAAAAATAAACAAAACAGAAATCTTAATGACAGTTGTTTAACCCAGGTTAAAAGTATTGCAGAATGCTCCAGAGGCGCATTCTGCAATACTTTTGATCTGCATTAAGCGATAATTGGTCTTGAAAACCAATTTTGGTCTATATAAGTGTATATATAAGTTTAAGACAGGTTTTACTGTATTCATAATTATTTCTTGAATTATGGCCCAAACCCTTCCCTTATGTACATGTACCATGTAAAGGCATATGGTTGGAAGGAGGGGTTCAAGTGGGGTGCACATTGTTTTTTAAATATTTCTGCTAGTTTCAGTTTCTTTTCGAAAAAAAATACATACATTAAAACCTCTCCAATATCAGACAATCATTGTTCTGTATCTGTACGTTAAAAAGACGGCAATCACACTTGATTATTATGTCTCTGTGGCGGTAGAAAAAGGGAAAGAGGAAAATTTAGGAAAGGCAGAAATATCAGTTGATAGAAAGGCAGAAAAAGTTAAAAGTTTGCAATCAGATTTTTCGGAATCTTCATCAGGTGAAAAGACCAATCTTGCCACAGTAACTGCCACTGGGTATGGTCGCCGAACGGCACACCTCTAAGAACCCTATGACCCTGCTTGCAGACTGCCCCCTACCCTTGCTTAAAATGTAAGAGTGGAGAGCCCCTACTTGAAGGATACCAAGTCAGGGGCCATGGTCACAGTGGCCGGCAAAGATTTCCAAACTGGAATGATTCGAGGGAAGATACTGAGTTTGTAGGCATTTGACCTTTTTCAAGGTACTCTTAAGTCTTAATTCTTGTATCAGATAACAGTGATCCAACGTAATACCAGAAAATAGTGTTCAAAACACTCCCATTTTTAAAGAGCATGTTCAAAACACTCCCATATTTAAAAAGCATGTTCAAAATACTCCCATATGTTAAAACTGAGTTCTTAACAGGCCATTAGATAAGTCAGTTTTCTGATTTCTCAACCAAAACATATGTTGTGGGTACTCTAAAGAGCACCCACAGCAAATGTTAAAACTGATGAATAAGAAAATATTCACATTTTTACACTCAATATTTTGTTTATCTGGACCTATGGTTCTTAACACCCATTCTTTATGAAAACCATGTGGTATGGTCCACAAACAAGGTCAACAGATTTACTTCATGTACTCATAGTGGCGATAGAGAGTCAAGAGTCATGTCCAAATCTAGCCCTTAGACTCAAGGTTTTTTTTATATTAATAAAAGAGAAGAATGGGTCTCCACAGTTTACAAATGTTGGTAAAGAATTTTAAAATGTTTTCAGTGCTCACAGTATGCTTGTTAGGTTTAATATGGTAACAACTTCCATCATGTTACAAGAGTTATATCTAAAACAAGGAAAAGTGGATCTACACTGGTTTCCAATGAGAGTTTAGAATTTTGAAATATGCTACTCAAACTTTGATAAGCATCACTATAAAGATTTCCATAGGGCTCAATGCACTGTTTTACCCTTTAGGACTTGATAACTTTGACTTTTTTCTTCAAATTCAACGAAACTTTCAGTGGTAGTTAAAATTGTAGTGTGCTACACATTTTTATGCAAATGACTCACTAGATGGTGCCATGGAAGCCTGTTGGTCTGAAAATGCAAAATATTACTTTTTACAGAAAAGTGCATAATTTTCTAATATAGGGATCACACGTTTTTTCATGCATTAACATTTTCAGCATCCAGAGGAAGGTACTAGGCCAAGAGCTCAAACATCTCCCGAGGGACCCAGCAAGTGTTAATGCAATGAAACTAATATGTGTGATCATTATTCTTGCTTATTTTACCTTATTCCGATCAAATTTGCACCGAAAGCGCTGTTTACACATTAAAATATCCCTTTTCTTACACTGAATTTCCCTGAACAAAATGGCATTGACTGTGAACTTTGGAATGTCATAACTTCATCACAACGAACATATGCAAGGTTTTGGCGTATAAAAGCAACTGCAAAATGATCAGTCTGGTGCTTTCTGCATATAATGTCATGTAAATAACTCGGGGCTTATTTGAAGTTTTTTTAAATTTTAAACCCATGTTCAAACTGCAGCTTTGATCATGGATTTTCATTCATTTGACAATCAGTTAAAACAGCTATATGAATATGTTTCTATGCAAGAATGGTGATTTTTGTTTCCAGAACTTACCTTATCAATTATAAACGGGTTTCAAACGAATATTGAAAGGTTGAAAATGTGTTCCTCAAACACCTTTCATGTTTCTGATTTTTGAAATAAGGGAGAAATCAACTTGATTTTTTGGGTGGAATTTCGAAAATGTAACATTTTGCATTTTCCCGTCAAGGGGCATCCATGGGACCATCTAGTGAGTGATTTGTAGCTCACAGCATTTTGAATTACCACTGAAAATTTCATTGAATTTGGAGAGAAAAGTCAAAGGTTATCAAGTGCCAAAGTGGTAGACTCAGTGTATTGAGCCCTATTGAAATCTTTATAGTTATCAAAGTTTGAGAAATATAGTACTGCACACAGTGCACTTATTGTGTCTAATATGGTAATGACTTTGAATATGTTACAGGAGTTATATCTAAAACTGAGAAGAATGAGCAGGTATTGGACAGACTACAGGTAGAACGAGAACGTGGTATCACTGTGAAGGCACAGTCAGCATCACTATTCTACACATATAAAGGATCCACATATCTTCTAAATCTTATTGATACACCTGTAAGTCAAGTTTTGAATTGTAACAGTCTTCTTTTAATATATTTATACAAATAGGGTTTTACATGAAGTGATATGCAAAAATCAAATCAAATTTGACTATGACACTTAGTCAAGACCAGTAGTGATTTTTTTGCCTGTGCATAATCCTTTTTAAGAGTTGCATCTCCTGCAAGAGGGCTGCATTTTGTTTTGATGAGGGGAAACAATAATGATTTGGAAGAAAACATTTTCCCACATACTTCTGCAGATGGCCAACTAAGCAAAAATTTATAAGGCTTATGACTAACCAAGAATCAAAGTCTTTGAAGCATCTTGCAGCTAATGCCTCGGTTGCATTTGCCACGGTTGTTGTACAATTTTTGTCTACGTTTTGCCGGACAATTTTTCTGGCATCCTAAGTGGCTCTAAGCTACAACGTATGTGTTTACATTGCTTACGTTCACCTTGCAATTTCTTTTGGCGACAAACTAGGACAAAGCCTTACAGAGACCTTGCGGATATTGTAGAACAACTGCAAGGTTATCCTGCAGTAACTGTGTTATCTTCACGACCTCCTCATATAAATCGCACTATACACATACAATGATCTTGCGTAAGTTGCA
This sequence comes from Loripinus fragilis, assembly GCA_964019695.1. NCBI lineage: Eukaryota > Metazoa > Mollusca > Bivalvia > Lucinida > Lucinidae > Loripinus > Loripinus fragilis. Next base: position 50,904,122 of record OZ026521.1, on the reverse strand, counting down.
AGGAGTCAGTACGCTGACTGTGCGACTCTCGTGAAATTAAAGGGCCATCCATATTCATATTTGGATGCACATTTGAACGTGTTTCAAAACCTTGTGATGACAAGTCGTGCTATGAAGAGGATAGTGCTTTTGTTGAACATAGTCCAAAGATATGGAATTAATGATACTTTACAGTGTGTTACGTTTGTGTATTTTTATGTCAATGTTTAAGTTCAAGGGCAAGGGAGATGCTTTGGACAGAAACAACTATCGAGGCCTCAAGCTGACTAAGCAGGCCATGAAGATCCTAGAGAGGATTGTCGATGGTCTCATAAGACAGATGGTGTCTATCGACGACTCCCAGTTTGGCTTTGTCCCAGGAAGAGGCACTACAGATGCAATCTTTGTGGTCCGACAGCTGCAGGAGAAATACCTTGCAGTGAACAGGAGGCTTTATATGGCCTTTGTGGACCTAGAGAAAGCATTTGATCGTGTCCCTCAGAAGGTTATCTGGTGGGCCCTGAGAAAGCTAGGTGTTGAGGAATGGATTGTGTGGCTAGTCCAGGGAATGTACGCTAATGGGCGAAGCCGGGTTCGTGTTGGCCAGGGTTTCAGCAAAGAGTTTGAGGTGAAAGTCGGTGTCCACCAGGGATGCGTACTCAGTCCCTTGCTCTTCATCATTGTGCTGGAGGCCTTGTCACGTGAGTTTCGGGCTGGTGTTCCCTGGGATGACCTATATGCAGATGATCTTGCGTTCATTGCTGACTCCCTAGAGGAATGTGTCAGGAGGCTCTTGATATGGAAAGAAGCCATGGAGAAAAAGGGGTTGAGGGTTCAGGCGAAAACACATGCGCTGTCTATCGTACAGGAGTAGGCAACAACAGCATCTCCTGCAATGGCTGCAAACTTTGTGTGCATAAGAAATGCAGTGGACTACAACGACTGACACCAAATCCTGATTACAGGTGTGCATGATGCATGAGAAATGCCCACCCTATTGACTGCAGGCCACAGAATGAAGTCCAGGTCGGACCTGATAAGCTGGAGGTGGTAGCTTCCTTCTGCTACCTGAGTGACATGCTTTCTGCTGGTGGAGGCTGTGAAATAACGGTCACTACTCGTGTGAAAAACAGCCTGGAAGAAGTTCAGGGAGCTACTACCAGTTCTCACATATCGCCACCTATCTTTCAAGACACTTGGCCATGTATACAGCTCTTGTGTGCGGAGTGCCATGCTCCATGCCAGTGAAACTTGGTCACTGACCAAGACGAACCTGCAGAGCTGGCAGCGCAATGATAGGGACATGATCAGACAGATCTGCAGTATCAAGCCAGAGGACGTGGCCACGGTAAGGTCAAGCGATTTACTGGCAAAGCTTGAGCTTGAGGACCTCGACCTCATTTTGAAAGAGAGAAGGCTTCGCTGGTTTGGGCATGTGGAGCATTTTAGTGTTGTAATCACAGCAGCATGTGATAAACAGATTGATGGCAGACGGGGGGCAGGGAGGCCCAAGCAAACATGGAAGAAACTGACGGAGAGAGACTGCTGTGAGTGGAAGCTCATGACAGCTTACCCTCAAGAAGAGAGCACCTGGAGATCAGGTGTGAGATCTGCTATGCGTGCAGCTAGCCAGTTACCTGGAAAGGAGCCCACTGGTGTGGATGATGCCCCTGCACCTGCATGTTAATCAAAAATCTGATTATGATGATGATGATTATGAACCTCAACCAATTCACATGTTCTCACAAAGATATATGTTATTCCTTGTAGTATGACTCAAATTCAAATAGAAGAGTTTTTAATTACCCCAAAAATCTTGACTTTTTATTAATCTTATCTAATTTATTAAACCCCTTATACAACCAGCATTTTATGTACTAAAAATGCATATGCCTTCGACGTCAGCTGCATATTTTCAACATTGCTTCAGACAATTGTATCATGGAAGCATACTCTATGGGCTCTGATTAGACTGCTTCCATCAGCAAACTGATCTTGGTATATAATTAGTCACTCTGAGTGGTGGTATTAGAGACATCGTCTGAAGACAAATATTGAAATGAAACAAACAGCTGATGATAAACAATATATACCCGTCTGAAAATTGTTGACACTTCGCAAGGTGACCGCACTATCATTGTGCCATCGCCTTGGGGTTACCGCAGAATGACTGCCCGATGTCCATACGATTTTATGGGCCCTGCAAGGGCATAGTGGGTTGACCTTGCGGGGTCCCTACGATTATCACAAGAGTCTTCGATCATTTTTTGGCCCAAATGACAATCTAAAATTGCGCTTTGTCCTCACGATCAACCTGGCCACACTGAAAGGGTGATTTGGACATCGTACCGGCATGGTATACTTTTTGGAAGGCAAATGTAACCAAGGCATTATATATAAATGAGGCCAATGAGAAACGTAAATTACAAACATTATTCCAATTCTATCTTAATCAGGATTCAGCCAACAATGTAGCTTCATTGAGACCTCTATACTTATACTATTTTCTGTTAGCATATCATATATTATGCAGTAGCCTCTCAGTATTGTTAAAACCTGGTAGATGAATAAGTAATTTATATTAAAAAGTATTTCATAGCGAAATGTACACAGTATTTTCTATCAGGCTAATGATAGCCATCTTGCTTATTATCCCCCGACGAAGTCGGAGGAATATAGTTTTGGCTGCATCCGTCCGTCCGTCCGTCCGTCCATTCCGTCCATTCCGTCCGTCCGGATTCATATCTCAGTACCTATTGGTCAGATTTGATTCATTCTTGGTACAAATTATTAGTACCATGGACTCTCGATATCCTATAAGTTTGGTTAAAATCGACCCCTTAACACTTGAGTTATTGCCCTTGTTTTAGTATAGGCAATTATAATGCAAAACCTATATTAGCTTTTTTTGTGTGGTAATCTTCACATTTCATCACGGCTATTATATTTAACAACTTCTCACTATACACCATGATTACCCAGTGCCTGTAGATAAGCATGGCAGTGTCAAAGTTTTACCCAACCCCTTTTGACCCCGCCTAAGGGGTCAAAGGTCAAATATTTAAATTTTGCAATAACTAAGGCAATTGTTGATATTTTTTGCTGAAATTTTGCATGCAGGCAGAGCAACAATAGATATGAAACATATCAAACGGGATTTCAGTTTGAAGGTCTAGGTCCGAGCCTGTGAGGTGGACTTAGGGGGTGGAGCTGAGGCCAAAATTAAATTTTTTCAGAATATGGTCATGTTGCATATCAAATTGAAGCTGACAACGCTGGCAGCAACATGGTAGCAAATATTTTGCCCACAGACCCACCCTCGACCCAGGGGTGGGGTCAAATGGTCAAACTTTATCTTTTTCTGAAAGTAGTCATGTTGCATATCAAATTAAAGCTTACGACGCTGGCAGCAACATGGTAGCAAATATTTTGCCCACAGAAACACCCTTGACCCAGGGGGTGGGGTCAAAAGGTCAAACTATATCTTTTCCTGAAAGTAGTCATCTTGCATATCAAATTAAAGGGAATTGAGCACAGAGCACCATGAAGGCAAGTATGCTGTCATTACACACACCAACGACCCCGGGGGTGGGGTCAAAAGGTCATTTTTTTTCTTCTAAAAGTGTTCATGTTGCATATCAAATTAAAGTGGAAGAAGTGTAGACCTACATGCAAGGTAACACTTTGAATTTACACACACCCTTGACCTCTGTGGTTGGGTTTCAAGGTCATATATCGAAATTGTGCAGATGCAAGTATATTTTTTTTTTATTAAACTAAGCACTAAAACACACTTGACAGGCATTTGTTATGATCTGAATAATACTGAAGGTGAACTAAGGGCTAGATAAAATGGGATTTATGTTTTGTGATTTACATGTTTCTCTCAATAACCCTTCGTCGGGGGATATAAATTCGTCGAATTTGCCTTGTACTAAACCATAAATTTGAAGGTTTTGTAAATGTAAAACTGTTTATATTGCTCTACTCATTGTATATATGTAAGAGTAGGGGCCTGTATCATGCCTATCTCAGCTACTCTGTTTCATTTATCTTCTTTTAGAGTGTTTGCTTATTTGTCTCAAGCTGTTTGAAATTATTTAATGCTTTTCAGCTTTAAAGGTAATAAATGCACTATTTTGTCTTTAAATGAGTTGATGCACTCTTTAAGTCTGCACTGGCTCTATGTCACAAATGTGACGTTGTGACAGCAAATTTTTGACATCATTTGGTAAAATATATAAATTTGTAAAGATACAAAATCATGGAAGGTTTGGGCTGGGGACACATTACTCTTTTAAAACGTGTCCGACCCAGATACATCTTTTACCAAGTTCCAAACCACTCTCATTGAGCTTGTATGTAAATATTTATGTACATGTAATATTGCCTCTTGCATATGAATACGCTCCTCCAATTTACAAAACACCAAGATCACCAAGATCTCATATCCCTCATGTATAATGAAAGGTGGAAGATCATTGAGGGGCCATAAAGACTAGTCGCTGTACCTATATGATTCATTTAATTAATGTACCAACCTTGCATTACAGTAAAGAAAGAAGAACAAAAATTGTTTTTCAAGACCGATTATCACTTAAGGCAGGTTCAAAGTATTGCAGAATGTTCCTTAGCGAGCATTCTGCAATACTTTCGAACTTCAATAAGCTACCGTTTGTCATTAAGATCTTTATTTTGTCTATTTTTGAGTGGCCACTTAAGACAGGTTTTACTTTATTATTATAATCCATTGAATATTTGTGGTTGATCTATTACACATGTCAGTAGGCATACAAATACTCAGGACTCACAGGTTAAACAGGGACTAGATCTTTACGTAATGACAAGTACCCCTCAACTTACCGATCATACCCTAAAATTCATGATAGAAAGAATGCTGAGCAGTGCAATATCGGTTTTAACCCATAGTGGTCTTAGGTGTTTTGATATAACCATATAACAGGACTTGTGAGGAACATGCAACCAATGTTTCTTGCAAGGCTATGATGTTGAGTTAACTTTAGTTCTACGATTTTCTGGAGTCATGTCACAGTTGTATGAGAGTGCACATTTCCCATATGGAGAAAAATATAAACATATCTCCTTGTAGATACATTCTTTTTGATTACTTTGTTGGCCATAAGCATGTTTAGTTGCCAATAAAATTGTGTATAGAATTGTTTATTTGTAGGGCCATGTTGATTTCAACTATGAAGTGTCAAGGTCACTGTCAGCTTGTGAAGGAGTTATATTACTTGTTGATGCCAATCAGGTAATCTACTGTCCTGCCAGCCGATAGTGACATTAACGTCGTGTTTTGTTTACATTTGTTAAGTAGAACATTAACTTGTACACTTCACTTGAGCTTGTACACTTCACTTGAGCTAACGGGAATTGATAGATCACTGGTGTATTTATCCTAATCCTGTGTAAATAAAACATGACGCCACTGTCACTCTTGGCTGGCAGGACAGTACATGTTCTTAATCGTTTAATTTAAGCATGTTAATCCTTGTCATGCTGGATAGTTTTATTTACTACACTCCTCCCAAATTTGTATCCTGTTAACCTGCGGCATTACAGTGATAAGCATGTACGAGGGGCTATCCAGAAGTTCGTGGACAAACGTAAAGAAATTAACACATATTGTTGGATTCAACTGAAAATTAACAAGTACATATTTTGATATCACTTTGAACGGTATTCAAAATTTCATTGAAAAATATCAACATTTGAGTACTTTACAGGCAAATGACTGTTGTCATATACAACGATGTGCCACACATCAAAATTTCAATTGAAATCGCCACGTCAGTTTTTCTCTAAGTATGCACATGGCAACGCTATGCACTTGCGATGTCTCTTGATCCACTGGCGATATACATGATCAAACCACTCTACTGGATAAGAATACACGATTCTGGTTGATTCCGATCTTAGTTCATCCAAGCCATTAAATTGCTTGCCTTTCAACTTGCCTTTAAATTTAGGGAATAGCCGAAATCACGCGGTGTGACTTAACGTCATTTGTTTTAGATTTTGGCACAGGGCGGCTGCATCTGTCATTGTCTATTATCGTTTCCCGTCCTTCACTGTACGGCTTATGCCATTTGTATACCAAAGACTGCGCAATGGATGGCTTTTTCGTCAATCTATTTAACATTTCCATTGTTTGAACTGGCGTATGATCAAGACCCACACAGAATTGAATAATTGCCCGTTGTCTTAACTTTTATTCAGACTACATTTTCATGTAGAATCGAGTTTTCCACTTGAATTCAAAACTCTCTGTTTTTAAAATGGGTGCGCATAATGCATACTGGAAATGAAGTTTGCAACTGCTGACGATGTCAAGTCAGTTATAAAACATTTCCCGCGGAATTTGAAGAAAATTCATGAATCTAATTTATATGAAAACCAAAATCATTGTTTGAAAAATTGCGGTGCGGCACTTCCCCTATATGCACGTTGCTATGGTGACTGTAACTTTTGTATGAACATCCAAATATATTTGACTTATTACTTGAAGGTGCTCAGGTTATGAATGTTTAAGATGTGAAGTTTTGGTAAAAATGCGATAATGCATGAAAAAAATATTCAATTTGTCCACTAATTTCTGGATACCCCCTCGTATTTACAAGCAAAGATCAAAATAGTGTAGATCCTGATCAGATGACTTAAAAAAAGACTCGGGTGAGCGATCCAGGGCTCTAGGGTCCTCTTGTTTTGAAAAAGTCGTGTACATAGTGGGCTTATAAGGTGACCTATGGTAGCTTTACTATATATGTTATTTGCAGGGAGTTCAAGCTCAGACAGTGGCTAATTTCTTCCTTGCCTTTGAACTAGATCTACCTGTGATTCCTGTGATCAATAAAATTGATCTGAAGGTAGCTCGACCTGATGTTGTCATAGCTCAACTCAACACTGTCTTTGAGATAGACGAGAAAGATGTAATTAAGGTAATCTTAATCAGGATTCGCACAGGCTTGAATTTTACCATTTACAGGAGGATTCAACAGTGTTTTTGGTGACCTAAATCAGTATAAAATTGTGGTGCCTTTATTTGGTGAAGCATATGCTGCACCAAATAAAGGCATCATAATTTTATAGTCTAACTATCTTAAACTAATATCTTTAGTAATGGACTTACAGCATTTCAGAAGTACAAATTTAACCTATAAATCAGTATTTTTCTTAAGTTTTCAGTCCTTGAAAGCAGTAGGAAAGTCTTTGAGAAGTACTTGAAAAGTCCTTGAATTTTACATAATCTTGCCTGTATGAACCCTGTTAATGCATGGGAAGATGCAAGTGAGAATGTTATGTGACACCTGATTGGATACATTAAAAATAACTAAAACTTGAGCATGTAACATGACTTCTGATTGGATGATCTAAAACTTGATGTGATTTGACACCAGGCTGGCTAATATTAAAAAATAAAAAAAATGAGGATGAAACATGACAACTGACGATTCGCGGCTTATAGGGGGTGATATAACAATGTTTTACTATATATCCAAGAACGGTAAACACACCAAATCATAGTAATTGTGTGATTCTTTTGATAAGCACCTTTGATAATCACCAGCCTTTGTAATGCTCCAATAAACACTGATTTATAATACCCCCCGCAAACTTTGTTTGTAGGGGGTATACTGTTTTCACGTTGTCCGTGCGTCCGTCCGTCCGTGCGTCCGTCCGTCTGTCCGTCCGTCCGTCTGTCCGTAACGCCTTGTTTCCTTAATATCTCGAAGAGTCATTGCCGGATTTTCATCAAACCTTGCAAACATGTTCATATATGCAAGACAAATACTTTAGACAAAAAAGTAAGGGCTAGGGGCCAATTTTATTAGAGTTATTTCCCTTTGTAGTTCTAAATGGCTTTTAAAATAGTGCTTTATGCTTATGCTATTATAGGCCATATACGGGCCGATCAACTCCTACCACAGCTTTTGATGGAACAATTTGATACTTTTCCTATACAATGTAGACACATTGAACATATGCATGAAGGAGTTTGGTTTAGAAAAAATAATTTTTGACAAAATGACAGCTGTGAGAACTTAGACAATTTTTCCCTAATAAGGTGTTTGTATATGCATAGACGGTGCCTTTATGGGCCGATCAACTCCTACCACAGCTTTTTATGGAGCAATTTAATACTTTGCCTATACAATGTAGACACATTGAACATATGCATGAAGGAGTTTTGTTCAGAAAAATTATTTTTTTACAAAATGACAGCTGTGAGAACTTAGACAATTTTTCCCTAATAAGGCTTTTGTATATGCATAGATGGTGCCTTCATGGGCCGATCAACTCCTATCATAGCTTTTGATGGAACAATTTGATACTTTGCCTATACAATGTAAACATGTTGAACATATGCATGAAGGAGTTTTATTCAGAAAAAATATTTTTTGACGAAATGACAGCTGTGAGAACTTAGACAATTTTTCCCTTATTAGGCTTTTGTATATGCATAGATGGTGCCTTCATGGGCCGATTAGGCTTTTGTATATGCATAGATGGTGCCTTCATGGGCCGATCAACTCCTACTACAGCTTTTAATGGAACAATTTTTGTTTGCACAGATTCTACTGAAATCTTCTTATCAAAACTAAGGTCTTCTTGTTCGAACTATAACTTGCCAAGTTTTTTTCACTCACTCTTACTGTGCGGGGGTATCTAATAAGCATTGCTTATTGACTTTTTTCATTTTCACAACAAAGCGCAGCATTTTGTTTAATTGGATATGTCATTCAAACTTCAGAAGCTATTGTGTCACTTTAAAGGCAGGAATCCTTTACCCCGGGCATGGGAGTGACTTGAATATGAGACAATAAGTAGGTGGAGATTAACTACTATCTGATTAAATTGGACCAATGGCTTGCTTAGGCTGATAAACAGCATGGTCACTGAGCTGATAAGACCTGTCAACTATAATCCAGGTATTTGCCAGAAGCTAATCAAATTAGAGATCAGCTCCTGTAGATGTTCACAGCTTGAGTACAATGAATAAAGTGATGAAACTGAAGGTTATTCTGCCTTATACGTATACCCCACTCCTGCCTTTAACTGAATAATTATTTTTTATGGTAATGATCTAATTGGCACTGTATAATTTATGGACTGGAGTCCTGGGGTTGGGTAGAGTGTATTGGAATGGTGTCAATTTTATGATTGATTTTGATATATATAAACATCTCAAAATGTAGAGAAGTATATTCCCTCCTCTCAGAGACCACCTGTCTTAAGAGACCCCTTTCACTGCTTCCCATGAGTGATCTCTTAACGCAGGTTTTACTGTAGTTTGAAATTTGAAATTCCAGACTCAAGGGCTGTTCTTTTTGCATGACCAGACCCAACCAATTCTTAAGTCCTCATATTTCAGAAACCATTCAGATCCCCACCCCTAAACCATATACATGTTTATTCATGTTTCATATGATAAGATGCATTCAAGAAGTCCTCATGGCTGTGCCTGGGCAATCCCCATCCTGTTCACTTTGCAAAATACTCAATATCTCGGAAACCTTTCAGATCCCCACCCCTTAACCATATTTGACACGACACACCCCTTCACTTCATAAAAGACCAGATATTTCACAGACCATTTAGATCCCAACCCCAAAACAATATATATTATTATAGCTGACATAAATTTCCCATGCAAAACCTCCACAGGCTGGCGGGCGGTAATTTTGACTATCACCCTGCGATAATTTCAACTATCACATGCCGGACTTTGATGCACGTACGGTTCGTTTACCTGATGAGATGCTAAATTTATGATGGCTGATACATGTATGATTCAATGGCCTGGCCACTTTAATCTTCATATAACTTGGTTATTTGTGGTCCGAAACATAAAGCGTGGGTACTCGTTTTCTTAGTTAGAATGAGAGGAACACCATCCATTTAGTAGCAACTTCATTTACAATTAAGTAGCCAAAAAGTTTGCTGTGGCACAATTTGTTTAAATGGAAATCATGATCAGCTTGAGTACTAAAATTGTTTGCAAACACAACCCTTTTGTGAAAGATATTATTTCATCCATTTGTAGGAAATACACATTGTGCTGTCCTTGGAACTTCCCGAACCATGGTTAGAGGAAAAAGGGCAGAAAAGAAAGGAATAATGTTTGGTATAATAAAATAAATATAACATTCTTGAGAGGTTGATAGTTGAAAAATCATCCCTCAAAATATGATTATCAACCTCGGCTTTTACTTGGTTGATAATCACATACTTGGCGATGATATTTTCGACTGTCACCCTCTCAAGAATGTTATATTTATATAATGTTATTCCTTATGATAAGACACATTCATTATAACACTACGATGTCCCCAGGGGGTGTGCCCAGGCATACCCCACCCACTTACTTCATTAAAGGCTTAATATCTTGGAACAGATTCAGATCTTCACTCCGAAACTATTATATATATAATCATATTCCTTGTGATACCCACCCCGCTTGCTTCATTAAAGTCTCAATATCTTGGAAAACATTCAGATCCACAAGACTAAATCATATACTTGTATAATGATATTCCTTATGATAAGACATAATCAATAACACTGACCAGGATGTCCCCCGGGTGGGGGGATGGTTTTGGGCTGGTTAAGGAGACTTTATAATGTGTAAAAATAGACTTCAGTTGATGGTACACCATCGCAAATACCCGCTCTTGAGCTAACCAAAGCATCTGCAGAGTTTGAAGTTGCTACGTCCAACCTTTTAGGAGGAGATGCATTTACAACAGGGTTGACCCTGCCATTAGCCATTGTAGCCATTTGCTTCTAAAAATTAAGAGTGGCTACAATAATAAGTCATTGGCTAAAAGTACACTCTAAATTGTAGGTGGTTGAAAAATTACATATTTGTGAAAAAGTGTATTTTGATTAGCTTTTGGATGCTCCCAATATTGCTATTAATATTCCTTACCACTTTATTATTGTGCCATATTTAACTCTGAATGCTACCATAAGGGTGTCAAACAGTTTGAATCCAGATCAGGCTAAACATTTTGTTGTCCTGATCTGGGTCCAAACTGTTTGCAGAGGTTATCAGCAGGTGACAAAAGTCGCTGCTAGTGGACAAAGATTTAGATACAGAACAACTTGTCCATACATGTACTACTTTCTAGCTTATCCCTTGGCTAAAGTCAGTTTCATTTGGCTCCAACTTTTACTATTTGGCTAAGGTGTTGGCTACAACAAATTCTGAGCCAGGGTAAGCCTTGTACAAGAAAGTGCATATTTCACTTTTGAGGACAAACACGAAACATTGCCCAGTATCCTCTACATCATATGACCTATGCACCTGCAAAGTTTGAAGCTGCTATGTGCAATGGTTCAGGAGGAAATGTATTTATAAGAAATATTTGATTTGACCCCAAGGTCAAGGTCACATGAAGCATTGCCCTCTACATCATGTGACTTATGTACCTATAAAGTTTGAAGCTGCTACTGCCAGTGGTTAAGGAGATGAATTACCAAGAAAATACATTATTTGACATTGACCCAAAGGTCAAGGGGGTCAAGGTCACACAAAGTGTTGCCCAGTACCCTCGACATCATGTGACCTATGCACAAGCAAAGTTTGATGTTGCTACATCCCATGGTTAAGGATAAGATGCATTTACAAGAAAATACATTATTTGACCTTGACCTTCGGTTCAAGGTCACAAGAAATGTTGCCCAGTTCTCTCAACATCATGTGACCTATGCACCAGCGAAGTTTGATATTGCTACATCCCACGGTTAAGGAAGAGATGCATTTACAAGAAAATTCATTATTTGACCTTGACCTTCGGGTCAAGGTCATACAAAATATTGCCCAGTGCCCTCCAGATCATGTCACCTATGCACCTACAGAGTTTGAAGTTACTACGTCAAAAGGTTTAAGAGGAGAAGCATTTACAAGAAAATTCAATATTTGACCTTGACCTTGGGTGAGGGTCACACAAAATGTTGCCCGGTACCCTCTACATCATGTGACCTATACAGCTACAAAGCTTGAAGTTGCTACGTCTAACCGTTTAGGAGGAGATACATTTACAAGAAAATACATTATTTGATCATTGACCTTGACCTTGGGGTCAAGGTCACACAAAATAATGCCCAGTACCATCTACATCATGAGGCCTATTCAGCTACAAAGTTTGATATTGCTACGTCAAAAGGTTTAGGAGAAGATGCATTTACAAGAAAATTCAATATTTGACTTTGACCTTGGGGTCAAGGTCACACTAAATGTTGCCCAGTACCCTCTACATCATGTGACCTATTCAACTACAAAGTTTGAAGTTGCTACCTCTAATGGTTTAGGAGGAGATACATTTACAAGAAACGTGACGGACGGACAGACGGCGGATTGACTTTGACACAAAATTAATATACCCTTTTTTTCTAAAGAAAAAAGCTGGTATAATAAAATCATGTATTGTTCTAACTGTTTCTATATTTAGGTATCAGCTAAACTTGGTACAGGAGTTAATGAAGTTCTAGAGGCAGTTGTAGAGAGAATACCTCCGTAAGTATCATGTTTTAGACTGACACAGATTTAGATAATGAAGTTCTAGAGGCAGTTGTAGAGAGAATACCTCCGTAAGTATCATATTTCAGCACTGATACAGGTTTAGATAATGAAGTTCTAGAGGCAGTTGTAGAGAGAATACCTCCGTAAGTATCATATTTTAGACTGACACAGGTTTAGATAATTAAGTTCTAGAGGCAGTTGTAGAGAGAATACCTCCGTAAGTATCATATTTTAGACTGACACAGGTTTAGATAATGAAGTTCTAGAGACAGTTGTAGAGAGAATACCTCCGTAAGTATCATATTTTAGACTGACACAGGTTTAGATAATGAAGTTCTAGAGGCAGTTGTAGAGAGAATACCTCCGTAAGTATCATATTTTAGACTGACACAGGTTTAGATAATGAAGTTCTAGAGGCAGTTGTAGAGAGAATACCTCCGTATGTATCATATTTTAGACTGACACAGGTTTAGATAATGAAGTTCTAGAGGCAGTTGTAGAGAGAATATCTCCATAAGTATTATATTTCAGCACTGATACAGGTTTAGATAAGCAGAAATGTCAGCTTAAATTGAAAATAAATCCTTACCCATACTTTTATACCCCCGGTACGAAGTATAAAGGGGGTATATAGTTTTTGCCTTTTCTGTTTGTTTGTTTGTCTGTCTGTTTGTAAAAACAAATCTGTCAAAGATTTGTCAGCAATTCTTTGACTTAGGATTCTGAAATCTGGTACAAAGCTTGATAGTGATGAATTGTATTGTATAGAAAAAAAAAATCCAGCCTTATATTGCTTATCAGTCTCATTATTTGTTTATTTTTCTTTCTCTCCAATGAAAATTTGTCAACTTTTTTTCTGTCAAAGATTTCTCAGCAACTACTTGACTTAGGATTCTGAAATTTGGTACAAAGCTTGACAACGATGAGTTGTATTGTGTAACAAAAAACAGTCACATTTTGCTAATCAGCCCCTTTATTTGTTCATTTTTCTTTCTCTCGAATGAAAATTTCTGTCACAGATTTCTCAGCATCTATTGGAGCCAGTTTTTTTTCAAATTTTGTGTACACCTTTTGGTAGACATAGTATATTGTGTAAATGAAAATTAAGATATTAATTCTCATTTTGCCTTCTTTTTTTCAAATTTTCAATTTTTCCTTCTGTCACTCCTATATAATACAAATTGACATTTATTTCTGTTGATTATCTCAGCAACTACTTGACTTAGTATTCTGAAATTTGGTACAAAGCTTGATAGTTATGAGTTGTATTGTGTAAGAAAAAACAGCCATATATTGCATATCAGTCCCTTTCTTTGTTCATTTTTCTTTCTCTCCAATGAAAATTTCTGCCGCAGAATTTCAGCTCCTATTGTAGCCAGTGTTTTTAAATTTTGTGTACACCTTCAAGTAGGCTAAGTGTATTGTGTAAATAAAAATTAAGACGATAATTCTAGTTTTGTCTTCTTTTTTCAAATTTTCGATTTTTCCTTCTGTCACTCCTATATAAAACATATAGACATTTTTTATCAAATTTTTCTCAGCAACTACTTGATTTAGGATTATTAAATCTTTAATAACACTTCATAATTTTGTCTTTTCTTGGAAAGGGTTACAACCTCTGATGGCTACCGCCGGGGGTATGTGAGCATTGCTCACTTCTTGCTTTATTTTCTTGAGTTTTTCTCTGAATGCTTAGGAAAATAGTAACTAACTTGTAACCTAATATCTCAAATTCCAGGTATTGTCTCGTGTTTTTCTTAATTCTATTTTAACATATTATTATTTCTTGGTCCAAACTCAAAATTGAAGTTACTAATGAATTGCATGATAAAAATTAATTGAAAATGTATTTTCAACCATTTTATCATGCTGAGAAATATGGATTTTGTGGTATAGAATTTGTTGGAAATGACTACTAACCTAGAAAAATGCAGAGCTGTTTTGCTGCAGAGATGAACCAATCCTAATTGGGTTTATTGCTCTTAGCACCACAGGAGGCTAAAGACCAAATAGAATTCTTGGAGTCAAGAGAGTGTACACAATATGTTCCCTCCTCTACTTCAGGTTTCAAATGGATACTTTAAGTTTTTCGTCATTCCATTATGGCTTCTAAATGTTTAGAATATCCAGCTGACATTTTCACTTTGCCTGGACGCCATGCAACCTTTAGTGCATTGTTACAAACTTTGTCCATGCAGTTGTAAGTGCTACAGGTTTATATTGATTTTTAAACTTCTATTATACGTGCGTCCTGGACGGCACGCGCGAAGCGCGTGTCATTCGCGCGTGTCATCCAATGGGACGCAGGCTCATACATTCAGGATCAGATATCTTTCAGCCAATTTTCCAATGATTTGCTTTATCAGTAAAAGCTTGATTTCGGTCGCGTTTCAATGCTTCATTTTTTGGAGCGCCTGTGCAGCAGAGACAATGGAATTTGGAATAGCTCGGCTACCTACGTATTTTCTTACTAACTACACGTGACTTGGTTAGCCAATAGAAAACATTTCTGAAAGGCACGGCTGCAATATAATTTTCCAAACCACGGCCATTTTGTTTCCCGCTTCAGTTTAATTATGAGTTCTCCTACAATTAAGCAGGCATGCACTAGGCCATTTCACACTTCGTTTGACAAATTTCTGAACAATCTCAGCATTTGACTCGGAAACGGCGAGACATTATCTCAATTGACCGTTTTTGTTGAACACCTACGACTGCATTTGCAGTTCTCCCCTGATCTAAATACTGTAAGATTTATCGGTCTTGGATTTTGACAAACGATGTTTGAAGATGTGTTTTAACAACAACAACAACAATCTGTTTAATGGTGGCATTGGTACGCAATGATGGTAAACTTTGTAAATCTACAGTCCGCCGGTCTGACCGTCGGGGTTCACAATGTAAGACGCAATGGATGATAGATACGGTATCCCAGATTGTGATTTTTGAGGCAGTTTTTATTTCGATGTAACCAGTATTTGTGAGTGACTGGCAGAGGGGCTGGTGCTAGCAATGTAATTCCACGACTATTTGAAACGGCTCATTAAATTTAAAGAATATACAGACTGTGTCACTAGTTTACACCATTGACAAACAATCTACAAATCATAAATGTTTTGACACTACACTTGTAATTCTAAAATCTACAAAAACTCCTTCTTCCCCAGGACTATCATCAACTGTAACCGTTTGGATGATGATATTGTGCCGTAGATCTATTTGACATCTTCAGAAAAGCCGTCCATCATAGTGAGTCTAGACTAGCTATCTATCTACCCAGCACTCATTGTTGCATCAATGCTGAAAGGCTCTGCAAATTACAGATTCAGTGCCAGATTTGCACTGACAGATGCGTTTGTTCAAAACAACAATAACAATGACATAAATTTTTTAAAGTGAAACTTCGGTAAACGGCAAGTAAGAATATTTCGTATGTGAATAGCAGGTGTACAGATATAAAGATCATGTAAACATCCCAATAATACACAGAAGAGGGTTCGGGAAATCTTATAAAGAGATAGATAGATCATTGCCAGTATTGTCAAAGCTACACCTAGATGTCATGATCAGCATTGACACCATTATCTTTAAGCAAGGAGTAAAACACTTAAATCTAGTCTGGTTTCTACCTAGCAAGTGTAAGGTCCTATCTAGAGAAATGGAAAGCTGTTACATTACAGGAATATTCAACTTCAGGTATGTATATTTTATTTGAAGACTTATGCACCTGTCATTGCATATATTTCCCACAGAGAGAGAGGGGTAAGGGGCGATACCGATGGGAAATGAGACAATTTTAAAAAACTGTTGTCTGATTACCCACTCTTGCATAAGTATGTGGTATGTGTTTTTTTGTCACTGTCTAAAATCCCTTGTACAGGCCATCAAATTGGTTATTTAGAAAATACAGATGAAGTACCTTATTTCTCACCCCAGGGTTAAGGTACTCTATCTTATTTCTGGGGCTTAGGATTTGTTTGCGGTCTAATTCCCCTTGTACTTATGCCGTCTCCCCCCCACACACACACACTCTTGGGGAAAAATACTCATTATATGCAGCTCAGTTATCAATAACCCAGTTACCGGTGTATATAAGTTATATCAGGGTATAGCCAGCAAGCAAGCAGCTATGTAGAGTCTATATGGATCATTTTAATATTCACCAATTTTGCTTGCAGAAGTATTTTTCCCCAAACAAGCATACAAACAACATAAATGAAACAAATATTCTAAGGAAAGTTGGAA
This sequence comes from Loripinus fragilis, assembly GCA_964019695.1. Lineage (NCBI taxonomy): Eukaryota > Metazoa > Mollusca > Bivalvia > Lucinida > Lucinidae > Loripinus > Loripinus fragilis. The sequence continues at coordinate 50,887,351 of OZ026521.1, read as the reverse complement.
CAATGTTATTCACAGTTTAATGCATGTGTGAGTGAGCGTCTCTAAAAATTTAAGAGAATGACTAAAATTCACCTTCAAGGCTTGAATTAAGACAGACCCTTGGATAAAAATGCATAACCAAAATTTTGGTTTGAGAAAATTTGAGAAAGAGTGAATACAATTCATTGACTTTATTGCTATTATTCCCTCTGGAATTATTATATTGCAAATTTTTTTTTTTATTTATCGCAACATGCTCTGGGTACTCAAAAGAACCGTCTCAATGAGATGATTCCTTTGAGCTCCCAAAACACATATAAAAACTGATTGTATACAAAATAATGTGTATGAGTGTCACTTTAATCATGAATACTGAATAGTATCTGTATTCAAAACTTGTTTTTATACCTCACCCAAAACTTATGTTGTGGGTGCTCAAAAGATCCATCTCAATGACAATGAGACAATTCTGCTGGAAAAACTGATGATACACAAAAATATGTGTTAGGGAGTATCTGCATAATTAATAAATAGAATTCACTTTGCATCTAGCAGTTCATCTACAGAGTCTGGTCTCTAGATAAGATTTAAGAGTGTGTAATAGAAAATCTCGACCAAAACATGTGACACATTCTAACAAAGACTCGAAAGAACCACAAGACACAGGTGAAAATGAGCATAATCAAAACTCATTATTCAGTATTCACATTTCTCAGCCAAAACATGTGGGTACTCAAAAGAAATGTCTCTACAATGAGAAACTCCCCAGAGCCCCCAAAACACATGTGAAATATGTGAAAACTGATGGTAATTTACATGTGTGTAACATTAATTGACCTTTATTTATTCAATTTCATACCGGAGAGAATAAATACATTGTAAAAAGTTAATCAATAATAATCATGTGACATGTATACCCAGATCAAATGCTACAGAAGTCATTTCATCAAGGTCTACACTATTTGGTTATCCTTTGTATACTAATGTGTTTCCAGAGTTTAAGTGACCCCCTTTTTTCTTTTTTTTAAACAGCTATAAATCAAATTAGAAGAACAGCACTTAGCATGTGGATTTAAATGCACACCGCGTAACTAAAACTTATTTTTGGGAGACGCCCTTATTTGTAAATGAAGCCCAGATCTCCTGTACAAAAGAATAACTTAGTTGTTTTCCTTGCGAATACACCCATGTGTACCCCAATAGATACACGTGGTATATTTGCATTGCTATGATGCACGAAGATTGGGCCAGTTAAGCAATTTTAGCGTGAAGTTGCGACTGTCTTCATCAGTTCAAACACGTGTTTTGGGTGCTCAAAAGAACCGTATCATCGAGACGGTTGTTTTGAGTACACACCAAATATTTTTTGCAAATATATTTTGGTTGAGAAATAGGAAAAATAATTTTCTGTTATGCACTCTTATCTGTAGGACTGACAAATTACCTCCACTGACCCGTATAAGCCATGTTTTATTTATATCGTTAGGTTCACTTGGGGACTAATTCAAAGAGGAGCGGCAAAAACACACCAAAATTCCATCTAATCCCAGCCTATACAAAAACTCACATTTATGTGGAAAAAAATAATTTAATTACGCAGTCTATATCTAAATTCATTTCTCTAATTTATTTTTCAATTAAAGTCACCATTAAAGAATAATTAGCAAAAAACGGGGGTCACTGAAGTTCTGGAAACACTATAGTGACTCATAAATGCGTACTTTGCGGCATTTCATAAAGGACTACACTATGTTAAGAAATACATTGATCTTTATTTGGAAATTATAGTTGGGTGAACCCTCAAATATTCAATGGACCATCCCAAATTCAAAATCACCTTATCAAATCAGAAGGATAAATTTGTTACTGCATAAAGGGTTATTAACAATATAGATGTCTATTCATACTGGAGAGAACTTCTATATGAATGTTTATTCGTACTAGAGAGAATCCTTACACAAACCATGAGCTGGTACTGGAAATAACCTTTAATATCATACCGTAGATAAACTGTATGTTCAAGAACTGTTCTAGAATGATTTCTTGAATTTCTCATCTTTATTCAAGGCTCTGTAGAATATTTTTTAAGATAGAAGTGTAGTTTTTGATCAGGTGCTGGGGAACATCTGATCTGCGTCTGCATTCTTTGTATATGTCCCATAAAAAGGTTGCTATGCTTAAATGGGTAAATCTTGTGTTATATAATTTTTATGCTGTGTGTCTGTTATTTAGAACCTAAGTCTTTCAAAATTTACTTTCAGATAATACAAAGAGATGATTCTATTCAGAGATGATTAACTATAAAGAGTTTGAAAGGATGGAGCTACTACAACTGCAAGCCTCCCTGTGCGAAAAGTTTGACAGTACTACTGCGGATTACTGCCAGGCATCAGCAATACTCAAAGATTAACTTAGCTTCAACCTGTACACTAGTGATAATTTTATTATCGCCAGAATCCAGGAAATAGTCCATCCATGATAATATAACCATAATTTTGTGGCCAGAATCCATGAAAAATTAGACCCAATATTATCGCCGTTAAAGTTTTATAGGTATAAACTGAATTAATGTCTGAAAAAAACTAATTATCAATCTGACCTGGCGAGCGTCATATTTACTGGGTTACAAAAACTAGCCGCTGTTTTTTACTTTAATTTTCAAAATCAACACATTTGAAAAAGAATTTCATGAATACCATCAGAGTGTCAAAAAGTTTGGTTCTAGATCAAGCCCGACATTTTGTCAGATTTGATCTGGGTCCAAACTGTTTACAAAAATTATCAGCAGACAACACTAGTTGGGAAAGATTTAGTTAAGTGGAATGTAGTTGGTTTTAACAGATAAGAAAAAAAGTAATAAAAGAGAAAATTAGAAAACCATTTCGTTTTCAACAGCCAAGGCTCAGATGAACATGTACATTTGCTCATTCTCACAAGAGCCTTTGCTGTTTGCATGGAACACCAAAAAATGGATAGAAGGCGTGCAATCATTGTTGATTTTTATCATAGTGTGCAGGGGAAGACTAGCATGAGTATTTGCAAATTCTCGATCCTCACATTCAGAACATGTGCTCAGTAAGCACACAATCAAAGTTGTGTTTAATTGCAAAGGTGAGCAGCCATGGCTGAGGCTAGTCTGCATATTTGCTGCACATGCTCGCCAGAGCCTTTGCTGTTCCTGTCAAAGTGCTAAGAAGACACACGGTTCCTGATGTACATGAAAAAAGCTGAAAAGGAGAAAGAAGATAAGGACTCACCCTGCCATTAGCCATTGTAGCCATTTGATACTAATAATGTAGAGTGGCTAAAAATATAAGTCATTGGCTAAAAGTACACTCTAGGTGGTTCAAAAATTACATTTTTGCGAAAAAGTGTATTTTGATCAGCTGATTTTCCAATATTGCTTTTATTATTCCTTCACTCTTTAATATTGTGCCATATTAACTCTTTGGATACTGGATTTTTTCAATACCATCAGGGTGTCAAACAGTTTTGGATCAAGATCAGGCCCGACATTTTGACGGGCCTGATCTGGGTCCAAACTGTTTGCAGATGACAAAAGTTGCCACTAGCCGGCAAAGAGTTAAATACATACTACTCTCTGGCTAAATCCTTGGCTAAAGTCAATTTCATTTGGCTCCAACTTTTTCCAATTGGTTTAAAGTGTTGGCTACAACAAATTCTGAGCTAGGGTAAGCCCTGAAGATGTACATGTACATGTAGGTTAAGCGAAAAATAACAAAACCAACACAATTTAACAACTACAACAACAGCCAAAACTGACCACGCTGAATGTTGTATTGTTTATTATGAACTTTTCTGGAGTCCTAGCTGATTGCAAGAGATGCGACAAATAATGATATACATGTAACTGAGAAATTCAAACAATGGTGGCTAGCATTAAAGCATAGTAGCCTTAGATTAGTGTTGTCAGAAACTAGCCTTGGCAGATCTGAATATATACTGAGGGAAATAAGTTTAGCAATAAACTTTGGGGATTCACGGTTTAGAAGAAATAGGATTTTTAATTTCATAATATCAAAAATATATGTTGACAAACGTTTACGAGTACAATAAAATTAACCTGTTGACATTTTCACATTATGCAAGTGAGATTTTAAGTCCCCTTGCTAAAACAGCTTATCTGGCAATAGCGCGAATCTTTTTCTGCTAAAAATTTCATTTTTCTATCAAATGTTTAGATCTAAAAGCCAAAAAGTGAAAAACGGTTTAAAACTGAATGTTTTGGTCACCATTTTTGTACAGTTTTTAGTTGAAAATCACATTTTTTAAAAATTACCTCCCTTTCAATTGATTAGCGTTTGAAATTAAAATGTTCAGCAGATTAATTTCTCGCAATGAAATTAGAATGTGTTTCTTTTGACCTCTAGCGGGTAGCCATTAGATCACTTTCAAACAATTGACATGTTTGTGCACTTGCTAATAAAAAGATATAAGGCTTAAAGATCGCCTATGGGAAATCCCAAATAAATAATTGCTAAACTTTTTTCCCTCAGTATAATTTGGCCCAACTGGATCTTGCATGTCCCTCTCCCAAGTTTGTTCAAATGTTTCTGATTGATTGAAACATGGCACCTATGGCGGGTTTTAGTTTTTCATATACAACTGTACTATATATAAATGAGCAAACTTTTAAAATCTTCTTGATATAAACAAAGGCCTGATTTGAAAACAATTAAGCACAAGTACATGGTTGACCAGAGTTATTCAAAATTATTGCCCCCATGTGATGTCATAGATTTTAATTAGACTTATAAAGGGGGAAAACTTTTTATTCTGAAACTATTTGGCCCTGTGCGTCAGTATATGGGTTTTTACATGAAACATTGTCTGGTGGGTCCACTACTAAATTAATTAAACAATAACTCTGGGATAGCCCCGTCCTGTGAAGTGATATGATTTACATAGGCTCATAAGGGAACACAAACATTCTTCTTATTTTAAATTAATTCACGTAAAGGTTTGAGTATTGAATTGCAACTTCATGTTGTGGTCCTTAAAGGGAATATTGAAACTCGTAGGGCTCACCCTGCCATTAGCCATTGTAGCCATTTGCTACTAAAATGTAGAATGGCTACAAATATAAGTCAGTGGCTAAAAGTACAGTCTAGGTGGTTCAAAAATTACATATTTGTGAAAAAGCGTATTTTGATCAGCTTTTGGATTTTCCGATATTGCTTTTATTATTTATTGTGCCATATTTTACTCTTTGGATGCTTGAATTTTTCAATACCATCAGCACTGATGGGTGTCAAACAGTTAAGATCCTGATCAGGCCCGACATTATGTTAGGTCTGATCTGGGTCCAACCTGTTTGCAAAGGTTATCAGCAGACAGCAAAAGTCACCCCTAGCGGGCAAAGAGATAAATACAAAACATCTTGTTGATACTACTTTCTGGCTAAAACCTTGGCGAAAGTTAATTTCATTTGGCTCCAACTTTTTCCATTTGGCTAGAGTGTTGGATACAACAAATCTGAGCCAGGGTTAGCCCTGAACTTGAGTAAGTGACTTAAGGGCCCTGGGCTCTCTTGCGATGGCACATTTAATCACAGACATGTCAGACTACCCATCGAGGTGGATGAAAGTGAACCCACATTGGGTAATATATTTATATTTAGTTGTATTGTCCTCTGTTTTTGTTTGGTTTGATGCTTAATGTTTCAGTTTGTGTCGGGACGCTCAGTTAACCTAACCACACTTTTTTTTCTGGGCAAGCTTGACTAAGCGGTTGAACAGTACTTCATGCACATACTTTTGCTTGTAACTCTCAACAACCTTTCTTTGAATCAGAGGAAGGGAGGAAAATGGTCGTAGAAATTATTTAAGATCAATCTCCACGAAAGTATTGAGTCCGGACCGGGATCAAACTCTTTACCCCTGGAACTGCCGTCAGGCATGTATCTGCAGTCAGACACATGACCGACTGCGCTACGCGCCCGGCATATTGTCCTCTGTGTTGAAGGGGCGAAATACTCCCAAAAATGAACTGAACATGAAGTGATCAATCTATTGAGATCAGTCAATGCCCATCGAGCCTCATCCGTCATCAACAATTTGCTTCAAATGACAACTCCTCCTATACCACATAGCCAATTTCAACCAAACATCACAGGAATGTGTTTCCTGGATGACCCTCTTCAAAAATAGCTAGATTTAATTTTGATCCATCAAAAAGCATCGCCTCCAGGGGGGGGTGGTGGGGGGGTGTTCCAAACATGGTTTTTTAAATCTCCCCTGAAACTGGTGGCCAGAATTCAAAATCACTTGGAAGACTTTCTACAAAATTAGCCCAACTAAATTTGATCCTCCAAAAAGCATGACGACCAGGGTGTGTGGTAAGTTTCCCTTAAGTATCTATATAAGAAATTTTTAAAAAATCTTCTATGAAATCAATGGTAAGAATTACGCACAATTTGGCATAAATGATCACTAGGTGACCCTATACAAAATAGCTAAAACAAATTTGATCTGTCAAAAATGATGTCCACCAGGGGGCGTAATATCATGGTAAGGAAAATTGTTAAAAAAATCCTCTTAAAGCACTCGTCAGAATTCAAAACAAGTTGGCAGTAGTGGCCACTGGGTGACCTACAAAAAGTTTATTATAAACAAATTTGGTCTGTCAAAAAACAAGGGTGTGGACGGTTTCCCTTATGTACATATATCAAAACTTAACCGTATTGTCCTTGCATGGGTATTGTTTGTAAAAGTAGCAAGTGGCTATGCTTTACTTATGGGGCATGGCATTAAAGTATTGCTTATATTAAACTTTTTTTCATTTGATCAGGGTCTTTCTATACAGTGTTAGGAATCTTTACCATATGTTCAAAAACTGTTGTAGGCCGGTCTGTATTGACCATACCCAATACCTGCATTAATTGCTGGTTCATTGTTCATAGGTGATCAGTAATGGAAAAACGGGCAATACCTGGAGTTTAGCGGTACTGGTTACCTGTATTAACATTACTGACTGCCTGTAGACTGGGAACCAGTAATTAATGTAGATATGTCACTTTACTCACACACAACTTGTTCATTCAGAAATTATCATTAATGTCAAATTTTACTTAATAACTCATTTGAATTAATGTTTCTTCTTCACCATAATATGGTGAATAACACAATCTAACCATTAAACATCATTGGAATGTGTATCTATTGTATTACAATATGTACTCATTGTTTACTTTTCTAGCAGCTCTCGTGCTAATACCAACTTTCGATGTGATGATTTAGAGAATTGTACAATGCAACTTTTGAAAATTATATGGTTTTGAAGCTGAAATGCTGCATAATGCACTGGATTTTTTAAACTTCATTAAATAATTAATCATTATTTTTATTCTTAGAAATCCACCTTTTAGTAAGTTAATTAACTACTTCTTTTACTGTCCGTATATATGGTACTGTACCTACAAGATAATTCAAGTTATCAGCAAAATCAATACTGTGTTTCCTAACCCTTGTAGAAGGAATCTGATTTAATTAATTTCAAAAAAGTCTATTTTTTCTTCTCATAAACTAACTTGGACGCACGGAAATAGGTAGTGCCTATTTAATTCATATTATCTTCATGGTCTGAAGATGTGTATGTACTTTGGATATAGTTCACAGATTTATTTTTGTTACTTTATCTGCTTTGTGAAGTCAGTCATTTTTAACTTAATCATTTTAAGAATCATTTCATCATAGATCATATGTCATAAGATAAAACATTCTGAGGATGGGGTCATAAATTCTCTTTATTTGCTTATCGGTTGTACAGTCGAAATTCGATGGCTCGAACTCGTCGGGACCGTCAGTGGGTTCGAGCGATACCTGAACTGACAATTTTAAAGGTAGTTCATGTGTACTTTATGTTTACCATGGACAGCATGTTTTTATAGATGAAAGCTGCTAAGTGCACGTGACATCTTTCACTTATGTCAATTTACCATTTGCACGCTAGAGTTAAAATTCTAAGCAACACATGTTTGCAATTATGCATCTGTGGAAAAGTAAATACCTTGATCAGCATGCGCTTATACACATAATGATCAATGCATTTGCTATCCCATCTACTATCACGATTTAGTTGTCCGGTTTGTTGTCTTGTGAGCATCTTTATACAAACTGGCCTGGATGTTTAAAACAAAGATGCTGATCAGACTTTACACCGGCACAGTCTGATGCCCATCTGAATCCAGCCAGCACAGGTAGTCTGGCCACTATCCACTCGCCAGCGAAACGTCATTCTAATGTTGGTGGACTGCTTTTAGATGTTAAGCGGGAAGAACCTATGCCCACACAAGACTCTGACCAGACTGTACTCTGAATCGAACTGCCAACTGTTGATAACAAAACATCTCATTTGTTGTGCGGTGACAGGTGAGAACTTAAGTACACTACTCAACTCAAAACTTGCCGTAATCGTATAATTGACATGTTCCGCTCAATTAATGAATTCGTAAATTAGGTTTACCCAAGCGCAAAATCATCATTGTCGAGGAGCACAAATGAAAAGTAATTAACTAACATCAAGCACCTGAATGATTCATGTTAGGTAAATATTAGTTTGAGCCAGCCAAGCGTTTATACATAAAAAATTGCCCTGCAGTCCGTGTTTAGAGTTCGAGAGTTCGAGCCATCATTGTTCAAGCCTGGGGTGTATTTATGCCCCACACTTTGAAAAAGTTGAAGAGGCATATTGCTTTGGGCTTGTCTGTCCGTCTATCTGTCCGAACAAAAATTTACCTATGGTTTTTGAATTTCATAGATGGATTCCTAATAAAAAAATAACTGACCCGTATTTTTTTTTAAGTCTGGATTATCTCCCTTTGTGGAGTTATGCCTCTTTTAAAGGGTCATAGTGAAATTTCGTATTAAAGATATCTCAAAAACTATTACAGCTAGGAGCTTCAAACTTGGTCAGCTGATAGAGGATGAGTAAATAACCTGGTGAAAATTAAAAAATAAAGTTATTTTATTTTTTTTCGAGTTATTGCCCTTTGCAAACTTTGGCATTGAAAACTTGCAATCAAGATATCTCAAAAACTATTACAGCTAGTAGCTTCAAACTTTGCTGATAGTGGATAAGGAGTAGATTAACTGGTGAAAATTAAAAAGAAATATTTTACTTTTTCGAGTAATAGCCCTTTGCAAATTTTGGCATTGAAAAATTGTAATCAAGATATCTCGAAAATTATTACTGCTAGCAGCTTCAAACATGGTCAGTTGGCAGAAAATGATGAGTAGATTACTTGGTGAAAAAAAATATTTTTTAAGTTATTGCCCTTTGTAAATTTGGGCATTAAGAACTTTAATAAAGATACATGTATCTCGGAACATTTTATAGCTAGCAGCTTCAACTTTGTCAGCTGATTGCTGGATGAAATTATTTTTACTTTAGTTCAAATTAGGTCACTGATTTAGGATGATGAATAGTATAGCTAGAAGCTTCAAACTTAATGTTTGTGTTATTAACACTTCTTGACAAGCAAAGGGTTGGGGGCATAGTGTTTCATAACCATCATTTCTAGTTTTACATTAAATATATAGGGAAATTTCCGGAACTTACAAATGAATTCCAGCGATCCATAGTGCTCGAGACAGTTGAGTTCGAGCAACCAAAGTTTGACTGTATTTGTTAGCCCTTAGACCCTGTCAAGCCAATGCTGTTTCTGCTTGGTGAATTTTGGAATTTTAACTAACTCATTTTAAGACTCATTTCATGATAGATCATTGATTGAAAAGAAACAAAAAGAGTCATGGGACAGATATTATCTGAGTTTGTTTGTTCTTATATTTTTCAGGCCCAAGGCAGATCTTGACAAGCCTCTGCGGTGTCTTATGTTTGATACTTGGTTTAAACAGTTCAAAGGTGTTGTCGCTAGTATTGCTGTAAAAGATGGTTGTATTAGAAAAGGTTTGTCATCAGCTAGGCCATTGCATGGACTTGAAAAGTCATTGAAAACAAGCATTGTCTAGGATAGAAGAGCCATGTACGAGGTATGATCAAAAAGTTCTCGGCCCGATATGCTTCTGTGAGATTCATTGAATTAAAATCTTTGTCAGTCGGTCATATGATCTAATTGAAGGACATTGCGAGTCTGAAAGGCATGCAGTCATGCTTATTTGCTTATGTAAAGCACTTTTAAGAGAGGAGGGTGCGACTTATTTGCAAAATGGAGAAACTTGAAATCAGAGCAGTTGTCAAGTACTTCTGTAAGAAAGGAATGCATCCCAAGGAAATTCTTGAAGACTTCATGGAAATTCTTGGGAAGGAGTCTCCTTTTAATAGCACAGTGAAAAAATGGGCAGCAGAGTTTAAGAGGGGGAGAGAGAGAGTTGAGGATGATGGACGATATGGCCGCCCCAATGATGCCACCACTGATGAAAATGTCAAGGTCATGCACACCCTGATTATGTGTGATAGGAGGCGAGACCTGCGAAGCATAACTAGCCAAGTGGGCATAAGTTTTAGGGCAATACAATCAATCCTATCCTACATCCTAGGTATGTCAAAGGTTTCGGCAAGATGGGTACTGCGAATGTTGACCGATGATCAGGAAAGGACCCGGCTCGATATTTCTAGGTATCTTCTTTCTCGCTATGAAGATGATCCGGGAGATTTTATCGAGAGAGTTGTAACCCTAGATGAGCCATGGGTTTACCACTTTGACCCATGGTCAAAAATGCAGAGCAAACAATGGAAGCACCCTAGCTCAACCCTCCAAAGAAATTAAGAGGGTTCATTCAGCAGGGAAGATGATGGCCTCAATCATTTGGGATAGTCAAGGGGTGAACTGGATTGATTATCTTGAGCATGATCGCACAATAAATGGTGCATATTATGCATGCGAATTGAGGTGGCTACACCAGGAAATGGCAAGAAAGAGGCGTGGAAAACTGACTTGCGGTGTTCTGCTCTTGCAGGACCATGCCCCTGCCCACACGTCACAAGCCATGACTGCTGCGACTGAATGTGGATTTGAAATCCCTCCTCATCCCCCATATTCTCCTGATATGGCTCCTTCTGACTTCTATCTGTACCCAAAACTGAAATCTCATCTTCATGGTACACAGTATGGAAGCAATGCATGTAACATAGAGGCAGTAAAGGAGTACTTGGGGGATCAGGAAAAGGCCTATTTTGAAGGGATAAGAAAGCTTGAACAGAAAAGGGCTAAGTGCATTGCCTTGAAGGGAGATTATATTGAAAAGTTATGGTCAAATTTTCATTCCTTGGTAGCCCGAAGTACAAGGGGCCAAGTACAACTTTTTGATCATCCCTCGTAGTCTTGATAATTTGGATTTTCTTATGGAAAAATTATGGAAACTTTATTTAAAAGAAATTGTGGAAAATAAAAAAAAATATCTTGAATAGGTCTGCAGGCATTTAAAACAGTATTGAATACATTATGTTATTTTGAAGTCACAAAGTTGAAAACTTCTTAATCAAAATGCTTGAGCATTTGGAACCATACATTTTGCTACTATTGCACTGATTATGAACAATCTTGGGTAAAAATATGTATTAATGTGCAAAACTTTTTCTATCACACCATTTTTACTATTTCCCATCAGGGGACAAAAATATTTTAATATTGCACTTGTCCTACAGGACGAGTGACTCACAATTTTCACTAGTCCTGAAAACACATGCACTTGTCCTTTAAAAGCGTATGCAATAAAGAACATAAGGAGTAATATGACTTCCCCGAGTAATTCTTCCAAAAGCACTCGTCTTGTAGGATGAGTGCTTTGGGAAGAATTACTCGTCCTTTCTAGATTTTACTCGTAATTACGAGCAAACGAGTGGATTTTTTGTCCCCTTGCCCATGTTTTATTTTTCCTGTTTGTTAGCTTTATGAGGGGGCATTCATTTAATTCTGCCACTAATGGGCCTGCATACCACATGGCTGTACGAAACTAGTGGAAATGGTGGTTATATAAAGGGGGAGTGGTTTTGAATAGCGAAATTTCATAGAGCGAAATTTCGTTTGAATCCGTTTACTCTTTCAAAATTTATTGAAAGTTCAATCAGACACAGTCATGATGCATTGGCTAAAATAATTTGTATTTAATGAAAACTCAAGCAAGTTTTGAAATAAGGTCCTGTTTTAAAGGTCGTGTTTATCTGAATATTTTAGGTTCACAGACATATACTGTATTGTGTCAGGTACATAGATTATCTACTTCCAAACCGTTAGTTTTCAGGTGACAGAATTTTTTTTAAGATGGTTTCACTTACTTAAAAGATGGTTCCTGTCCTGGTCAGTCCCAAACTGTAGTAACCAATGCTACAGCCCATTGCACCAATCTGTTAATATTGTTATTCCATTACACTTCAGTTTTCACATCATCTGATACTGTTTTCTAAGTTCTCTCTTGAAGTTTTTAACCTTATCTGATGTAATTGTTTTCGAGGTGGTATGTTTTAGATTGGTCTGGGTCCATATTATATAGGGATAAGTATGGAATTGTTCATTTGGTATTGAAAGGGGTTATGGGTCAAACTTTCTACTAATTTTAAATTATTTACTTATGTCCACAGACTTTATTTTTATCTTAAGGCCCTGTCACACTATAACGTTTTAGCCAACGTATGCCGACGTATGAAATATATATCTAGTACGCTGGCATACGCTGAAATCTAATAAAAAAATCGGAGGAAGCCTCTCTCTGAACTTATGCAAAGCGTACGTGAAACGAGCATAGAACGTATGTCTAACTTATGAGTAACTTATTGATAACTTATTTCCGACGTAACATAACTTATACTTGTATCAACCTATAAAAGCGTATGCCCAGCGTATCTATAGCGTTCTTGAAACTTATGCACAACGAACGTCTAACGTATGCTGAATTGTACATATAACGCACGTTAACGTATGCATAACTTACATGTAGCGTACTTCTAACTTATGTCAAACGTATAAAACAGTACAACATTTTGGGACCATTTTGTCATATGGTAACGCATACCAACGTACTGTAGCGTGTTTGTAACGTATTGATAACGTATCTCTAACTTATTCAGCGTACACCAACGTACTTGGTGAATTTTCATACGTTGGTGCTAACGTACCTTAACGTATGCATAACTTACGCGTTGCGTACATCTAACTTATGCCTAACGTATAAGCAATACGTCGGCATACGCTGAAGATTTTTTATGCAAGCACAAAATTTTGGGATCTATTCGCCGTATGACAACGTATACCAACGTACAGTAGCGTGTTCGTAACATGTTTAAAACTTATCTCTAACGTATTCAGCGTACACCAACGTACTTGCTTAATTTCTCATACGTCCGCATACGTTGATGCTAACGTACCTTAACATATGCATAACTTACCTGCTGCGTACATCTAGCGTATGCCTAGCGTATAGAAACAGTACGTTCGCATACGCTGTCATTTTTTATGGATGCACAAAATGTTGGACCTCTTGGCCGTATGTCAACGTATACCACCGTACCATAGCGTATTAGTAACGTGTTTAAAACTTATTTCTAACGTACTCAGCGTATACCAACATACTTGCTGAATTTTTCATACGTCGGCATACGTTGGTGCTATACGTCGTAGTGTGACAGGGCCTTTAGCTCATGAAATGAGCCGTGTCAGGTGATTTTCAACAATGTGGCATTTTGACAAGTGTAGACTCAGACGAGCCTATGCAACCTCCTGTTAAGCTTAGAAACTACAAATGCTGTTCGGTCAGTAGCTCATACCGTAGTCATAGAACATTCAAGTAACTAGCAATGGCTCTGATCAGACTGCGCGTATGCGCAGGCTTGTCTGAGCCTTTGCTGGTCGGACATACCACATTGTTGGAAATCTCATGTTGCGGCTCATATGCATTTTGTCTGGGTTTTCACTGTTTGCCAAAATACCTGTATACAAAAGGTTGAAGTCAAAACACAGCAAATGAACAAAAAACAACTAAATCCACAATAAACAAGTGTAAAAATATGCCTTGAAGGTATATTGAATCTGTAAATATGTTGGATGGATTCACATGAGGTGTGGAACTGATAGGTTTAATATTTTAACTCTTTGCATGCTACATAATTTTGCATGAATTGTTTTATTGTCTGCTGATTTTCTTAAAAGTTAATATTTCCAGAGCAAATTCAGGATGATCGCCTAATGGAGTCTAACAGTTTGGATCCAGATCAGGTCCGAGAATCTGTAGAACCTGATCTGGATCCAAACTGTTTGCAAAGTTAATCAGTTGACAATACTATCAGACAAAGAGTTAATAATGTGTAACATGTTGTTTTAACAATAATCTATCATTATCACACTTAATTTAACAACCTTAAGGAGAGAAATATTTTGTCATTTGATTAATTCCATATTACTTGTATGAAGTAATCCAGCATTATAAAGCTAAAAAAGGAAGAAGAAAAACAGTATAATAGGTGTCCACTCAGGAATCGACCCTGGTTCCATAAATTGACATGCTAAAGACTAGACCGAGAAGCCGAGTATCGGCCATTTTGGTATGCGCAAGAAGGGTTTGTGTATATTGTTTGATTTCGCCTGATCTATTTATCTGCATTTGGTACTGAGACGGTCGTTTCTGATAAAGAGTCAATAGAGATTTGGGACACATTTTAGTAAATTTATTTTGTCAAGAAAATGTAGAAATATCCATCTGACATTAGGTCATCTGAAAACGGTATTGATCCGAATTTGTAAAGGTCAAAAGACAGGAGGACCCAGACAACTTACCCTGTTTCCCGATGCAGGAATGGTGTGCAAGGGAATTAGCCACATATGTCTTTAAAGCCTGTAAAAAACAGCTATTATGGCACTATATCTTCTGAATCACGTCAGTGGGATGATTTTTGATCATACTTGCACAGATTCATTGTTGGGAAGGGGGAAATAGTTGATTAAATTTTGGTAGACATTACATAATCAAGAAGTTCACACTAGCACTTTTTATTGTCAAATTTTGACCAAAATTGTGTTTTCTGCACACTAACTCTTGAACTAAATGATGGATTTAACCATACTTAAAAGAATGTATCATTGTGACACAATAAGGAGATTGTCAGAATTTGGAAACCTTGACCTCATTTTCAAGGTCACCATCCAAAAAGAATGGTATGCAAATCAGCATTTTTTGCTCGCAAGCATGTTTCAATCAATCTATGGTTGGGGTGGGCGTACACAATTTTTCCTCTGAAAACACAGCGATCACCATTTTGAAAAAATATATATATCTGTATGCAGTTGGATTCATAGTGGGTGGAAAGTATTTGAGCAAAACAATTCGATATACCAAATAAAGAAAGAGTATGTTTGATCACAGTAATTTTGTCTGATGTTAGATGCATGTTCAATATTTGTTAACCAACCCTTGATACCTAGAGACCATGAGGGCTATCTGACTAGGGTACAGTGTTTTCTTTGGGGGGGGGGGGGGGGGGATCGAGGGGTCCCAGGCTCATATTCCGTTCGACTGTCAGATTTTTCTGAGCAGAAAAAAGTTTGTCCCATGTTTGCTCCTCTTAACCCAGGTGTATAAATGGATACCCTGATTGGGCTTTGCTTGTGCAAGTCTGATAGTCTCTGAGCGCAGGATCTCGATGTACGCTGCTTAAAGAAAGGGGGGCAAATAGTTTCCCTGGGGATACTCGACTGTAAGTTTTTAAGGGGAGTTGTGTCAAAGGGTGGCTAAATAGCTGTACAGCTGAAAGTAGCCCTTGAAAATTGGCATTAAACTTTTATTTCAGCACTTTATTTTGCACACTTTATTGTCCCCAGCCTTTTTGAAGTTTTTGCCTCTCCTTCCTTCCGTCTTTCCGTCCGTCCATACGTCCGTCCATCCCCCTATAGAAGTAGGTACCTTGTGGGCGCAACTCCTTCTACAGTTTTATACCGATTCTTTTGAAACTTCACTGGTGTTTTGGTCATGGTCTGAAGATATTCATGTGGTTTGGATATAATCCTCAGATTATTTTTTTTCACTTTTGTGGGCACAACTCCTCCTACAGTTTTATACCAATTCTTTTGAAACTTCACTGGTGTTTTGGTCATGGTCTGAAGATATGCATGTGGTTTGGATATAATCCTCAGATTATTTTTTGTCACTTTTTTCACAAGTTGAACTTAGCCATTTTTCCGGCATTATCTATAACAAAGTGAATGGACAGGGGATACCTTGTGGGCGCAACTCCTCCTACAGTCTTATACCAATTCTTTGGAAACTTCACTGGTGTTTTGGACATGGTCTGAAGATATGCATGTGGTTGGGATATAATCCTCAGATTATTTTTTTGTCACTTTTTTCACAAGTTGAACTTAGCCATTTTCCCGGCATTATCTATAACAAAATGAATGGACGGGCCTTGTGGGCGCAACTCCTCCTACAGTTTTATACTGATTCTTTTGAAACTTCACTCGTGTTTCGGTCATGCACTGAAGATATGCATGTGGTTTTTTGTATAATCCTCAGTTTCTTTTTGTTACTTTTTTAGCAAGTTGAACTTGGCCATTTTTCAGGCATTATCTATAACAAAATGAATGGACAGGGGATACCTTGTGGGCGCAACTCCTCCTACAGTTTTATACCAACTCTTTTGAAACTTCACAGGTGTTTTAGTCATGGTCTGAAGATATGCATGTGGTTTGGATATAATCGTCAGATTATTTTTTGTCATTTTTTTTGCAACATGAACTTAGCCATTTTTCAGGCATTATCTATAATAAAGTGAATGGACAGGGGATACCTTAAGTGCAACTTCTCCTACAGTTTTATAGCAATTCTTTTGAAACTTCACTGGTGTTATGGTCATGGTCTGAAGATATGCATGTGGTTTGGATATAATCCTCAGATTATTTTTTGTCATTTTTTTCACAGGTTGAACTAAGCCATTTTTCAGGCATTATCTTTAACAATGTGAATGGACAGGGGATACCTTGTGGGCGCAAATCCTCCTACATTTTTATACTGATTCTTTTGAAACTTCACTGGTGTTTGTTCTTGGTCTGAAGTTATTCATGTGGTTTGGATATAATCATCAGATTATTTTTTGTCACTTTTTTTGCAAGTTGAACTTAGCCTTTTTCCGGCATTATCTATAACAAAGTGAACGGACAGGGGATACCTTGTGGGTACAACTTCTACTACAGTTTAATCCCGATTCTTTTGAAACTTCACTGGTGTTTTGGTCATGGTCTGAAGATATGCCTGGGTTTCCTACAGTTTTTTACGGGTTCTTAAGTTGTTCCATGATAGTTCATATATTCATACTTTAAAGACAAACAGAAAGTGGTGAGGGACATAAATTCTCTGAATTTGCTTGTCAGATATTCAAATGGTTGTGTCATGCTTCATGATACATTTAGTAAGTTTCTTTGTCAACATATTTAGTTTTGTTATGTATTGAATTGTAGGAGACAAAATCAAGACTTCACATACAGGGAAAGAGTATGAAGTTCAAGAGCTAGGAATAATGCATCCCACAGAGTTTCCCACTGACGTACTGTAAGTAATAGCTAGGAATATTGCATCCCATTGGGTTTCCCACTGTTGTATTGTAAGTAAGAGCTTGTAATAATGCATCCTACAGGGTTTCCCATTGTTGTATTGTAAGTAAGAGCTAGTAATAATGCATCCTACAGAGTTTCACACTGATGTAAGTAAGAGCTAGGAATAATGACTCACAGAGTTTCCAACTGATATACAGTAATTAAGAGCTAGGAATAAGCACCCCAAAGAGCTTCCAACTGATGAGCTGTAAATAATTGCTTGGAATAATGCATCCCACAAAGTTTCCCACTGATATACTATAAGTAAGAGCTAAGAATAATGCATCTCACAGAGTTTCCCACTGATATACTGTAAGAACTAGGAATCATGCATCACACAGAGTTTCCCACAGATATACTATAAGTAAGAGCTAAGAATAATGCATCCCACAGAGTTTCCCACTGATATACTGTAAGAACTAGGAATAAGGCATCACATATAGTTTCCCACTGATATACTATAAGTAAGCGCTAAGAATAATGCATCCCACAGAGTTTCCCACTGATATACTGTAAGAACTAGGAATAATGCATCCCACAGAGTTTCCCACTGATATACTGTAAGAACTAGGAAAAATGCATCACACAGAGTTTCCCACTGATATACTATAAGTTAGAGCTAAGAATAATGCATCCCACAGAGTTTCCCACTGATATACTATAAGTAAGAGCTAGGAATAAAGCATCACAAAGCCTTTCCCACTGACATACTGAAATAACTAGGAATAATGCATCACACAGAGTTTCCCACTGATATACTATAAGTAAGAGCTAGGAATAAAGCATCACAAAGCCTTTCCCACTGATATACTGTAAGAACTAGGAATAATACATCACACAGAGTTTCCCACTGATATACTATAAGTAAGAGCTAGGAATAAAGCATCCCACAGCCTTTCCCACTGATATACTGTATGAACTAGGAATAATGCATCACACAGAGTTTCCCACTGATATACTATAAGTAAGAGCTAGGAATAAAGCATCCCACAGCCTTTCCCACTGATATACAGTAAGAACTAGGAATTATGCATCACACAGAGTTTCCCACTGATATACTATTAGTAAGAGCTAGGAATAAAGCATCCCACAGCCTTTCCCACTGATATACTGTAAGAACTAGGAATAATGCATCACACAGAGTTTCCCACTGATATACTATAAGTAAGAGCTAGGAATAAAGCATCCCACAGCCTTTCCCACTGATATACTGTAAGAACTAGGAATTATGCATCACACAGAGTTTCCCACTGATATACTATTAGTAAGAGCTAGGAATAAAGCATCCCACAGAGTTTCCCACTGATATACTGTGAGTAAGAGCTAAGGATAATGCATCCCATAGAGATTCCCACTGTGAGTATTGTGAGGGCTAGGAGAAATGCACTGGACAGAGTTTCCAACTGTGGTACAGTAAGAGCTAGAAATAAAGCACCCCACAGAGTTTCCCACTGATGACCTGAAAGTAAGAGCTAAGATTAATGCATCCCATAGAGATTCCCACTGAATGTACTGAAAATAAGAATTTGGAATAATGCACCACACAGAGTTTCCAACTGATGTACAGTAAGTAAGAGCTAGGAATTAATCATCCCAAAGAGTCTCCCTCTGATGAGCTGTAAGTAAAAAGCTAAGAATTATGCATCACACAGAGTTTCCCACTGATATACTGTAAGTAAGAGGTAGGAATAATGCATCCCACTGAGTTTCTCACTGATATATTGTAAGTAGAAAGCAAGGAATACTGCATCCCACAGAGTTTCCCACTGATATAATGTAAGTAAGAAGCTAGGAATAGTGCATTGAACAGTTTCTTACTGATGAACTGTAAGTAAGAACTATGAATAATTCATCCCACCTAGTTTCCCACTACTGTAAGTAAGAACTATGAATAATTCATCCCACCTAGTTTCCTACTACTGTAAGTAAGAACTATGAATAATTCATCCTACCTAGTTTCCCACTACTGTAAGTAAGAACTATGAATAATTCATCCCACCTAGTTTCCCACTACTGTAAGTAAGAACTTTGAATAATTCATCCCACCTAGTTTCCCACTACTGTAAGTAAGAGCTAAGAATAATGCATCCCATATAGATTCCCATTGAATGTTCTGTAGGAGCTAGGAATAATGCACCCTACAGAGTTTCCAACTGATGTATAGTAAGAAAGAGCTAAGAATAATGCATCCCACAGAGTTTCCCAAAATACTGTAAGTAGGAGCTAAGAATAATGCACCCCACAGAGTTCCACACTGATGAACTGTAAGTAAAAAGCTAGGAATAGTGCACTGAACAATTTTCTTACTGATGTACTGTAAGTAAGACATATGAATAAATCATCCCACCTAGTTGTACCGATGGACAGTAATTAAGAGCTAGGAATAAAGCAGCCCACAGAGTTTCCCACTATACTGTAAGTAAGAGCTAAGAATAATGCATCCCATAGAGAGTCCCACTGAATGCACTGTGAGAGCTAGGAATAATGTACCCCACAGAGTTTCCAACTGATGTATAGTAAATAAGAGCTAGGAGTTATGCATCCCACAGATATTCCCAGTGATGGGCTGTAAGTAAGAGCTTGGAATACTGCATCACACAGAGTTTCCCACTGATACACTGTAAGTTAGAATTAAGAATAATGCATCCCACAGAGATTCCCACTGAATTCACTGTGAGAGCTAGGAATAATGTATCCCAAAGAGTTTGCCACTGATGAGCTGTAAGTATGAGCTTGGTATACTGCATCCAACAGATCTCCCCACTGATGTACTGCAAGTAAAAAGCTAGGAATAATGCACGCCACAAATCTCCCCAATGATGTACTGCAAGTAAAAAGCTAGGAATTATGCACCCCACAGATCTCCCAACTGATGTACTGCAAGTTCAAAGCTAGGTATAAAGCACCCCACAGATCTCCCCACTGATGTACTGTAAGTAAAAATCTAGGAATAATGCAACCCACATATCTCCCCAATAATGAACTGCAAGTAAATACCTAGGAATAATGCACTCCATAGATCTCCCCACTGATGTACTGCAAGTAAAAACCTAGGGATAATGCACCCTACAGATCTCCCCACTGATGTACTGCAAGTAAAAACCTAGGAATAATGCACCCCACAGATCTCCCCACTGATGTACTGCAAGTAAAAAGCTAGGAATAATGCACCCCACAGATCTCCCAACTGATGTACTGCAAGTAAAAAGCTAGGAGCAATGCACGCCACAGATCTCTCTACTGATGTACTGCAAGTAAAGAACTAGGAATAATGCACCCCACAGATCTCCACACTGATGTACTGCAACTAAAAAGCTAGGAAAAATGCATCCCACAGATCTCCCCACTGATGTACTGCAAGTAAAATGCTAGGAATAATGCACCCCACTGATGTACTGCAAGTAAAAAGCTAGGAATAATGCACCCCACAGATCTCCCCACTGATGTACTGCAAATAAAAAGCTAGGAATAATGCACCCCACAGATCTCCCAACTGATGTACTGCAAGTAAAAGGCCAGGAATAATGCACACCACAGATTCCCCACTGATATACTGCAAGTAAAAAGCTAGGAGTAATGCACCTCACAGATCTCCCCACTGATGTACTGCAAGTAAAAAGCTATAAATAATGCAGGCCACAGATCTCCCCACTGATGTATTGCAAGTAAAAGGCTAGGAATAATGCAGGCCACAGATCTCCCCACTGATGTACTGCAAGTAAAAAGCTAGGAATAATGCACCCCACAGATCTCCCCACTGATGTACTGCAAGTAGAAAGCTAGGAACAATGCACCTCACAGATCTCCACACTGATGTACTGCAAGTAAAAAGCTAGGAATAATGCACGCCACAGATCTCTCTACTGATGTACTGCAAGTAAAGAAGTAGGAATTATGCACCCCACAGATCTCCACACTGATGTACTGCAACTAAAAAGCTAGGAATAATGCATGCCACAGATCTCTCCACTGATGTACTGCAAGTAAAAAGCTAGGAATAGTACACCCCACAGATCTCCCAAATAATGTACTGCAAGTAAAAGGCCAGGAATAATGCACACCAAAGATTCCCCACTGATGTACTGCAAGTAAAGAGCTAGGAGTAATGCACCCCACTGTCTCCCAACTGATGTACTGCAAGTAAAAAGTAGGAATAATGCACCCCACAGATCTCCCCACTGATATACTGCAAGTAAAAACTAGGAATAATACACCCCACAGATCTCCCCACTGATGTACTGCAAGAAAAAGGCTAGGAATAATACACACCACAGATCTCCCCACTGATGTACTGCAAGTAAAAAGCTAGAAATAATGCACCCCACAGATCTCCCCACTGATGTACTGCAAGTAAAAAGCTAGGAATAACGCATGCCACAGATCTCCCCACTGATGCACTGCAAGTAAAAAGCTAGGAATAATGCACTCCACAGATCTCCCTACTGATGTACTGCAAGTAAAAAGCTAGGAATAGTACACCCCACATATCTCCCCACTGATGTACTGCAAGTAAAAAGCTAGGAATAATGCACCCCACAGATCTCCCAACTGATGTACTACAAGTAAAAAGCTAGGAATAATGCATCCCACAGATCTCCCCACTGATGTACTGCAACTAAAAACTAGGAATAATACACCCCACAGATCTCCCAACTGATGTACTGCAAGTAAAAAGCTAGGAATAATGCACCCCTCAGATCTCCCCACTGTTGTACTGCAAGTAAAAACTAGGAATAGTACACCCCGCATATCTCCCAACTGATGTTCTGCAAGTAAAAAGCTAGGAATAATGCACCCCACAGATCTCCCCACTGATGTACTGCAAGTAAAAAGCTAGGAATAATGCACCCCTCAGATCTCCCCACTGTTGTACTGCAAGTAAAAACAAGGAATAGTACACCCAGCATATCTCCCAACTGATGTACTGCAAGTAAAAAGCTAGAAATAATGCACCCCACAGATCTCCCCACTGATGTACTGCAAGTAAAAAGCTAGGAATAATGCACCCCACAGATCTCCCAACTGATGTACTGCAAGTAAAAAGATAGGAATAATGCACCTCACAGATCTCCCCACTGATGTACTGCAAGTCAAACGCTAGGAATAATGCACCCCACATATCTCCCCACTGATGTACTGCAAGTAAAAGGCTAGGAATAATGCATGCCACAGATCTCTCCAGTGATGTACTGCAAGTAAAAAGCTAGGAATAATGCACCCCACAGATCTCTCCACTGATGTACTGCAAGTAAAAGGCTTGGAATAATGCATGCCACAGATCTCTCCACTGATGTACTGCAAGTAAAAAGCTAGGAATAATGCACCTCACAGATCTCTCTACTGATGTACTGCAAGTAAAAAGCTAGGAATAATGCACCGCACAGATGAACTGCATGTAACAGGCTTGGAATAATGCACGCCACAGATCTCTCAGCTGATGAACTGCAACTAAAAAGCTAGGAATACAGCATCACACAGATCTCCCCACTGATGTACTGCAAGTAAAAAGATAGGAATAATGCACCTCACAGATCACCCCACTGATCTACTGCAAGTAAAAAGCTAGGAATGATGCACCTCAGAGATCTCCCCACTGATGTACTGTAAGTAAAAAATAGGAATAATGCACCTCACAGATCTCTCCACTGATAAACTGCAAGTAAAAATCTAGGAATAATGCACCCCACAGATCTCACTTCTGATGTCCTGCAAGTAAAAAGCTAGAAATAATATACCCCACAGATCCCCCACTGATGTACTGCAAGTAAAATACTAGGAATAATGCACCCCACAGATCTCCCCATTGATGCACTGCAAGTAAAAAACTAGGAATAATGCACCCCACAGATCCCGCCTCTGATGTACTGTAAGTAAAAAGCTAGAAATAATGCACCTCACAGATCTCCACACTGATGTACTGCAAGTAAAAAGCTAGGAATAATTCACCCCACAGATCTTCCCACTAATGCATTGCAAGTAATAAGCTAGGAATAATGCACCTCACAGATCTCCCCACTGATGTACTGCAAGTAATAAGCTACGAATAATGCACCCCACAGATCTCCCCACTGATGTACTGCAAGTAAAAAACTAGGAATAATGCACCCCACAGATATCCCCACTGGTGTACTGCAAGTAAAAAGGTAGGAATAATACACTCCACAGATCTCCCCACTGATGTACTGCAAGTAAAAAGCTAGGAATAATGCACCCCAAAGATCTCCCCACTGATGTACTGCAAGTAAAAAACTAGGAATAATCTACCCAACAGATCTCCCCACTGATTTACTGTAAGTAAAAAGCTAGGAATAATGCACCTCACAGATCTCCACACTGATGTACTGCAAGTAAAAAGCTAGGAATAATACACCCCACAGATCTCCCCACTGATGTACTGCAAGTAAAAAGCTTGGAATAATGCACCTCACTGATCTCCCCACTAAAGTACTGCAAAAAAAAGGCTAGGAATAATACACACCACAGATCTCCCCACTGATGTACTGCAAGTAAAAAGCTGGCAATAATACACCCCACAGATCTCCCCACTGATGTACTGCAAGTAAAAAGCTAGGAATAACGCATGCCACAGATCTCCCCACTGATGCACTGCAAGTAAAGAGCTAGGAATAATGCTCGCCACAGATCTCCCCACTGATGTACTGCAAGTAAAAAGCTAGGAATAATGCACGCCACAGATCTCCCCACTGATGTACTGCAAGTAAAAAAACTAGGAATAATGCACCCCACAGATCTCCCCACTGATATACTGCAAGTAAAAAGCTAGGAATAGTACACCCCACAGATCTCCCAACTGATGTACTGCAAGTAAAAAACTAGGAATAATGCACCCCACAGATCGCCCCACTGTTGTACTGCAAGTAAAAAGCTAGGAATAATGCACCCCACAGATCTCCCTACTGAAGTACTGCAAGCAAAAAACTAGGAATAATACATCCAACAGATCTCCCCACTGATGTACTGCAAGTAAAAAGCTAGGATTAATGCACGCCACAGATCTCCCCACTGATGTACTGCAAGTAAAAAGCTAGGAATAATGCACCCTTCAGGTCTCCACACTGATGTACTGCAATGAAAAAGCTAGGAATAATACACCCCACAGATCTCCCCACTGATGTACTGCAAGTAATAAACTACGAATAATATACCCCACAGATCTCCCCACTGATGTACTGCAAGTAAAAAATAGGAATAATGCACCTCACAGATCTCCACTGATAAACTGCAAGTAAAAATCTAGGAATAATGCACCCCACAGATCTCACTTCTGATGTCCTGCAAGTAAAAAGCTAGAAATAATATACCCCACAGATCCCCCACTGATGTACTGCAAGTAAAATACTAGGAATAATGCACCCCACAGATCTCCCCATTGATGCACTGCAAGTAAAAAGCTAGGAATAATGCACCCCACAGATCCCGCCTCTGATGTACTGTAAGTAAAAAGCTAGAAATAATGCACCTCACAGATCTCCACACTGATGTACTGCAAGTAAAAAGCTAGGAATAATTCACCCCACAGATCTTCCCACTAATGCATTGCAAGTAATAAGCTAGGAATAATGCACCTCACAGATCTCCCCACTGATGTACTGCAAGTAATAAGCTAGGAATAATGCACCCCACAGATCTCCCCACTGATGTACTGCAAGTAAAAAACTAGGAATAATGCACCCCACAGATATCCCCACTGGTGTACTGCAAGTAAAAAGGTAGGAATAATACACTCCACAGATCTCCCCACTGATGTACTGCAAGTAAAAAGCTAGGAATAATGCACCCCACAGATCTCCCCACTGATGTACTGCAAGTAAAAAACTAGGAATAATCTACCCAACAGATATCCCCACTGATTTACTGTAAGTAAAAAGCTAGGAATAATGCACCTCACAGATCTCCACACTGATGTACTGCAAGTAAAAAGCTAGGAATAATACACCCCACAGATCTCCCCACTGATGTACTGCAAGTAAAAAGCTTGGAATAATGCACCTCACTGATCTCCCCACTAAAGTACTGCAAAAAAAAAGGCTAGGAATAATACACACCACAGATCTCCCCACTGATGTACTGCAAGTAAAAAGCTGGCAATAATACACCCCACAGATCTCCCCACTGATGTACTGCAAGTAAATAGCTAGGAATAACGCATGCCACAGATCTCCCCACTGATGCACTGCAAGTAAAGAGCTAGGAATAATGCTCGCCACAGATCTCCCCACTGATGTACTGCAAGTAAAAAGCTAGGAATAATGCACGCCACAGATCTCCCCACTGATGTACTGCAAGTAAAAAACTAGGAATAATGCACCCCACAGATCTCCCCACTGATATACTGCAAGTAAAAAGCTAGGAATAGTACACCCCACAGATCTCCCAACTGATGTACTGCAAGTAAAAAACTAGGAATAATGCACCCCACAGATCGCCCCACTGTTGTACTGCAAGTAAAAAGCTAGGAATAATGCACCCCACAGATCTCCCTACTGAAGTACTGCAAGTAAAAAACTAGGAGTAATGCACCTCACAGATCTCCCCACTGATGTACTGCAAGTAAAAAGCTATAAATAATGCAGGCCACAGATCTCCCCACTGATGTATTGCAAGTAAAAGGCTAGGAATAATGCAGGCCACAGATCTCCCCACTGATGTACTGCAAGTAAAAAGCTAGGAATAATGCACCCCACAGATCTCCCCACTGATGTACTGCAAGTAGAAAGCTAGGAACAATGCACCTCACAGATCTCCACACTGATGTACTGCAAGTAAAAAGCTAGGAATAATGCACGCCACAGATCTCTCTACTGATGTACTGCAAGTAAAGAAGTAGGAATTATGCACCCCACAGATCTCCACACTGATGTACTGCAACTAAAAAGCTAGGAATAATGCATGCCACAGATCTCTCCACTGATGTACTGCAAGTAAAAAGCTAGGAATAGTACACCCCACAGATCTCCCAAATGATGTACTGCAAGTAAAAGGCCAGGAATAATGCACACCAAAGATTCCCCACTGATGTACTGCAAGTAAAGAGCTAGGAGTAATGCACCCCACTGTCTCCCAACTGATGTACTGCAAGTAAAAAGTAGGAATAATGCACCCCACATATCTCCCCACTGATATACTGCAAGTAAAAACTAGGAATAATACACCCCACAGATCTCCCCACTGATGTACTGCAAGAAAAAGGCTAGGAATAATACACACCACAGATCTCCCCACTGATGTACTGCAAGTAAAAAGCTAGAAATAATGCACCCCACAGATCTCCCCACTGATGTACTGCAAGTAAAAAGCTAGGAATAACGCATGCCACAGATCTCCCCACTGATGCACTGCAAGTAAAAAGCTAGGAATAATGCACTCCACAGATCTCCCTACTGATGTACTGCAAGTAAAAAGCTAGGAATAGTACACCCCACATATCTCCCCACTGATGTACTGCAAGTAAAAAGCTAGGAATAATGCACCCCACAGATCTCCCAACTGATGTACTACAAGTAAAAAGCTAGGAATAATGCATCCCACAGATCTCCCCACTGATGTACTGCAACTAAAAACTAGGAATAATACACCCCACAGATCTCCCAACTGATGTACTGCAAGTAAAAAGCTAGGAATAATGCACCCCTCAGATCTCCCCACTGTTGTACTGCAAGTAAAAACTAGGAATAGTACACCCCGCATATCTCCCAACTGATGTTCTGCAAGTAAAAAGCTAGGAATAATGCACCCCACAGATCTCCCCACTGATGTACTGCAAGTAAAAAGCTAGGAATAATGCACCCCTCAGATCTCCCCACTGTTGTACTGCAAGTAAAAACAAGGAATAGTACACCCAGCATATCTCCCAACTGATGTACTGCAAGTAAAAAGCTAGAAATAATGCACCCCATAGATCTCCCCACTGATGTACTGCAAGTAAAAAGCTAGGAATAATGCACCCCACAGATCTCCCAACTGATGTACTGCAAGTAAAAAGATAGGAATAATGCACCTCACAGATCTCCCCACTGATGTACTGCAAGTCAAACGCTAGGAATAATGCACCCCACATATCTCCCCACTGATGTACTGCAAGTTAAAGGCTAGGAATAATGCATGCCACAGATCTCTCCAGTGATGTACTGCAAGTAAAAAGCTAGGAATAATGCACCCCACAGATCTCTCCACTGATGTACTGCAAGTAAAAGGCTTGGAATAATGCATGCCACAGATCTCTCCACTGATGTACTGCAAGTAAAAAGCTAGGAATAATGCACCTCACAGATCTCTCTACTGATGTACTGCAAGTAAAAAGCTAGGAATAATGCACCGCACAGATGAACTGCATGTAACAGGCTTGGAATAATGCACGCCACAGATCTCTCAGCTGATGAACTGCAACTAAAAAGCTAGGAATACAGCATCACACAGATCTCCCCACTGATGTACTGCAAGTAAAAAGATAGGAATAATGCACCTCACAGATCACCCCACTGATCTACTGCAAGTAAAAAGCTAGGAATGATGCACCTCAGAGATCTCCCCACTGATGTACTGTAAGTAAAAAATAGGAATAATGCACCTCACAGATCTCTCCACTGATAAACTGCAAGTAAAAATCTAGGAATAATGCACCCCACAGATCTCACTTCTGATGTCCTGCAAGTAAAAAGCTAGAAATAATATACCCCACAGATCCCCCACTGATGTACTGCAAGTAAAATACTAGGAATAATGCACCCCACAGATCTCCCCATTGATGCACTGCAAGTAAAAAACTAGGAATAATGCATCCCACAGATCCCGCCTCTGATGTACTGTAAGTAAAAAGCTAGAAATAATGCACCTCACAGATCTCCACACTGATGTACTGCAAGTAAAAAGCTAGGAATAATTCACCCCACAGATCTTCCCACTAATGCATTGCAAGTAATAAGCTAGGAATAATGCACCTCACAGATCTCCCCACTGATGTACTGCAAGTAATAAGCTACGAATAATGCACCCCACAGATCTCCCCACTGATGTACTGCAAGTAAAAAACTAGGAATAATGCACCCCACAGATATCCCCACTGGTGTACTGCAAGTAAAAAGGTAGGAATAATACACTCCACAGATCTCCCCACTGATGTACTGCAAGTAAAAAGCTAGGAATAATGCACCCCACAGATCTCCCCACTGATGTACTGCAAGTAAAAAACTAGGAATAATCTACCCAACAGATCTCCCCACTGATTTACTGTAAGTAAAAAGCTAGGAATAATGCACCTCACAGATCTCCACACTGATGTACTGCAAGTAAAAAGCTAGGAATAATACACCCCACAGATCTCCCCACTGATGTACTGCAAGTAAAAAGCTTGGAATAATGCACCTCACTGATCTCCCCACTAAAGTACTGCAAAAAAAAAGGCTAGGAATAATACACACCACAGATCTCCCCACTGATGTACTGCAAGTAAAAAGCTGGCAATAATACACCCCACAGATCTCCCCACTGATGTACTGCAAGTAAAAAGCTAGGAATAACGCATGCCACAGATCTCCCCACTGATGCACTGCAAGTAAAGAGCTAGGAATAATGCTCGCCACAGATCTCCCCACTGATGTACTGCAAGTAAAAAGCTAGGAATAATGCACGCCACAGATCTCCCCACTGATGTACTGCAAGTAAAAAACTAGGAATAATGCACCCCACAGATCTCCCCACTGATATACTGCAAGTAAAAAGCTAGGAATAGTACACCCCACAGATCTCCCAACTGATGTACTGCAAGTAAAAAACTAGGAATAATGCACCCCACAGATCGCCCCACTGTTGTACTGCAAGTAAAAAGCTAGAAATAATGCACCCCACAGATCTCCCTACTGAAGTACTGCAAGTAAAAAACTATGAATAATACATCCAACAGATCGCCCCACTGATGTACTGCAAGTAAAAAGCTAGGATTAATGCACGCCACAGATCTCCCCACTGATGTACTGCAAGTAAAAAGCTAGGAATAATGCTCCCTTCAGGTCTCCACACTGATGTACTGCAATGAAAAAGCTAGGAATAATACACCCCACAGATCTCCCCACTGATGTACTGCAAGTAATAAACTACGAATAATATACCCCACAGATCTCCCCACTGATGTACTGCAAGTAAAAAATAGGAATAATGCACCTCACAGATCTCCACTGATAAACTGCAAGTAAAAATCTAGGAATAATGCACCCCACAGATCTCACTTCTGATGTCCTGCAAGTAAAAAGCTAGAAATAATATACCCTACAGATCCCCCACTGATGTACTGCAAGTAAAATACTAGGAATAATGCACCCCACAGATCTCCCCATTGATGCACTGCAAGTAAAAAACTAGGAATAATGCACCCCACAGATCCCGCCTCTGATGTACTGTAAGTAAAAAGCTAGAAATAATGCACCTCACAGATCTCCACACTGATGTACTGCAAGTAAAAAGCTAGGAATAATTCACCCCACAGATCTTCCCACTAATGCATTGCAAGTAATAAGCTAGGAATAATGCACCTCACAGATCTCCCCACTGATGTACTGCAAGTAATAAGCTAGGAATAATGCACCCCACAGATCTCCCCACTGATGTACTGCAAGTAAAAAACTAGGAATAATGCACCCCACAGATATCCCCACTGGTGTACTGCAAGTAAAAAGGTAGGAATAATACACTCCACAGATCTCCCCACTGATGTACTGCAAGTAAAAAGCTAGGAATAATGCACCCCACAGATCTCCCCACTGATGTACTGCAAGTAAAAAACTAGGAATAATCTACCCAACAGATATCCCCACTGATTTACTGTAAGTAAAAAGCTAGGAATAATGCACCTCACAGATCTCCACACTGATGTACTGTAAGTAAAAAGCTAGGAATAATACACCCCACAGATCTCCCCACTGATGTATTGCAAGTAAAAAGCTTGGAATAATGCACCTCACTGATCTCCCCACTAAAGTACTGCAAAAAAAAAGGCTAGGAATAATACACACCACAGATCTCCCCACTGATGTACTGCAAGTAAAAAGCTGGCAATAATACACCCCACAGATCTCCCCACTGATGTACTGCAAGTAAAAAGCTAGGAATAACGCATGCCACAGATCTCCCCACTGATGCCTGCAAGTAAAGAGCTAGGAATAATGCTCGCCACAGATCTCCCCACTGATGTACTGCAAGTAAAAAGCTAGGAATAATGCACGCCACAGATCTCCCCACTGATGTACTGCAAGTAAAAAACTAGGAATTATGCACCCCACAGATCTCCCCACTGATATACTGCAAGTAAAAAGCTAGGAATAGTACAACCCACAGATCTCCCAACTGATGTACTGCAAGTAAAAAACTAGGAATAATGCACCCCACAGATCGCCCCACTGTTGTACTGCAAGTAAAAAGCTAGGAATAATGCACCCCACAGATCTCCCTACTGAAGTACTGCAAGTAAAAAACTAGGAATAATACATCCAACAGATCGCCCCACTGATGTACTGCAAGTAAAAAGCTAGGATTAATGCACGCCACAGATCTCCCCACTGATGTACTGCAAGTAAAAAGCTAGGAATAATGCACCCTTCAGGTCTCCACACTGATGTACTGCAATGAAAATGCTAGGAATAATACACCCCACAGATCTCCCCACTGATGTACTGCAAGTAATAAACTACGAATAATATACCCCACAGATCTCCCCACTGATGTACTGCAAGTAAAACGCTAGGAATAATACACCCCACAGATCTCCCCACTGATATACTGCAAGTAAAAAGCTAGGAAAAGTACACCCCACAGATCTCCCAACTGATGTACTGCAAGTAAAAAACTAGGAATAATGCACCCCACAGATCGCCCCACTGTTGTACTGCAAGTAAAAAGCTAGGAATAATGCACCCCACAGATCTCCCTACTGAAGTACTGCAAGTAAAAAACTAGTAATAATACATCCAACAGATCGCCCCACTGATGTACTGCAAGTAAAAAGCTAGGATTAATGCACGCCACAGATCTCCCCACTGATGTACTGCAAGTAAAAAGCTAGGAATAATGCACCCTTCAGGTCTCCACACTGATGTACTGCAATGAAAAAGCTAGGAATAATACACCCCACAGATCTCCCCACTGATGTACTGCAAGTAATAAACTACGAATAATATACCCCTCAGATCTCCCAACTGATGTACTGCAAGTAAAAAGCTAGGAATAATACACCTACATATCTCCCAACTGATGTGCTGCAAGTAAAAAGCTAGGAATAATACACCCCACAGATCTCCCCACTGATGTACTGCAAGTAAAAAGCTAGGAATAATACACCCCACATATCTCCCAACTGATGTGCTGCAAGTAAAAAGCTAGGAATAATACACCCCACAGATCTCCCCACTGATGTACTGCAAGTAAAAAGCTAGGAATAATACACCTACAGATCTCCCAACTGATGTACTGCAAGTAAAAAGCTAGGAATAATACACCCCACAGATCTCCCCACTGTTGTACTGCAAGTAAAAAGCTAGGAAAAATGCACCCCACAGATCTCCCCACTGATGTACTGCAAGTAAAAGGCTAGGAATAATGCATGCCACATATCTCTCCACTGATGTACTGCAAGTAAAAAGCTAGGAATGATGCACACAACAGATCTCTCCACTGATGTACTGCAAGTAAAAAGCTAGGAATAATGCACC
This sequence comes from Loripinus fragilis, assembly GCA_964019695.1. Lineage (NCBI taxonomy): Eukaryota > Metazoa > Mollusca > Bivalvia > Lucinida > Lucinidae > Loripinus > Loripinus fragilis. The sequence continues at coordinate 50,855,101 of OZ026521.1, read as the reverse complement.
CCACAGAGATTGCCTCTGATGAGCTGTAAGTAATTTGCCCTATCTGTATGATTAATAAGAATCTTATGTCCATTTTGATGCAATTAAAATTATGCTGATCCGTTATAGAATATTAAGATTTATGTTGATCTATATCATGATAAAGCCAGGTTATTAGGATCCACACTTTTTCATTCACACAATTGTGCTTGACTCGAGACCGAAGGGCCGTGGGTTCGAGCCTCACCGGCGTCACTGCGTTGAGGTCCTTGAGCAAGACACATTTATCCTAGCTAAGTACAGGAAGACCCGTCCCTGTTTAACTGAAAGATTGTTTATGGGACGTAAAGAATCAAATCAAACAAACAAAATCATTCACACAATGAATTCATATTAATAATGATACTAGTTTGGCTGGAAGTCAGGAGTCCGTATAGTGTAAATAGCTGGTAAAGTGCTTAGTGTGTGCTTATAAGAGAATGAGGGTTTGTAAGATGAGTACAATATATTTTTGTATTATAACATTTACTATATTATTTAAATATAGGATTGATATATTGAATAGACCTTATATGGATACCTCATTTGGATATAATGAGAAACTGAGATGGTTTGGTTAACTTGTAACGTTCAGCAAGGAGATTTTGACTCTTATTAAATTCGGTGAGCAGTAGAGGCTAAGACAAGCCTGCGCACATGCCCATTCTCAAAATGGCTTTGCTGTACTTATTAACAAAGTAGGGATGAAGATGGAATATCAGATGAAAATTTAGACCTCTAGCTAGCCCCGCCAGATAAGTTATTAGGATATTTTAAGGAGGAGTTTGCACACATGTGATGAGTACCCAAAAGTCATGGGCTAAGCTCAAATCATTTTCAAAGTAAATGTATGAATTTAGTTACAACCACTCAACTACCAGGTTGACAAAGAAGTAGTTCACAAACTGGAATTTTAATATGTAGCTGTCATGCAAATATAAACAATTTGTAGTAAATTGTCAGATATTTTAATACTGATTGGCAGTTTGAGATGTTTAAAAGATGCAAAGACAATGGACATGAAACTTGGTATAAATGTAAATTTCAAATATTTTTTTTCAGTGTACGAGGGTGATCCAAGAAGTAATGCGAACACATCCATATCTTTGTAATGAATGCAGACCCAGCTTTTAAATTCAACCAATAAAATAAGCCTGTATATTTGCACTGTGCATGTGTAATGTCACGAAGCCCCAATAGTCCAGGCGCTGATTTCTGTACAGGCCTTAGTTTTTAACTTGGCACAACTTACCTGCCAGAAAAGGTTTGACTGCAGAAATGCAATCCTGGGGTCTTCTGCAATACTCCTAGGTACGTCGTACAGTTAAATTGTGGTAGCAGTTTTGCTGTATGACATCATCTTTGAACGTACCCTGCGCTTAATGAGGCTTAGATAAATTGAGAAGAAAACACGCCTCACGTTCAACCATTGCTTCCTATTCAGCATATTTCCTTTTAAATTGATACATTACATGTATGCAATGGCATACGACAGTAAAGCAATATAAAAACTTTGTATATATGGTATATTAGACGTGAAAATGACCAAACGGAAGGGGTGATTTACCCCACCCACCTGAATATAATGTATCTAAATTGAAAAAGAAATGAAATCTTCCCCAATTCTTAATTTATCAAGTAAAATAGCATATTTATAATCGTATTTAAACATTATTCTTATAGTATGTTGGTCATGTTTTGCATTTGTTACAAATTAAAGAAAGAACTTACCACCTGAAATGACAATTCAGGAATGCGTGTATTTCTCAATTTTCAGTGTACATTCTCTGCGGCAATATATAGTGTATCTGTGACTTATACTAAATTCTTACATATGGACATGACTATAGCCTTAAAATTATTAAATGAAGTGCAGCAAACAGCCAGTATGCGTTTAACCATAATACAACATGATAATACAGTTATAAGCGTTACTTACTTTCAAACGAATTACTATTTAATGCTGTAATATCATTGGAATATGGACTCCCAATCGACCCCCACAAAATTATGTTTGTAGACTGTAAATTTCTAAAACCAAATTATATTAGCCACATTATAAAGTGTGTAAGCTTTTCAGCGGATAAGGCGTTACCCTGCAATAGCCAAATTCACTACGTTACCCTTAAAGCTGCATACTCTGTAACTATGAACATTTTTCGCAAAAAAAAAAAAATCTTTTTAAATCATCTGTAAAAGTAGAATTAAGCTATGTTTTCACAATAAAAGTGTTCAATACAGCTGAAAACTGCATGGAAAAGTGAATTTTCTTATCAAATAGGTGTGTTTTTCTCTTGTTGGTAATTATTTGCGTCCCTCCAATAATTCTAGACCGTTGAATTTTAACATAAATGCAGTTGTTTTGATAGTGATAACTTGTTAAGATTTACGAAAATGGTAAACTGTTTACCTGAAATTGAGTATTTTTACTGTGTTCTTGAAAAATAAAAACATTATTTTTAAAATTAGAAGATCAAAAGTTACAGACTATGCAGCTTTAAATAATAGGAATTCCTATAGTGTTAATATCCATTTATTTCTTATTTTTACTTATCAATATGAACTTTTATTTGAGAGAAAATTACTAGCAATATGAATTTAAACTAATTTTGGCACCTGTTATTACAGTTATATATGTTACTTTCTGCTAAATACAATATTTAATGAAATGGCAGCACTATATCACCAATTGTGTAAGCCACCAAAACACATGCAATTATAGCTTGTCAGCTATTGACTACAATAACTATATTGATAGCTATGATTTGGAAAAAAAAACTTATACTTAATTCCTAAAATTACCTTTTTTATCTACAATATTGGTTGATATCGAGAAACGAAACATTAAGGCAAATGTTAATCCTTGCCAAAGTAAAAAAAACTGTTTGAATCGTAATGATTTCTGTCCATCATATGACAAAAACATGCCTATTCATATGGTTAAAACCGCTCTATATCCAATCATTATCCAGTTCGATGAAGAAACAATACAACTGATGTGAGTAACATATACAACAAAAGTATTTAACCCATATTAGACTAGCGTTCTTTTTGTGGGACATTGACAAATAGTACAGGCCAAGACCAGATCCCACAGACTGCAATGTTTGATCAGATTCTTTACTGTTTGATTCATTACAATGTTCTATTAAAATTTTGCATAAGAATGAAAAACAACACCCAACAACCCTGAAGACGAAAATGAATTGGTCCATTTGATAAAAGTGGGAAGTATCATTCGACTTAATAGGGTTAAGGAGATAGTGACATTTATCATACGCTTTGCCTGGTTCTGCAATGTTATAGAGCACTGAAACAGGATATTTTTCCAAAGTTCTTTATGGTTATACATTTTAGAGGTCAATGCTTATCACTTAGAACAACTCTCTTGCATTGTAAAGATTATATTGTAGCTGTTAAACAATTAATGGACTCAAACAAATGATTTGAAATTTTGTTTTGCATTATTTCTATCAATTAGGCTTAGTCCAAACGTGAAAATTGTTCATGTAAAATCATTGCGATGTTCAGCATGTCAAATGAGGACATAATCATTGATGCAAGAGTGGCATCCCATTTATCCTTTGTATGTTCCAAATCAAACTAAATAGATGATAAATAGTAACATAAATAAAATATCAAATTAGCCCATTTGATTTTAGTTTAGCAATGAATGCTCGTGCGCGCCTGTAAAATATGTCATTAAACACATCAGAGCTTTTGCTGCTTGTATATGTAGATGAAGACAAACGCTAGCTCCACTGCATCAGCATAGGGGATTAAACGATGCATTTGCTCATGTGAGGTGGTACCAAAATCACATATTGTTCAAATCTGCAATTGAGCATGTATAAATTACATAAGAGAGGTCAGCATTTTTTTTTGATTTTATGAGATCGAAATTAACACTTGTGCTACTGTCAAAGATCATATCGAAGATAAGATATTCAAAATCTTGTATATTATATCACATAACATATACAACAATAGAGGCACTGCTTTATCAACCTCTAAGATTTATACTTACCTTTAAAAGTAATAGAAGTATGATTTCTTTTTGAAGGAAGCATTGCAAATATGACTTGCATAATATATACTTTCATGCATCCTTTCTAGACATGCATTTAAGTCTTTCATTGATGGCAAAGACCATTGCCAAAGTGTTTGTAAGAACAATTGACTCTTTGAATGTCTCAATAAATAAATAACCTTAACATGTTTTGTGCTTTTAAATAATTTCGTATTTATGTGTAATGCATTTGTTTTCTGTCTGAAGAAGCAATATTTCTTTTTAAGAAAAAGCTGCGCTGATTTTATTTTTAAATCACTTATTCATTCTTATGTTAAATACATATAGTGCTTTAATATCAAGAATTATATTTATAAGACTCCTGTAATAATTTGGCCATGCCACATTCTGTATAGTGAAAATTATCATCAGTTATTTAAGCATTGATTGCTAAAACTGAGTACGATCTCATGACTGCATGTTTTTAAACGGTTTATTTTTCCATGCAATATCTTAAAGAACATTTTAAAGTATATTTTACATTACCTGATTGTCAAAATGTCTTATTCAGCCTGACATAACTCTTGACTGATAATGCCATATGTGTTAAAATAGTTTCTTAAGCAGCAATTAACATGTGTTCCTTGGATATGATCATATCACACGAGATCGTTGTCATCCATTATAACTGATTTTACCCATTTTCTTGGAAATGTTTCTTCAATATAAACATCTCCTTATAAAGTGATATTAGTTTAGCAAATGATCATAGGTACTAAAAGTTTCATTTAATAAACTATAAAAGGTATGCTGAAAATAAACTAAAATCTCTTTAAAAGCTGAAACAGGCAATGTGTCATCATCTGCATATGCATGTAAATGCCAGTATACAATGTGATTTTTAGAGATTATATGTAAAAAATAACTGATTACAGACACTTATAATGCATAACCTCTATTGTAATATATATAAATTGTATCCCACCAACTCTTAGGTAATTGATTTTGTCTGGAATGTAAGCGAAGACAAATAGTATAATCTTATTACCATCTCTCTAAACATTTAGTAATTTGTATTTTTTATATGGGAAATTAACCTAGGTATTATACATGGAGCTAACTTATATTATGTTACTGACTTTCTTTGCATTATGTGTACAATAGTAAACTAGGTACATAAAAATACTTTCAAATGACTGATGGACCTTCATTCAATAAAACTTAGTTGTGTTGTTTTTCTCCTGCCATAAATATTACAAAATTCTATATCCTTAATATTTTAGCTTTTCAGGGCCCAATCGTGAACTATCTTTGATAACATTTAGGACAAACATAGGACCTTATAATATTTGATATGGTTATATATGTTACTTTGATAAATTTGACAGATATGGAATGTATTCAAGTACTACTAAAGAGCTGCCTATTTCTTTGTTTATGTGTTTTAGAATCTTTAACTTTGGACAAATCAAAATGATATTTCATGTAGATGAAACCTTAAAAAATTCTTTATTGCAAATGTAAATGTTTATATATATAGTAACTTAATAAAAACTGATAAATATTTTAGAACAAACTGCTGTCTTGTTATAAATTTAAAACAGAACAGGCTTGAAATTAAATGAAATACCATATGACATATAATATAAGGTATTTAGCAATATATATAGGAAGTCCTAATGTTTGTAATGTACGTTACATATTGTCTTACGCGCATTAAAATATGGAACTTTACACCAGGAACGCAGTTAAGTATAGCTTTCTACTATCGTGTATCGATTGAATGCTAAATTATGATTTAAAACGTCAGCAGAGTGTATTGCATGCTAACTTGCAAAGTGAAATGGTTCTAACCATATTCACCATTTTAGGGGGTAATCATATTCATCAGCTGATAATTCTTAAAGTAATTATGATAGAAACAAGATGTTTGCAGTTTTGAAACAGTCAGGTAATTATCTTTTCCAAACATGGTATGTAAAACGTATATACCCATTAAAGAACTTATAAAATTAAATTTTGACCAAAATTAATTGATTTTATAAGGCGTAATTGAAGATATAACGTAAATGACAGTTATAACATAAAAGTCGTGCTTTTGGATGCAAACAATTTATTTTCATAATTGTTTAGGTCCTTATCGAGGTTTTGGCAGTAAATAACGACCGTATATACCATCTGGATACAACCTGGATGCCATTTCTTATTCAAATGTCGCCATTTTGTTTTTTTATAGTAAAAAAGGGGTAGCTGTACAAAATGACTCATCCTGGAAAACTGCTACCACAATTTGACTGTACGACGTGCCTAGAAATGTTGTAGAAGGGTAGTTCTAACTAGTTCTGAAGTCAAACCTTTTCTGACTGGTCAATTGTGCCAAGTCAATTTTCAAAAACCTAGCTCCTTGACTACAATGATGGGTTACAATCTAAGGAGGATTTGATTCGCCAAACCAAACTAAACATGGCCGCGATGATGTCTACAATTTGAAATTATCGTTTATATAATTAAACAACAGATGTATTGTGTTTATAATACCTTATGTTTGAAAATCCATAAAGCAGCAAAGTAATATTGTTGCCACGTGCTTTTCTATGTTGCCTAGCAACACCAGATGACAAAAATATCACAATATCGGCCTGGTTTGAAAAAGATCATATGTTTGATGCATATCTGGCACAGATAAAATGGTATATATGGGTTTGTATGCCTATATAATATCTATCGAAGTCTTAAAATTCAGAAAATAATTCTTTTAAAGAGTTTACCCCTTTGTGCTACCAAACATGGGTATTTCAGAGACTGGGACTGTTTTGAGCTATCAAAAATGACAGATAATCCAGGGGGTTCAGATAGTAATATCTTATTTACTTATGTGGTGCTTAGCTAATCATGCTGTTTTCAAAATATCTATTACAGGGGTAAATGCACTTTCAAATGAAATGATTATTGACATAATTTTGCTGTGCTTATGGCACACAATTTCATCTTGAAAATTAGTTTTGAAGCGTGGCCAAGGTACTTTACCTTGCAAATTCTTGTTGCCAGGCAACAGGAATTGCCATGTGATTTATCAAAAAAGTAATTGAATCTCAAAGAATCGATAGTTGATCATAATATACATGTAAACCATTTTTAAAAATACCAAATGTGGAAGAAATAACAGATGGGTTCGCATTACTTCTTGGATCACCCTCGTAATATGTTGTAGGTACACATTGGAATTGCCCCACGTGTTCCTACAACATCTTTACAATAAATTAGCTGTTCGCCATAAGCTATTTAAAAAAAGATTCTCAACTACTTTCATTGTTTCAGTAAAATGAGCTGATAGAAAAGAACAAGTTTTCATATAGTTTGTCATGTACCTGGATGACAGTAATAGACTGTCTATTTTATGCTTTTGACAGCTTATTTTAAAATGTTTTATTGCTTAGTTGGTAGTTACATGGTTGTAAACTTCCAATTATATTGAAAATGTTGCTTGTGTTCTAAACATCTCTACAATCATTTGCTTAGATCACAGATTTTGATTAGATTTGAGTAGATATAACATTTGAACTTGATAAAAGAGCTGATTAAGTTTCTATAACTATGTTCAAGATCATTACCAAATTTTAACCACCTATCATTATACTACTCAAAATTTGATAAGCATCATGATTTGATTTTTGTTTCCAGGGTATTGATGGAATACCCTAATTTCTGTTATAGATATGTAGTACAATCATTGCTTTATTAATGTGATGAATTTTGTTTGAGTTTTCTCCTTGCATCTTTCGCAAAATTATGAAGTCATCAAAATACCCTAAAATTGCCTCTGTGTTGGTGGATAGTTTGTTTTCTTCATTCGTTTAGCCCGCACTTTCTGTTGCCTTTCACTCTAAAAATGATTTGATGACTAAAATGCTGCATCGTTGAAGTGTGATATAGACTTTTTGAATTTTCCAGAAATTTGTGATTTTTTTTAAAAACACAATTTTTTACCCCCAATTTTTATTCGCTTAAAATGTTCTTTTTACTGGGAGTATGGAACTGAAAACAGCTTCAAGATACGCACTTTTATTTAGGGTTTGCAGCGTTTCAAAACAATTGTATTGGAATAAAAAATTGTAATGGGAATTTGCTTTTCATGATGGAACTATTTCAATGAAATATTTTTGAAGCGCTGTACAGAGCAAGCCAGTGCGTGTTTTCGAAATAAGTTTTCAGTTCCACATTCCCGATACAAAGAATAACAAAAAATCATGAGTATCTGCAATTTTCAAATAGTCTGTATTTGACTTCAAAGATGCAACATTTCAATTAACAAAACATTTTTGGAGTGAAATGCAACAGTAAGTTGGGACAAACCTATAAATCAGACCCGGTATTCCACAGTCACAATCGCAGTTTTGGGGTATTTTGGTGAATTTGTATTTTTGCGAAAAATGCAAAGAGAAAACACAATTTATCACATTTATCACACTAAGACTGCGCTACATATCTGTAACAGACATTTGGGTATTGCATCACCAGGTTACCCTGGAAGCAAAAATCAAATCTTGATGCTTATCAAATTAAGAGTAATTTAAGTAAAAAAAGCATCAGACATATATTGTCTTGTGAAATGTTGGTTGGACTGAAAGCACATGCTTATAAAATAAGAGATTGTAAATTTGGTATTAGTTTGATAAACTTATCCTATTTTTCAACGTCACAGCTTCATGATGCTGATTAAGAAATAGATCAGCTCCAGCAGTGAATTGTTGAGTAATAATTCACTGTTTGGAGGTCAGTTGTAAGAAAATCAAATCACGAGCGCGCAGCGCGAGTGATTTATCTTCGTACAACTGACTGACAAACAGTGAATTATTACTCAACAATTCACGCACTGGAGCTGATCTATTTTGATTCTAACACATAATAAACGACGAAAACACATTCGAAGTCTTCAGCTTCTTCCAACTTTCCGCCATTGCACCCAAGAACTCCCGCCAATACTTAGACTACGTCGCATGCGTTTACATGTAATTGTAACGTCTTTCAAGCGTAAAAACGACGTTACACAGTCTAACGCATTGAATGACGTGATTTTCCAGTGACGTCAGCTATCACACACTTTAGCCGTGAATTATTGTATGCTACATCACAGATTGCTACTGTTGGCTCTATAGGCGAGGTGTGTTAGAATTGTGGGTATAGACCAGACCCCTGTATGAGAGGTAATAGTTATAGAATAATTTTCTTACTTTGCAACTAAATCATATGTTCTGGGTACCCAAAAGAATCATCTCTATGAGATGGTTCCTTTGCACATCCAAAAACATGTGTTAAAACTGATGGATAAGAAAATACATGCATTTGCAATTTATCTGGACCAATGACAGATATGTTTAGGAGACCTGTATTTTCCCTGTGTATTAATTTGTAGATATGCTGGTCAGGTAGGATACATTATAGCCAACATGAAGAAAGTTGAAGAGGCTCAAGTAGGAGATACATTACATCATAGAGGTGTTGAAGTGGAACCACTACCAGGGTTTAAACCAGCTAAACCAATGGTAAGCTTGATTAAATAAGTTGTAACTTTTATAACATCATTCTTCATAGCTAAAACATCAGTGAGTATGACCAGGAAATGCCACAATTACAAATGCACAATACAGCTAGAACACCAGTGAGTCCCTTTACGGGCAATCACTGTTTGATGTCATTCATCTGCTCAGTTCTGCTTAATTGTCATCATAATGAAATTGAGTGATCATATTTTATTGAATTTATCAAACAAGTTGAGGAAAAAGAGATAAATGTGAGGCTTGCTAAGCATTTAATCATCATTTTGCAGCAAGTTTAATATATTCAACTACATTCAAATACAGGAGAATGAATGTTAGAATCTGTTTATCATATGACACTGAAAGTACTTTGAAATCACAGTAATGATGGGATATTGTTAAGATTGTACCACATTTATGCCACATTGTTAAGGCTTCATTTACGTAACGTCAATAGTTGTTCATTAAACATGGCACTATATCACTCCCGGACGCAATGTCATGTGATAAGGATTTTTCGATTCATACCTCACTCCCTAAGTGTTTTGTGTATTTTGCAGGTTTTTGCTGGTATTTTCCCGTCAGATCATTCTGATTACCTTGGACTTCGAGCTGCCTTAGAGAAACTTACTCTCAATGATTCTAGTGTTGAATTAAATGTGGATAGCAGGTACGACCATACTGTAATGGAGGTATACATGTCCTCAAATAAGCTTTTTTTCATATGGTAAATTGTAATTATTTTCAAATTCATTAATATCTAGGAATCCATTCAAAGTGTGGGTGTCTCTGTGTTTTAAGTTTATCAAGCTTAAAAGAATTGTCTAGAGTTTGCATTTAATATGGAGCATCCATTAGATGAGAAAATGTTAAAATGGCTATGTGGTCTAGGTCACGACAAAAATAACTTCTGTCACCATTTTAGGTGGAAACTTTTAAAAAATATATCCAGAACCCAAAAGAAAGTGAGTATGACCAGGAAATGCAACAATACTTACTACAGACTAACACAGCACAATGAGGAAGAGACACAGAACACTAACAGTAACATGACATCAAAAGGCAGTCAAAGTAAGCCAAGTGGCTCTCTCTTCTCCAGCAAGATGATTGCAACATAAGAAACAACACTAAGTACTGCACAGCAATACAAGGACCAAACACAAAAGAAAACACAAAACAATGGGAGCAAGAAACTATTCAAAAATCTTCATTTCTCATACTAATGGGCCAATCACATTTGGTCTAGGTATGTCTAATTAGGGATATGGGCCTTACAAAATGTGTTCAAATGATGATCCTAGATTGATCTTGACATTGTCAAACCTTATATGAAGGTCATCCTCATTATTGTGGCTCGGTGCTAGGTGAGTGCTTCAGAACCTAAGGTCCTCTGGTTTATATGCAGTTCCGGTAAAGAAAGAATTGTTTCTTGCTTCTCAGCTAAACACGTTAATTTGCTATTTTGCGGAGAAGTAGCGGGAATTCAAGCTGGCCTGCTCACCTGGGCGTGGATGCTGTAACCTTATTGGTGCTTTTTTCTGGGAGAAATTAAAGCTGCAATGGCTTAAAATAATAATTTGTTTTTTGTTCACATTATCAGTTTACGTATGATTAGTATTAAATTTTAATTTAAAAAAATAAAAACCTTGTATTATTCAAAACTGACATCGACTTCAACTTTTTCTCAATAAATGAAATGGTAAATACTAAAATACTGAACTGATTTTGAAGACCAAGATGAAATACATGTGTGGCCTTTGGTCAGGGTCTGCACAATTCCCTAAGGCAAAATATATCTTCAAAAAAAGATATATAATAGAATTTTGAAAATTGTAACCTGTTACCCCTCAATATGCACACGGAGCCATCCTTACTTCATTGTAACAAATTTTATAGAAATGTCCATTAATCTACAAAGGGTTTAATTGATCTGAAGTAATTTTTCTCTTTTCAATCGTATTTTGTGGGTTAGAATCTTATTAGAATGAATAGAATACACAGTTCAATATAACTTATTCAGTCTATATTTTAATAAAATACAAAGATTTCTTCAGTAGAAAAAACAACTGAATTATGTGTGGTAAAAGAATTTAATTTTAGTCCTGGGTATGACGTTAAACTGCATCCCCCGAATCTGGGTTAAGAGGCTGCCATAGCCTGGGTGGCAGAGCTAGATGGCAGCCATCTACACACCGATGGTTTTGCATCCTAGCTATTGTGGCTTGGCGGACGACTCTGTATAAGAACAACGGCAAGGCACACTGCCCGAGTGAGGGAACGGCGGAATCTCAGAGGCCGTCAAAGATCTGAGTTGGGATGTCAGCTGGGACAGGCGATCCCAGAAAAAACCTTAGTTCCAAAAACAATCATGGCAGAATCAACAAATGAAGTCACGTTAGGCGATGCTGGCAGAAACCAGATTTCTGTCAGTGGCGTCTCTGGCTTGGCCCCCTCTCAGGTGTGGGGGGCAGGGTCAGGCCATTGCGGCAAATCCAGCAAGCATCTGAGAAATTTCAGGGTGGGCACTCTTAATGTGAACACTCTAAAAGGGAGGGTCTGCGAGGTGGTGGAAACACTATCTCGGAGAAAAGTAGACCTTTGTTGTGTCCAAGAGACCAGATACCGGGGTGGTCATTGCCGTATAATAACGGGCAAAGACTCAAGGTACAAACTGTTCTGGTCTGGAAACAACAAGGGTACTGCTGGTGTTGGAGTGTTTGTGGCGGAGAAGTGGATAGAGAAGGTATTTGGGGTCAAGCGAGTCTCCGACCGGATCATCCTGGTGAAGATCATAGTCGGTCAGCGGGTGCTTTGTCTTCTGTCTGTCTATGCCCCACAGTGTGGTCTCAGTGATTCTGTAAAGGATCTATTCTACGACCAACTTAGGGCCGTGACTGCAATGATCCCAGCATCGGAATTCCTCATCCCATGTGGTGATTGGAATGGCCATGTAGGCAGTACAGGCTCCGGTTACAAAGAAGTTCATGGAGGCTATGGGTATGGCAAGCCAGACCCTGATAGTGAGGGTGAGAGGATCCTGGAATATGCACTAGCATATGACCTGTTCCTCGGTAACACATGTTTCAAGAAACGTGACAGTCACCTCATCACATACAGGTCGGGTAATACAGCAACCCAGATAGACTTCATGTTATTTCGAAAGAGCCTGCGCAAACTTGTTATGGATGTGAAGGTGATTCCTGGAGAGGAGGTTGCTCTGCAGCATCAGCTCCTTGTGTGCGACATGATGATTGATATGCCACCCCAAGTTAAGCGCAAATTCACCCTACGTCCAAAAGTGTGGAAGCTCAGAGATCCTCAAACGTGTAGCCGATTCCAGGAAGTCTTCAAGGCACATGTGCCCGCTGTGGAAACTGAAGCGGCTACTACTACTGAGGAAATCTGGGCGAAACTCAAGACAGGTTTGCTGAAGACAACAGAGGAGGTGTGCGGCACAACAAAGCCCCACCGATGGCGACGTGAAACTTGGTGGTGGAATAAGGAAGTAGATGACGCCATCACAGCTAAGCGCCAAGCTTTCAAAGCATGGAAGGCTGGCAAATGCACACGAGCATCATATAACACTGCCAAGCGCATCTCCAGACGTGTGGTGCACCATGCACGCCACGAAGCAGATAAGGTGGTCTATGAGGGCATTGACCACAAGTCGTCTGATATCTTCCGCCTCGCCAACCAGATGAGGAAAGAGAATGTTGATGTTGTAGGCGACAAGCCAGTGAAGAATGACACTGGGGAAATGTCAATGAGTGAGGAGGCAAAGCAGAATGCATGGGCTGAACATTATGAAAGGCTTCTCAACGTTGAATTTGATTGGGACCCTGATCACCTGTCCAATGAACCTCCGTTAGAAGGCCCGCCTATCCCAATCACTATTGACATGGTGAAGAAGGCCATCTCAAAGATGAAGTCGGGCAAAGCTGCAGGTCCATCAGGCATAGTGGTGGAGATGATCAAGGCAGCAGGTGATACAGGGGCCACCATGATCCAAGATCTTGCTACTGCGATTAACCGTGATGGCAAGGTCCCAACTGACTGGGAGGAAAGTTTCATTGTCTGCCTTTACAAGGGCAAGGGTGATGCTTTGGATAGAGGCAACTATCGAGGCCTCAAGCTGACTGAGCAGGCCATGAAGATCCTAGAGAGGATTGTCGATGGTCTCATAAGACAGGTGGTGTCTATTGACGACTCCCAGTTTGGCTTTGTCCCAGGAAGAGGCACTACAGATGCAATCTTTGTGGTCCGGCAGCTGCAGGAGAAATACTTAGCAGTGAACAAGAGGCTTTATATGGCCTTCGTGGACCTAGAGAAAGCATTTGACCGTGTCCCTCGGAAGGCTATCTGGTGGGCCCTGAGAAAGCTAGGCGTTGAGGAATGGATTGTGCGGTTAGTCCAGGGAATGTACGCTAATGCACAAAGCCGGGTTCGTGTTGGTGAGGGTTTCAGCAAAGAGTTTGAGGTGAAGGTCGGGGTCCATCAGAGATCCGTACTCAGTCCCTTGCTCTTCATCATTGTGCTGGAGGCCTTGTCACGTGAGTTTCGGGCAGGTGTTCCCTGGGAGGACCTATATGCAGATGATCTTGTCATCATTGCTGACTCCCTAGAGGAATGTGTCAGGAGGCTCTTGATATGGAAAGAAGCCATGGAGAAGAAGGGATTGAGGGTGAATGCAGGAAAGACAAGAGTCATGATCTGTGGTACAGGCCTGGACCTCTTGCAGAGTTCAGGAGAACACCCATGCGCTGTCTGTCGTACAGGAGTAGGCAACAACAGCATCTACTGCAATGGCTGCAAACTTTGGGTGCATAAGAAATGCAGTGGGCTACAAAGACTGACACCAAATCCTGATTATAGGTGTGCACGGTGCATGGGAAATGCTCGCCCTATTGAAGGCAGACCACAGAGTGAAGTCCAGGTTGGACCTGATAAGCTTGAGGTGGTAGCTTCCTTCTGCTACCTAGGTGACATGCTTTCTGCTGGTGGAGGCTGTGAAATGGCGGTCACTACTCGTGTGAAAACCGCCTGGAAGAAGTTCAGGGAGCTACTACCAGTTCTCACATCCCGCCACCTCTCTTACAAGACCCGTGGCCATGTGTACAGCTCTTGCGTGGGGAGTGCCATGCTTCATGCCAGTGAAACTTGGCCACTTACCAAGACGAACCTGCAGCGCTTGCAACGCAATGATAGGGCCATGATCAGACAGATCTGCAGTATCAAGCCAGAGGATGTGGCCAGGGTAAGGTCAAGCGAGCTACTGGCAAAGCTTCAGCTTGAGGACCTGGAACTCATTTTGAGAGAGAGAAGGCTTCGCTGGTTTGGGCATGTGGCGCGTTCGAGTGGTGCAATCAGAACAGCAAATGATATGCAGATTGACGGTAAGTGGGGGGCAGGGAGGCCCAAGCAAACATGGAAGAAACTGACAGAGAAAGACTGCCGTGAGTGGAAGCTCACCACAGTTGACCCTCAAGAAAGGAGCACCTGGAGATCAGGTGTGAGATCTGCTATGCGTGCAGCTAGCCAGTTACCTGGAAAGGGGCCCACTGATGTGGATGATGCCCCTGCACCTGCACGTTAATCAAAAATCCAATTATGATGATATGATGAATGAATAATAATTATTTTTGTTCATGGGCACAAATTGAACTCTTGGCCTTCTGGTGTCGTCTGCTGATAACTTTTGCAAACAGTTTAGACCAAGATCAGACCTGACATTATGCACAGCCTGATCTGTATCCATATAAATAATCTTGGAAAAAACGGAGACTTCAGAAATAGAGACAACCTACAAAACTGTTTGACACTTGAATAGTGTTCCTGAGGAAATATTTTGAAAAGGTTGATATTTTTCTATTAAAAAGTTTGGACCCATATCAGGCAAGATTGAGCAAGTAAGCATGAGAGGCTTTTAATCATTTTGTGCAGACTCACCTGAGTGGTCGTTGTTCAAATTTTGGTCATCACTTCTGTCCGTTTTCAAAAACGTGACCAAAATTTGAGCAGGTGCATGAGTGGTCTGAGTTGTAAGAATTGTTGCTAGGAAATAGGATTTTGTTGCCAGTGAACGACAAAGGCATATACCATCTGTGCATCAGGTGCTGTTGTTATTCACTCTCTGAAATGTAGACTAACCAGATTATACTGGTCTCCCATTGGGCTACTTGTTGTTACTATAGCAATGGTATGTATATCATTTGTATTTATTGAATAAAATATGTTTAAACTAAACTAAGATAGATAATTATCAGACTTTTACACTTTGGTTATTCTCCTAATAAACCAATCAACAGAAATTTGTGACAATGCCTGTTTGATTCCTAATGTATTTATATTGCAAAACTCTTAAAATGTTCATGTTTCTGTAACTGTTTAAGCGGAAATCATAATACTAGAAAGAAAAGATAAACCTAATGAGACAGCACCAAAGGTCAAGCTGACCTTTCATCCGAGGCCTCTCATTTTGGACTGCCATATACGTTTCTTGGAAATCACTGGGCTGTTTGAACTTAAATTTCATATGGAGTATAATACTATTTAGTAGAAAAAAATATATATAAATATAATATATATTTTAGGTCACTTGACGAAAATGGCCACCATGCAAAATAGGTTTAAATAATAAATAAGCCTAAGTTGCCCTTGACCTCAGGGCCCCAGATAAGAGTGCTTATTGGAAAACTATTTTCTTTATTTCCATCCAAAACATATGTTGTGGGTACTCAAAAGAACCATCTAAATGAGACTGTTCTTTGGAGCACACAAAACACATGTTTAAATTGATGGGAAAGAAAATAATTACATTTTTACGCTAAAAAAATTGCTTATCTGGACCTATGCAAGTTGACATATTTAACATTATTAAGGAGATCAGGTGAGAGCTTCAGGTCCTTTAGTGTGAAGATGTGCTTGATTTTTCAGTCCTGCCCTAGGTCAAGGATGGCGGCTGGGTTTCCTAGGGCTACTACATATGGATGTATTTGTAACCCGTCTAGATCAGGAATACAACAAGTCTGTGATAGTGACAACTCCTAATGTACCATATAAAGTGAAAATCAAAGGGGCCAGGAACATCAAGGCTTATCATGCTGATGAATTAACAATACTGAATCCATGTCATGTAAGAACCTTAACTCTTTACCTCCTAAACTCCAGCTGTTAAGTTTTTAGAACTAATTTTTCAAAATAACTTTTTTATCTTCAATTTTAGCAAAATGTGTTTGCGATGAAAGTTGTAGAGGAGACTTTCTGCAAATTTCTCCAAAAGGTCTGGTGCTTGTGGCGCAAAAAGATTTTTGTGTAAATAGATGAAGATTTGGCAATAAATTGGATTTGTCCTAAATTCTAAGTATTTTATTGACAGGTAAAATTCCTATAGGCCTGACAGAAAGGGGTAGTCTCAAAAAATATTTGTAAGCTGTGCATATCCTGTTATACAAAGGTTGTGCATAACATAAAACTGTGGTTAACACACTCAGAATTAAACGCCAATATGAAGAATCAACTTTAAGCAGGCTCATTTGTAGGAGCAAAGGTTGCGTTTTGGCATGCCATGCAATTTTTCTCTTATGCATGTGCTATGAAATGAACAGTTTTGAGATGAGCCCATACGCTTAACGCACAAGCTAATCAGGTTTGATTTCTATTATATTTGAACAAGCCATACATGGCTTTAGTAATTGAATTAGGGCAGTGCAATGTAACTTTTTGACTGACATCTTGGACTTGGTTTATTTGCATTTGCTTAAAATGTTCAAAGACTGCATCTAAGCACAGAGGAAACTGCGGCATCTTGATGTTGGAACTGTTTGGAGAAGTTGGGCAAGATGTTCCTGAATTCTTTTCCTCAGATAAGTTTTTAGATAAATAGCGCAGTAAAAAGTTATCGTGAAAGAATAGGTCTAAAAACATTACAGCTGGAGTTTAGTGTCCTCTGCTGATTTGACCCAGATCAGGCCCAACAAAATGTCACGCCTGATCTGGGTCCAATCTGTTTGACACTTAAATGGTATTCCTGATAGAATTTTGTTTAAAAATGATTTTGAAAAAATCAGCAGACAACAAAAAAGCATGAAAATTTTTCCAAGTTGCAAAGAATTAAAAGTGGATTCCTTTGGTAATTTGCTACTGTAACATTGAATCCAGATCAGGTGGAATTTCTCTGATTTCTAATTAAAATATGTTGTAGGTACGAATCAGAAATGACCTTTTCATTTCATTTTGATACTTTGAATGTTGTAACTTGTTAACCTTTATTTGTGGATCTTATCAAGTTTAAATTAAAAGATACATTCTATCAAATAAGAAAGACCTGTATCGGTGAAAGGTGTAGACTCAGAACAGTCCGTGTATCAGTGTAGTATGATCAAAGCCTTCCATGCTGGCATGCACAAAGTATAGGTTTATAGAATGAAATATTAGAATTGTAGCCCCACTATATGGCTGTGCATGCAGGGTTTAAGAGTGACTTTACCTAGATACAATAACTACTATTTTGGCATGAGCT
Organism: Loripinus fragilis; assembly: GCA_964019695.1. Lineage (NCBI taxonomy): Eukaryota > Metazoa > Mollusca > Bivalvia > Lucinida > Lucinidae > Loripinus > Loripinus fragilis. The sequence continues at coordinate 50,837,019 of OZ026521.1, read as the reverse complement.
GACTCATATTATTTAAAGAAATATATAAGTAGCATAGGTTTAGATAAAAAAAATTTTGTGCATGAAATTGTAAATATTTTCTTACCCATCAGGTTTAACATATGTTTTGGACGCTCAAAAGAAGTTTCATTGAGATGGTACTTTTGAGTACCCACAACATATGTTTTGGTTGAGAATTAAAAAAAATATTGTTATGGTACACACTTTTAACTAAAGTCCTGAAGTAGTGATTCTAATGATACATTATCTTCATGCTAATTCCTGTTAAATCAAAATATTGATAGCTCAAAGCGAAAGCTATAGTCGTTATGTACTTTTAGCTAACTTATTGCCTTCTAGTGTCGTCTGCTGATAAGTTTTGCAAACAGTTTGGACCCAGATTAGGCCGGACAAACTGTCGGGGCTGATCAGGATCCAAACTGTTTGACACTGATGGTATTCCTGAAATAATTTTAAAAAAAATTGTTTTGAAAAAAATCAGCAGACAACAAATAAGCATGCAAAATTGCATTGGCACGAAGGGTTAACAAGATATGGCAGTAATTGGTTTTATTTTATCATCAGCAGTCAGTTCAATGCATATCAAATGTGAATAAAATTGGTATTTTTCTACTGTAACAGTGAAAAAATATTGTATTTTATACTTAGCAGTGAAATCAATGCATATCAAAAACAAATAAAAGTGATATCAATCTAGTGTTTCCCCCAGCCCTCAAAAAGGGCATGGTAAAGTTTCAAGGAAAAAGGCACTTTAAGCGCGCAACAACAGGCTACGAGGGCACTTTTGAACGCACGGCGACAGGCTAAGAGGGCATTTTTAAGTCCCAGTTTGAAATTGAATGTGGTATTGTCATATATAAATTTATGTCCCTTAGCATAATGCAGCTGTTATCTGTACTTTTTAAATACAAAATATACTACTTATTTAATTATTATTATTATTATAGAATTTTCTAACCAGTTTTGGGAATCCTATTTCAGTACACACTCATTATGTTATTTTTTTTTTTTTAATTTTTAAAATTTATCAGAATCACATTATAATGGGAATCTTATTTTCTCCATTGCAAAGATCACTTCCTAAGTTTTTAACCAGACTGCCTTTCTTTCCAGTACTTGTTTTGACAATCTTACTTGTACCTGGTTCCAGCTTCACTTTAAATAATTGGGGTATTGTCATCAAAGTGATGTGCAGGGTTTTACAGGACGCAATATCCTAAGTCTTATATGCATAAATCATTAGATAGGACCCCTTAATTCACCTTACCTGCGTCCGTTTGGACGCAGACGTATTTGTTGCGCCTTTCATTAAAATCCCAAATTTCAAACTTATTTCCTAACGATTCGGGTTTTTCCATATTTACAGGCTATCTATAAATAGATAGGACAGGTGCTCTTGTTTAACCAATAATATCGGGAGGTGTGTCAAAACAGTCCAATCAAATTCTTGTTGCTATGGCACTTTGAAATCTCATCATGTCTTGCTCCCGCTCTGAGTTATCGATCAACATAGACGCTTGTCGCCTATTGGGTTTTATTACAATCAAGCGTGTAAATGAATTGAAATAAACGGCTGCTAAAAATCAGAACAGAGCGATCTGAGAAACTTTTTTTGCAAAAGAAATGCAGAAACGGATCACGAACCATCCTCTAGCGGCTGTTCGGAGTCAGATAAGTCCGAAACATCTCAAAAACCAGCCCAAAAAAAGATAAAAAATTCCTATCTAGCTGGTTGGGTCGATACAAAAGGTTGAGATACCAAAATGACTTGATGTTTTGCGACACCTGTTTGACAGCTAAGGCCTGTTTGAAACCCTTCACGGAAGGTCCATATATAAAAAGATGGGACCCCCATTTACAATGATGGGACCCCCGTCATAATCAAAGTTGAGTCCCAAGGACCCCCAAAGATTCAACTTGGTGTAAAACCCTGGATGTGTGGAAATTGTCTCAGGTAATTAGTAACCATTGTAAAAGGATTAACACTGAGTAAATATTGTAACAGCAGGTGTCTTCCCAACCACTTCAGGCTTCAAACTGAAAATAACTGTAACTTCCTTAGTTTTTGTCAGATTTTCATGATTTTTTTACCAAAATGTAGGGCATTTTAAGTAGTTTAAAAAAAAGGCATGGCGCTAGGCAAAAGGGCATGGCGCTAGAGAAAAAGGGTATGGCCTGACGCCATGCTAAAACTGGCTAGGGGAAACACTACAATCACTAGTGAAATGATATGAATCACTCACTAGTGATTGATATCAGCCTATATTTTCACTGTAACGTTTTTTGGATCACTTCTGACTTTTCCATTCACTTAATGCAGCTCACTTCAAAAGTTCAAATCTCTATAACTTTCTTATTTGTGAAAAAAAACATCAAGTGTGGACAGGCATTTTCTTAGTTAGAACATGAGGAACATTTTGATACCAAAATATTTCAGATTTGCTGAATTTTTTCCATTTTGCTTTTTCAACACCTCCCGCTTCAGTGATTGAGGCAATGAATGTAACCTATGCTATGTAACGTCATCAACAAATTATGACGTTGTTTATGACATCTCTTGTCTCGCACCTTGATGCTGAATGAATTTCTTTTTATCTGTAAATCCTGATGACTATAGATTGATCCATGACAAATACTCCTTTGTTCTCTTTTACATTATTGTGACTCGGCTTGAAGCATCATGGTTAATTGATTAACTGTAAATCTTCTAAAAACTATAAAATAAAAAGAAAATTTACTTTTTTTTAGTAAATACCAAATGTCATCTCGTGATTTGAAAACATCGAAATTTTCATACGTACTCATGAAAATTCTGACGTTTTCAACACACTCGATGAAATATATTTGGTATTCAATTCAAAAAAGTAAATATCCTCTATGTATTTTTTCACTAGTGACAGATACAATTGATATTTTCACTGTAGCAAAACAAGACTTTCTTGACAATTATGGGACTGGTACATTTTTCAAAAGGTTTTACATGAAGGATGTTTGCTAGAAATGACGCTACATAATGATGTCACTGTTCGACAGTTCGCGCGTGATGCCTATCCTAAGGCACACTCAATAGTCTTTCTTTAAATGCTGATTTCTTACATTTCATTAGTTAAAAGATAATTCTAAGCCTTTTTCTAGGTGCAAACTTTGTTTACACCCAATGTTATACCTAATAAACACACTGAAAAAATTCGGTTGTGCTTTCTGTAATTTCCGTTGAGTATAAAATAAAACCAAAATTTACTTTTTGCCAGTTTGCTCGTGACGCCTATCCTAAGGCACACTCAATAGACTTTCTTTAAATGCTGATTTCTTACATTTCATTTGTTAAAATATATAATTTAAAGCCATTTTCTAGGTGCAAACTGTGTTTACACCCAATGTTTTTCCCAATTATCACACCGAAAAAGTTAGGTTGTGCTTTCTGTATTTTCCGTTGAGTATAAAACAAAAAAAATACCTAATATATTTCATCTTGTTCAGTGAAAATATCAGCTTTTTCACTCGTGTTACGCACACGTAAAAAATACTGATTTTTTCACCGCTCTCGATGAAATATATTAGGTATTCACCCCAAAAAAGTAAATATCCTCTATATATTTCCCTTTCAGTTGCCTGATCCTTCTATGGTAACTAACTACTATGAACCAATGGTAAATGGAACTATAATTGCGCCAGATGAGTATTTTGGTGACATCGTCTCCCTGTGTCAGGTAGGGTTCTCTCATCTCAGTAGGATTATAACTCATGTCATGAGTACCTGTTAGACCATATTCCCATTATTCACCACAACTGGCATCTAGCTCAGGCTGCTCACTTAGTCTGCTGATCAGGGTTAATGGTGTTTGCTGTCATGATTATAGTAGTCTCAAGTGCATTTGAATATATGCAATGGATGTAATAAGCATATGACATTTTCAGGATTAAAAATATTGGCAGGTTAAGGGTTTAACTCTTAAAGCGCCAAGAAAAAAATGCATCTGAAAATGTTGTCTGCTGAAGTCGTCTGCTATAAATAATTGCCTAGCATTACTGATGAATTAAGTATAGAAGCAAACAGCGTAGACCCACACTGGGTCCACACTGTTTGCCATGGAGGCTTCTTAAACATTTCAGCAGAGGAGAAAAGCAGACGACTTTTGTTGCGATTGGCGCATTAAGGGTTAAGATGTCTTGAAATAGATCAGATATCATAGGGTATTTTTCTAAATTCTTGTTCCTAGCGTTTTCAAAGAAGAATTAGGGGACATAGTTTTCAGCTTTTTGTGGTACTTTGTCTGTATTGCATTGCTTGTGTTTCCCTTTGACACCAGGACATCAAATAAAGGCAAAGCAATTTTATACTAAATCATAAGCATTACCTCAGGCTAGTGTTTTCGAAGTTGATTTCTAAATATTTTTAAAGCGCCAAGAAAAAAATATATCTGAAAATGTCGTCTACTGAAGTCGTCTGCTGCAAATAATTGCCTAACAGTACTGACGAATTAAGTATGAAGCAAACAGCGTGGACCCAGAACAAACTGATCCTATAGGATAAGTCTGATCTGGGTCCACACTGTTTGCCATAGAGGCTTCTTAATTATTTCAGCAGACAAGAAAAGCAGATGACTTTTGTTGCGATTGGCTCTTTAAGGGTTAAGTCTCTTAGAGGTCCTTGAAAAATCCTTGGATTTATCCTAGTCTTACCTGTATAAACCATGTTGTAAGCTATACTTTTAAGTTAAAACTACTAAAGAATCCTGACACACACTGTGTGTCATTTGTTTGGTAGTAAATGAATACGATACACACTTGTCTTTCCATTGTGTAAAGCTGAACAAAGGTAGAATAAGATGCACTGAGATTATTTGAAAAGATGAACTATTTTCAAACGTTAGCTATCAAAACGTCATGTAACCCCTAAAATCAATTTTAGCAAGAACACAGAAATCATGCAAAATTCACCAGAAACTGCTTTAGTGTGATTCTTTGTTATTTCACTGACATCTTCTTGGCATTCAAATATAGCATGCAAGCATCGTTCAACCTGAAAGCCTATTTTCATTTTCATTACGTCAATTTTTCGTTATCAGCGTTTTATGAGCTTTTAGAAAGCACTGCCACTTTATCAACTTTTTTTTCATTTTGTATGATGTTTGGAATGCATTTTGACAATGTTTCAGTCCTTTTGAACTCCGTAGCTGCCGCCTATGTCCATTTAGCGACGTCAAGCATTACAATGACATGCTGATGTGAGTTTACTGCAAAGCTTGAAATTCATACATGATTAAAGTAAAGTGTAACCAATCGGAACTATAACAAAGTAGACAGCACACACTAAATGGCAACATACGTTGACAAAGAAAAAATCGGTTATTATCCAGAGTTTACGTTGTTCCTTAATTGACGTTAAACTTTGTTTATTCCGCTTTTACCATTTAACGTGACGCAAAACATTAGTTCTGATCTTTGAAAATGCATTCTCTAACAATGACTAGTTGACTCCAAGTCATTTCAGTTTCTAAAAATTGCTTAAACAAAGGAATAAACATTGTCGTTTAAACAACGTCAAAAGCGCAACTTAAAACCTCCATATCTTACGTCATAGCAAGAAATTGCAAAATTTTAAAATGCACTTTTGTCTGTACTGGTATTGGCATTGCACACATGAAACAAGTTTAAAAAAAATATCTAGACATACACTCCTGAGGCAAAAGTGATAAAAACGGTGTTTTTGACGTCGTGACGTCCTGTTCTATATTTTATAAATATGTTTTCTCGAAGAATACTTTCTAATGTCTTGTTATTTAAATAAGCATATCTGCTTAGCTCTATAATGTTTTATTTACGAGTTTGAAGCAAGTAAAAAAAACAAGTTTGAAGCAAGTAAAAAGTGTCAAGTTATGGGGCTGCCTAGCACAGTCGGTAACGTGTCTGGCAACATCTGCAAGTCTTCCTGCACATCCAGGGGTTGCGAGTTTGATCCCGGCCCGGTCCCATATTTCGTGAAGATTGATCATGAAATAATTTCTACAGTCATTCTCCTCCCTTCCGCTGAGTCATTCAAGAAGGGTTGTTGTCAGATACAAGCGAAAGTATGTGCACAAAGTACTGGTTAACTGCTTGTTCAAGATTGCCCAGGAAAAAGTGTGGTTAGGTGAACTGACCGTCCGCCATGACCATAGCTGTTGACTTGGGATGTAAAGCAACAAAACAAACAAACAAAAAGTGTCAGGTTTCTTTAGTAGTTCAGTATTCATAGACTGTACATCACTGAATGTTGAATGTTGTCTCTTCATTTGCAGGAAAGAAGAGGCACTTATCCTCAATATGAATATATCAGTGATACAAGGGTTATATTTAAGACTAGACTACCACTTAATGAAATACTAGTGGACTTCTTTGATTATCTAAAATCACTATCATCGGGATATGCAAGGTATGTATTTTTCAATGAATTGCAGAATTGACACATTGATAAAAACCAAATAAATAAATTTCATTCCTATTTTAATCTGCCATGAACTAGGAAATCACTCTAAAACCTTGAAAAGTACATGCATGGTCTTGTCGAAATGTATGTGATGGGCTGACCTTTTTGTTGGACAACATTTTTATTTGATTTGGTACCAAGATGTATAGACAAGTAGTTGAGATTCCCATGGTCACTAATTGTGCTCCCCTGGTTGCCGATTTATTCCTGTTTAAATTTGTTATGAGAGAGACTTTATGATGTCTCTTTCTGATGATAAGCAGACTGATATTATTGATGCTTTTAACACTACATCCAGATATTTGGTAGATATTAAAAAAACATTGATAATGTTTATTTTGACAATATGGTAAGTCAAATATACCCTTCAGAGCTCCAACTTAATAAAGCTAATACCTCTGATACCAAAGCTACATTTTTAGACTTGCATTTGTCAATTTCTAGTGACATTGTTTCTACCAAAATTTATGATAAACGTGACGTCTTTGATTTTGAAATTGTCAATTTCCCATTTTTAGATGGTGATGTTCCTCATTCTACATCCTATGGAGTATATATCTCTCAACTCATTCCTTTTGCTAGAGCATCTAGCCATGTTGCTGACTTCAACACTCGCAGTAAATTGTTAACTCAGAAACTTCTTGAACAAGGCTATCGGTATCATAAACTTCGCGAAACCTTTTCTAAATTTTATAGACGATACTATGATTTGATATCTGAATTCCAAATTAGACTTAAATCTCTCTTGCGCCAAGGACTTTTGGAACCTGAATTCTATGGTGACTTGGTGTATAACTTGAAGAAGATTGTTGGCTCTAATATTTTTTCGGCGCATTTCATTAAATCAATTTCCAATTATAAAAAGATTGGCTATAACAATGTAATGCAACGGACTGCATGCTTGGTGGTCAACCCAATCACGGTTGGCAACTTTGCTTTCCTCTTTAATTGCAAGCCTGTGAATCGGACTTCAGACTCTATGACGGTTCCAACCTAAAGACTTACCTATTGATGAGATGGTAGAGGCCTGATACTTTGGCTGTTGTCAGACCCACCGGGGTTTACCTGTTGGATATCTTTTGCTTCAGTATTCAGTTTTATTTTATACTGTTGAGTCCTTATCTTTGCTTTAAGTCCTTTTTATATCTTGATTTATATGTTCTTGAAGATTATGCATTGATTATTTAGGGGTCTTTCATGCAAACCAAACATCTATGTGTCTTGATCCACATCTGAACTAAGGGTGAGGTTGGCACGCCATGAATCCCGTTTAAGCCCTTCAGTAAATACTTTTACTGACTGTTCCAAGGCGGTGCTTCATTTATGGATCATTTATGCTATTTCTGTCTTGTTTTTGTTATGCTTTTGTGCGTGTCTGTTTATTGATGCCTTGTGGTCACATGCTGGGAAAGGGCTGACCTCTTTGCTTTTTTGTGATGTCTAATTGTGAAGTTTTTGCTTTCCCATTGGTATCCCAGGTCAGGTGTGGTGCTTGATTGTATCGATTCCTGATCTTTGCCCTTTTTCTTACTTTGAATTTTACTTTAATTTTCTGCAGGCCTTCACTCAGTTAATGGATACCTAAATTAGTCTAAAACTGGTGTTGAGTAACAATTTTATACTGATTTTCTAATACTAATTTCTTCATTATCTCAGTCTAGCATTTTAAGATTTTAATGTGTAAATCAATATTTTTCATAAAATTGTTGTCCTTGATAAATCATAAGAGAGTCTTTTAGAAGTCTTTGAATTTTATACCAATATGCCTGTATGAACACTGAGTCTGTTAACTCTGTTGCTGAATTCTATTCAATCTTCAGATATTTCCAGCATTTACTGTAGTTGATTATTTTCAGTTTTGATTATGAAGATGCAGGCTATGAGGAATCCGACTTAGTTAAGGTGAGCTCAAGTTTTGTACACTTGATTATACCCCCGGTAAGAAGTATATAGGGGGTATATAGTTTTTGCCTTTTCTGTAATTTTGTTTGTTTGTTGGTTTGTCTGTCTCTAAACTTTTTTTTCCGTCAAAGATTTCTCAGCAACTACTTTGGTTAGGATTCTGAAATTTGGTACAAAGCTTGCTAGTGATTAGTTGTACTGTGTAACAAAAAAACAGCCACATATTGCTTAGCAGTCCCTTTATTTGTTCATTTTTCTTTCTCTCCAATGGAAATTTCTGTCACAGATTTCTCAGCTCCTATTGGGGCCAGTGTTTTAAAATTTTGTGTACACCTTCAGGAAGGCAAAGTGTACTGTGTAAATGGGAATTAAGATGCTAAACCTCAATTTTCCTTCTTTTACAATTTTCCCTCCTGTCACTCCTATATAACACATATGGACATTTTTTGTCAGAGTTTACTCAGCAACTACTTGATTTAGGATTATGAAATGTACACTTTCAGGTAGGCAAAGTGTATTGTGTAAATGAAAATTAAGTAGCTAATCCTCAATTTGCCTTCTTTTTTCAAATTTTCATTTTTTCCTTCTGTCACTCTTGCTTCCTAGTGCATTTATATGCGAAAAATGTTGAAATTGTCATTTTTCCATTTTAAACTGTTAAAAACAAAATCATTTTACTTGCTAGATATATTTATCCTAATGATACATTGGTTGTAAATAAGTACCAAAGGTCAAGCTGACCTTTTGACCTTTCATTTTAGACTGCTACCTACATATCTAAACATAGCCGAGTGAAGTCAAATTTTATATAGAGACTCCTTAAGGAAAGGAAAGTAAATTTATAACAAATGTTTATGGTCACATGACCAAGATGGCTGCCATGGCCATATAAGGTAAACACTCTTTAAATATCTTCTTTTCTGGAACCAAAAGGCCAATTACCTTGGGACTTGGCTTGTAACATTGGATATATGGGCCCTACCAGGTTTACACCAATGATTATTCTGGGTTGATCTTGACCTACTTTATGGCAAGGTCAAATTAATGCATTTATATTGCAAAAATCTTGAAATGATCATTTTTAGATAACTGTTTAGGCTGAAATTATAATACCTGCAAGAAATGATAAACCTAATGAGACAATGGTTTTATGTAAGTACAAAAGGTCAAGTTGACCTTTGACCTTTCATCAAACTTTGACCTTTCATCAAAGGCCACTCATTTTGGACTGCAACATAGGTATCTAAACATCTTTTTTTGAGAAATCACCGGGCTGTTTGAACTCAAATTTCATATGGAGTATTCATTGAATAAAACAATATATAAATATGATATTTGTTTTAGGTCACTTGACCAAAATGCCCACCATGCCCATATGGTAAACAAAATACATGTATGTTTGAATAATAAGCTTAAGTTGACCTTGACCTATTTTAACATTATTTATGGAGATCAGGTGAGTGCTTCAGGTCCTCTAGTTTACAGATTTCTCATTACTGATAACACAGTGTAAACAGACAATATTGGTGATTTTGGAGTGAATATGACATTTATTTCATTGAGTGAAGTGAAAAATGTAGACTAATTGAATTTTGATTTTATTGTATACAATTTAAAAATGCAATCCAAGTTTTCACTTTTGACCTCATACATGACATGATATAGGTGTAATGGTGTGTGCAGCACAGTGGTAGAGTGGTTGACTGGGGAAGGGGTTTCTAGTTTGAGCCTCACCAGAAGCACTGCATTGTGTCCTTGAGCAAATAACTTTATCCTCTGCTTAGTATGGGTTCAACCTAAGATGACCTGTCCCGACATGACTGAAAAATTGTTGACTGGTTTAAAGAACCAAAATAAACAAACAAAATGTGTGATGACGTTGTAAAATGTGTCTGTCTCCTAAAACTGAAGGCGAGCTGGAGATTCTAAAAACTGATTTTTAGAGAAAGCAAACAAATTTGGTACCAAAATGCTCCTTATGGGTTTATTAAGAAATGAACATCAACACTAAGTGTTTTGTTCACTTTAAAGCTACAGACATTTGAAGTTGACTAGGAAGCTCAACAGAGAAAGCAATCTCATTAAAAAAATAAAATTGCTACAGTGAAAATAACATTGACTTGTTATTTTTCATTTATGAAAATACCATTATCTTTTCACTTCTGAAAATATCACTTTTACTCATTTCAGGTATACTCAGATTTCAAAGCAAACTACAAAATAAAATCAAAACAGAATCTTTGTCTTGACTTCAAGCTCATGGAAGTCAACTTCTTGATTTGTCATTGTCATGCTTTCATACTATTAAACAGAGGCAGTGATAAATTGGAGAAATCATTCTGAAAAACCAAAAGTCATATTACTACAAATGACAGTTTACAGAGTCATCAAATGGCAGCAAAGATTTAACCAATTCAGCTTTAAATTATTCTTATAAGTGCACACACCTCAGTTGACTTCTCAGAACATATATATTACAACCAAATAGTCCATGGTCCAGGAGGGGTCACCATGCATCCCACTAACGGTCCTCTGGGAGTGATATAATATTGTTCATTTGACCCCCTGATTAAGAATCAAGATGTTAACACTCAATATTTTGGGGTCCCACTCTGTTAATGTCTTGATTCCTAATCAGGGGGCTCCAATGAACAATATAATACCACTCCAAGAGGGCCCTTATGGTGTGCATGGTGACCCCTCTTGGCCTATGGACTACAAACTGGCACTCTGAGTTCTTCTTGGGTTAACTACGATTTTCAGTCAGTCCATGTTACTATTTCAACATTATCTCATTGACAACATCATTAGCAAATGATCAAAAATGGTAAAATTTACTTTATTAGGCAGTAGTTCATGCATTTTGTTCAACAAGTGACCCTCATTAGGACAAAGATCGACATTAATTTTTCAAGCATTATCATTAATATGGATTATTGCAGAAAAAGCCGTGTCACATGCTATTAACAGCCATGCTTTAAGGGCAAATTCAGGCAATTCACATGCTGTTGATGCACAGCTTTTGTACTTTCCTATACACATTCTAGGCCGTCACAAAAATTGACGTCATCAGCAGTAACGTGCATAGAAATTAAGGTTATTTAGTGATGTTAGGATGATGTAAGTCTTTTCTCTGGAACAGGCTTTTTCAAAACCTGCAAAACCTTCATGCTTTTGAAGCCATTATAGTAATACAAAAATGAACTTTTCAAAGCGTTTTTCCAAAGTTTTCAAGTGACAAAATGACTTTATGCAATAATAATAACCAAACACGGTTTTCTGATACACTAACATCTACTAGACCCCTCAGGGGTATTAAAACCCTCCCCTTTCAGGCTCTGGTTTGAACACTACCCTCAGGGTCCAGCAGATGTTACTGCATAGAAAAACATGTTTGATCCCTATATTCAATGTGGATGAAAGGCAGTGTGGATCCTGATCAGCTGGCTTCATTAGAAGCCAGCTGATCTGGGTCCATACTGTTTTCAAAAGAGGATTTGAACATTAAAAAGAACAGAAATGTGCAGTTTGCTTAATAGAGCAGATCACATATAGGCCTCAATGCGAGAAAGCCTATCTCCTGGGTTTGTGAACAACAAAGGTGCAGACCAGCCTGCACATCTGCACAGTATGATCATCACCTTTATTGTTCATTTTTTTGAAAGTATCATATTTAAACTTGTTACAAGTGAAATTTCAATTTTTTAGCCAGTCACTGAAGCTGAACAGGCTGGTTCAAATATGACCTGGTCGGAAACCCAAGACAGGTTTACTTGTCAAGACCCATATGGGCCTCGACGCGAGAAAACCTGTCTTTGGGTGTTTGCAACAAAGGCGTAGACCAGCTGCTTAATGTGCAGTCTGGTCTGTGCCTTTTGTATACGCTAAATGAAGTACCATATCCAAACTTGCTACAAGCGGAATTTCAATTTTCTAGCTAGTCTCTGTAGCTGAGCAGGCTGGTTTGAATATCTTTTTTTCAGAAACCCCGAAGACAGGTTTTGTTGCGACGCGGCCCATATGATATAATTATACTGTTTGTTTTTTAGATAATATATTTACTGAACAATAGAGAGGTTGAGGAGCTGACTATGATAGCACACAGAAGTAGAGCTCGTTCCCTAGCTGTGAAGATCTGTGCCAGGCTCAAAGAGAACATACCACGACAGTTGTTCAAGATAGTCGTGCAAGCAGCCATAGGAAGTAAAATCATCTGTAGAGAAGATATACTACCCTTTAGGAAGGATGTGACTGCCAAATGTGTGAGTGAACTTCAAAGCTCTTCATGATGTTGCATATTTGACAACATATTTGATAAAGTTGAAAGGGGTATGTGCATTAAGGGGCTAATTTGACCCCCTTTAGAGCAAAAAAATGAAAGTTGCTTTTCATCAATTTCATCCTATTGGTTTATTAGAAGAATGGTTCAAGTGTAAAATTCTGGCATTTGTTTAAAATTGAATGGTTGCTATGGTAACAAAAATGGCCGCCAAAATAGCCATTTTGGGCTAAAATCAAGGCTTATTCAGACCGATTTTTTTAAGAATTAGATATCAGCACAAGCGAATACCAAAAAAAAACCTTTTAATATATTGTGTGCCATTATAATTTTCACCCTCTGTTAAAATATCGTTTTGGTATTTGCTTGTGCTCTATGTTAATTTCTCTGTCAAATGTCTTAAATTTGCTCCAAAATGGTCACTTTCCTATTTTCAGCCTATTTGTTACCATAGCAAGGGTAAAAATAGAATCAATCCCAGACTTTTACACTTGGGTTATTGTTCTAATCAACTAATAAGAAGAAACTTGTGAAAAGCAATTTTCATTTTTTGGCCTCAAAGGGGGGGGGGGGCAAAATAGCCTCTTAATGCACAATCCCCTTTGATCATCATCACTTAAATTATTATCTGTATTTCATCAATTTAATAGATAAGCCTAAGCCTTGTTTTTACCTAATTTTGGGACCAAAATCAACTAGACCAGTCCATAGAAATAACCTAAACACACCTTATAATGTTTCTATTCTATACAGACTGCCCCATGTAAGTCTTGGTGTTACTTAAACAAGAGCTGATGTTAGAATCTCTCTACACTGTCCAAATATTGAATTATGTAATCATGAGAGATATGGCAAAGTTATATTGGGAAAATATCACAAAAATATTTGTTTGTACAGTCGACTCTCGTTAACTCAACTGTGCATAACTCAATACTATCACTTATCTCGACCTGATGGCCCGGTCCCGGTACCTTCCCCTATATATTATTGCAATTCCACAACGTTTATCTCGACAACGGCTAAGTCAATAAAACTGATAACTCGTTACGAAAGTCTGGTCCCGCTGATCAATTTTAGTGTATTTTACAACGCCTAACTCGATTCCATTTCATAAAATTACCTTTTTGTCTGAATGTGTCTCCAATTAATCCACCGCTTTCAACGTTGATTATCCCCATTAAAACCACCATTTGTTTGATCACTTGGTCCACGTGTGTGACACACGCAGTTGTAAATGAGTGTGTTGTATATGTATAATTACATAATTGACCGCGGTCGCCGAATTCTATTGATCTATTGTGGTACAACTTCAAAGCGGCTACATGAGCTAATGTGTCATATTTGAGCAATCTCTGTCCGATGACTGCTTGTTTTAAATAAGGCCAAAGTATAATTTAATTGTTTCTCGGACAATTTGTTTTATTTTGAAAACAGACTTGTGCGTTTAAGGCTATTTTAGGACATTGGTCATGTCATGACAAAAATAGATTAGGAAGGCATATGCACATCAAGCCGACAAAAATTAAAACGTGCATGACTACTGTTGGGGCTTAAAAGATGACGACTTACGGAAGGGTAAACCCTGCGACAGCGGGACAAGTTGCAGACTGGAAACGCTATGTTTATTTTATTTTGTCTTAGAAAGTAAAAAAATAGTCAAAATGTCAGGACTGTAGCGGTACCTGAGAAATTTTAATGTTTCAATTTCAAATGTCAATTGATTCTTGGGTCAATTCATCCCGTAGTTTATTAATGAAATAGCTCTGTATAACGATCTATTAATGAATGAGTTGAACGTGAATTATTTCGCCCCAAAATGGTAGGTATACGTCATGATTTGGTTACCTCGAACTACTGATAACTCGACATATTTTGCCCAGTCCCTTGAAATTCGAGGTATCGAGGGTAGACTGTATAAGTGTTTGCTTACTTTTTAGTAAAAGCCAATACTCGTTTCCTTATCATTCATTTGGTTCTGCACTGTTTGCTTAGATTAAAGCAATCTCCTGAGAATGACCAATATATTCTTTGGGTATTATAGCCTTTAACTCCTTGAAAAACTTGTATATAATGGAGCATCCTAAGTTTATTGTATCAAACCTTGCACTAAGAGGGGGAATTTGTCATGCACTAACTCCTTGTTTGTATGTTGCAGTATGGAGGTGATATGTCCAGGAAGACAAAACTACTCAAGCAACAGGCTGAAGGGAAGAAAAAAATGAGACTAATAGGGAATGTGGAAGTTCCTAAAACAGCATTTATTAATATCATAAAGAAATGAACCAACTGCTGATATTTAAGGATTCATCATCTATGCTCTGACAAGCTTGTACATATGTGCACTCTTGGTAGGACTTACCTGATTGCACAACCAAAGTATGGAAATATTCAAAGGTTCATAAACAAGACCCTGTACTCTGCATTGCTGCATATGAACGTATTTAGGATAATTTAACTATTTATGCCTTTTCCTGCCAGTCAGGATTTTTGTTGCATGATTTCTCATCTGGGTATGTGCTTAGATAGCCTATATTGCAAACAATATGGACCATGATCAAACTACAGTAAAACATGTCTTAAGCGGCCACTTAAAAATAGACAAAACCAAGGTCTTAATGGAAAATGGTAGCTTAATGGAGGTGGAAAGTTTTGCACCTTGGAGCATTCTGTAATACTTTTGACCTGCATTAAGCTATAATCGGTATTGAAAACCAACTTTTGGTGTTCTTTTTGAGTGGCCGCTTAAGACATGTTTTACTGTACTCCCAAGGTAGGGGTTTGATCAGGGTTCATAGTGTTCACTTCCATGATGAAATTTCATAATACTCTTTTCCTAAATTGCTTAAAGGCAGGAGTGGGGTATATAAAGCAGAATAACCTTCAGTTTCATCATTTTCTTCATTGCACTCAAGCTGTGAACATCTACAGGGGCTTGTCTCTAATTTGATTAGCTTCTGGCTAATACCTGGATTATAGTTGATAGGTCTTATCAGCTCAGTGACCATGCTGTTTATCAGCCTAAGCAAGGGGTTGGTCCAATTTAATCATACAGTTACAGTAGTTTTCTTGGCTCAACAGTGGCCAAGCTTTCAAAACTGATGTATGTTGAAGATTAAACAATCATATTTGTCTGCATATCTTTGAATTTTCTTCAAAAAGCATTGGTTCAATATACTATCTTTAAGACTGTATTGTTATATTAATTGAAAATTTATCCGTCTCTATGAACATCAGCAAGAAACCTAGGTACCTTTTTAAACTATTTTCTGCACTTTTAGCCGAAAAAAGTCAGAAATCAACATAAAAAGATGTGAAAATTTCAATTCTTTTACTGTAACTCGTAATATTTCAGCTTCGCATCCTGGAGAAGCCTCTTATATTCGTGTATATGTTCAGAATCAATTTTATTGGCTGTAATTACTTTGAAATAGCGCTAAAATAAAGCTTCGACAACATAACTTTGTATTTCCCTTAGTGACCAGTCCGTTTATACTGGCTCCGAGGTAAAGCCAATCCCTAAGGACAGGTTTTCTCATGCAATGGTTCATTTTCCATTCCTGGAGTGACTAGTGACACCTCAAAACGTGATGAGATACATGATTCTGCAATATTTTATCTGGTTCTACATTGAATATACAGGGATTCCAAATGGAATAAGCATGCTCTAAAATGTAAGTTGTGGGAAGCAAAAACAAAGGTGCCTATCTTGTACATATATATTTGACTTGTCTCTTTCTGTTACCTGCCTTTTTCGAGGGCTCTAAGTAGAAATAGAATCTACATGTTGTCATCACAACTCAAAATGAAATAAACAGAGATTGCTGCTTTATGTTGTAGTGCTAGTCGACCGTTGGATGAAAGAATAAGTTGATGTGTATCTAAATTATTCAGGGTGCATACATTTATCGTACATCTCAGAATCTTAGTGGAAAACAAATTTGTTGAGACACAGTGACTATCGCGACTTTTAGTCAACTCTTCATGGTTCCAGTCTTTCATCATGTATCAGACACATATAATATAAGACTAGGCTTTAAATACACAATGAAATCCCTTGGGCAAATTTCGCATGCTTTCAGAGATCATCAGGATTCCATTTTATTAATTTGTACAGTGACATTTTTCCAGAAAATAATTTTTAATAGTTGGTACACTGAAAAAATTATAATTTTTTGCTGTACAAACTAATGCAAGATTTACCGTATTTCAGGACAAGTAGAGTACTTGACTTGAGACTGAGGGGCTGCCGTGTAGAGCTTCACCAACGTCACTGTGTTGTGTTCTTGAGCAAGATTAATCGTAGTCTAGTATTGGTTCAACCCAGGAAGACCCCTCCCTTTATTACTGAAAAATTGTTGATGGGACGTAAAGAATCGAATCAAACAAACAAACATTCCCATAATTAATAGAAAATTTTCTTCAGCTATGTCTGTCTGTGAGTCAAGAGCATGATGTGCTCAAAGTGAGCTATTGGGATCAGTTCATGTCCGTAGTTGTCTGTCGTTCGACGAGCCTCATCAACAATTTCCTTTAAATGAAAACTCCTCCTACACCACTAGGCCAATTTTAAGCAAACTTCACAGAAATGTACCTTAGGAAACCCTCTACAAAGATAGCTAAAAGAAACTAGATCCATCAAAAAACAATGCCGCCAGGGTAACTGGTCAACTCATACCTTAGTCAACTCGTACCCATTTTTGATCAACTTGACCTTAGTCAAATCGTACCTAAGTCAACCCGTACCTTAGTTTATTTATACCTAAATGGGGGTAGTTTTTATGCACTTATCAAAGCTGGTTATGGAGTACTAAACCTTTGAACAATTTTGTAATATGAGAGATAACTGTTTAAAAGCACTTAGTATCACTGGTGAAATGTTGGCTTTAAGTAGCGATGCTTTAGTAGGAAAGTGTGTCTAAATGTACACCGAAAATTGGAGGCAACTCAGCTGCTACATCTTTTGGTGGTAACTTGCACATATTTTTTACAGTAACAAACCCAACTTTGTTGCATGCTAACAACAGTGCGGAACCAGCATCAGTTTCTTTGTTATTAGCCAAATGCAAATAATTTTATCTTAACTTGATTTCAGGTTTCTAGCTGGTCTCTGTAGTTGATCAGACTGATCTGAGCATGACCTTGTAGGAAACCCAAAGACAGGTTTTCTCTCGACGAGGTCCATATAATGTCATTTAATGATAATTAGTGATAGGTTGTGTTTGTTCATTAGAATTTTATCATTGAGATTGTCCTAAAGATTAAACTAAATCTATACTACAACCTAAATGAATATGTATCTAAGAGTTATGTGTATTTTTTTACTGTAGACTCTTTCGTGCTTCAGAGGGTGGAATTGATTTGATCCAACTTGACTTGACTCCAAGCAGGGTCGCCTTTCTTATTTTGCAAAGCCATAGAGGCTACAACCACGAACAAAGAAACAAATTAAAGCAATTTGATTTAGACAATGAACATATTTCTTGTAGTTTTCTTGTAGCTTGTCATTTCAAAACAAAGGCTTTTTTTCGGTGGAGTTAACATTACCAAAAAGTCAGATCAGCTTGCGTATACACACAGTCTGATGATCTCTGATCAAAGCCTCTGCTAGTCGATTGAGTTAATACCGACTGAAGACAAAAACTAGACAATTCTCTCATTTATTTCTTCTGTACGTATTTGTTATACAGAACAAAGCAGAAATTTTACTATCGCCTCAATAATTAATACATGTATAAACATCAAAAACATAAAATCATCAAATAATTATGCATAACCAAGCTCAAAACTGATTACCTAAAAATAGCAATTCAGCAGTTCAGCATTTTAGTGTATTTCAGCTGATCAACAAGTTGCTGAACTCAGCAGAAAATTCAGTGTTTTAGGGTGTCCCAAGACTATGGGCCGATTGCATCACGAAAGTTTATTTTAGTCTAGACCAAGACCTAACACGGGACATGGTGGCCTCTAGTTTAAATCTGGTTTACATAATAAAAGTTTAGCCTTGAGTTTAGCAATCCCTAGTCTAACTATCTGAGGGTAAATTATCCTTGAGGTTAAGGTAGTCTAGAGGTGCTAGTCTAAGAGTAGGACAAAAGAGAAGGTTATTTTCTTTAATGCACCAATTGTTGTCATGAAAATTCCAGCCTAGCACGTTTTTGCACCAATTTGGGCACTTGTATGGAAGAACTTATTAAGCCCAGTTTCCAAGCAAAAACAGGCACACATAGACTGTTCCTCTAAACTTAAAAGAAAATCTCACCTTAATACATATTTTCTTAGAAGATACATCCGTTTTAGCTCTTAAAATTAGTTAAAGGGGGGGTGGGGATGCATTTAGGGCCGCCATGTTATGGCTGTGCTTTAAATTGCCATCTTGTCTATTTGGCAATACCAGAGACACGTCCCTTATCATAATGTATGAAAAAAGCAAAATATGTTTGTTTTATTTATATGCAACTGCAAAAAGTGAAATTCAAATATGTTCAAATAAACATGAAACAGATCCTATATGTTTATTGAAAATTAATGCACAATATTCCATGCCTAGATACTGCCAATGTCAATGCATATGAATAATTTTATTAAATGTAATCAATTAATGAGGGAAGGCAATATTCTGACATGAGTCAAAGGTCATAACTCTATTATAAATATCGCAGGTCGAAACATAACGTTCAATATCAATGCATATGCAAAATATTCAATCAAGTTGAACTTCGTCTGTGACCTTGACTTCAAGTTCATGACCTTAGGTATTGAACTAGACCTTATCTACTGTCACAGTACTAATATGAATACTTTTTATCATGATGTCTTTGTGCTATAATGTGTAAACCCTAAATCGTTGCATATGGCCAGGGCAAATGAACAAACAATCAAACGGAATGGGGGAAAACTATACGTGTGGAGTTCAAAATGTAATGGAAATCCAAAAGTTTTAAATTTGCACGCATCTCATTTATTTTCATAAAAAAGATCTGCTTCTTGGCTATGCAAACATAAAATATAATTGTCCAGCTCCTTTCCTTATTGACACAATCTGCTTTCAAAATATGCTTCTGAAATACGAGGGTCATTTGGAAAGTTTTTAGCATGGCATCATAACTCCACAATGCGTTGACAAAATGCTATCAAATAATACATTTTTGGAAACTAGAATTCAACGGCTACTTGATGGTTTATTTTTTGTCAAAAAAGGACTTGGCGCGCACGTGCAGCACATGCTCAAAATGTGTAGGGGTTTATATACTGGCGGAAATTTTAAGCAAAATGCTTGGAAAAAAGCAAAAGAAAATTGGGGACCTTATTTGCTATCATCATTTGACAAATTAACGATTTGGTGCCAACTTATTTTTTATTAAAATATATTATGTAATCAATGCTTGCACGACTACCACCTTTGCATTGGGAAAATGTTGACTAATAGAGAAATGGTAAACTTTAAAAAATGGGACTTTTTACGATTTTTCTTTATACTTTTACTATAAATTGTGTCACTACAGGAGCACGAAAAAGGCCTCTTGAGTATATGATTTGCTTTATTTATAGCCAACAATGCATAACAATCATTTCGTCACGCAAAATGTGTGGCTTTATAAGTTCTGTATTCAAGAAAATTATTCCTAATAACACTACCCCTACTTTTCAAGAAGTGGGTGGGGTACCTCAACCCCGCATATTTTGTTGATGGCATAAGAACTTCTAATGGTAGCGCGTTAACCTTTACAAAATTGATTGATTTCTACTCTCAAGGTGTTTTTACTTTTTTGTTTGCAGCTGTTTTCGATTGAAATGAACCAGAACGTCAACTTTTAGCGAAACTCATTCTGCCCATGGGAAGATTTTAAGAGCTATCTTCCCTTTGTTCTGGTTTACAAAATTTCTTTTGGTTTCAATACAAAGAGCATAAAGTGTGCTTGACAAAAATACCAACATACGGCCTTTTTAAACTACTGTCGTTAATACATTTTCAAAATATGTGCATTGTGACATGAAATTTTTAGACGTAAAAATAGGCGCATTGGTTTGCTTTCTAAACGGTTTTGGTATTGCTGTTCCGGTATTTATTTATTAGAAACATCCAACTCAGTCATCAATAGTATAATCATTGTACCGGATTGTGGCCTACCAAATGTTACAAAATTATCTTATTTCATGAATAATTTTCTGCGCACTTTTCCAAAGGTAAAAAGTTATATTTTCCACTGATTTTTTGCGGTTTCCAGTATACAAACAGTACATGCATTCACAATAATATTTTTCGTGTTTGCATCATAACATCCTCATGAAATTTGTGCTACAACAAAGAGGAAAGGTAGCTCTTTAAAATGATACCAAACATGATAGGGTTTGTAAATTGGTTACTGAGATATAAGACCATGTTAAGAACTTTCCAAAATGCCCCTCGTACAGTTCGATATGAAATGAAACAGTGTTTTCAAAAGCAGAAATCTACATAAGGTAGACATTTTTCAGCCTGGTTCTTCATGTGGTGAAAATCTACATATTGGAGTTTAATAACTTCAAAAACCAAAGATTTGCTTTTTATTCTACGAAATAATGGGGCCGTAATTTAGGTTGAATTCCTCCTTGATGCCACATTCTCTGGCGCTCAGTTCTCTTAGTAGTTATTGCGCGAACGTTTATATTGCGAAAATGAAGACGAGAATCGCTTGTAACAATTCCTCTGGTCACTATGGTGTTTGTTCACAAGTAATACAGCCATTTTTGAAATTTCAGTATTTGTTTTAGTCACTCAAAAAGAACATCTAAATACGTCATTTGAATTATAAAAAAGCACTTAAAAGAACAAGATCTCTGGCTTACATTGAAATGAAGTGGACAATACAGGGCTTTTTCACCAATGCTTGCATTTTTGGACATTGTGAAACGTATTGACATGTAAATAATCTGGCCAAATGTAGACTATGAAATCATAAGAAACGAAAGTGGCAAACCCCTCAGATGAGATACCCCTAGATATTGGTTTCAGTTTAACTGGTCTGTCACACTATAACGTTTTAGCCAACGTATGCCGACGTATGAAATATATATCTAGTACGCTGGCATATGCTGAAATCTGATTAAAATCGGAGGAAGCCTCTCTCTGAACTTATGCAAAGCGTACGCGAAACGAACATATAACGTATGTCTAACTTATTTGTAACTTATTCATAACGTATTCCCAACGTAACATACCTTATAGTGTATCATTGTATAAAAGTGTATGCCCAGCATATTACTAGCGTTCTTGACTTCTGAGAAACTTATGCACAACGAATGTCTAACGTATGCTGAATTGTACTTATAACGTACGTTACACGTATGCACAACTTACATTTAGCGTACATCTAACTTATGTCAAACGTATAAAACAGTACAAAATTGTGGGATCACTTTGTCATATGACAACATATACCAACGTAATGTAGCGTGTTCGTAACGTATCTCTAACTTATTCAGCGTAGATCAACGTACTTGGTGAATTTTCATACGTCCTGACACGTTGGTGCTAACGTACCTTAACGTATGCACATCTTATGCCTAACGTATAAGCAATACGTCGGCATACGCTGAAGATTTTTATGCAAGTACAAAATTTTGAGATCTATTCGCCGTATGACAACGTATACAACCGTACTATAGCGTATTCGTAACGTGTTTAAAACTTATTTCTCACGTACTCAGCGTTTACCAACGTAATTGCTGAATTTTTCATACGTCGGCTTACGTTGGTGCTATACGTCGTAGTGTGACAGGGCCTACTTTGCATGTAACGACAGAAACGCATTTTTAGGGAGTGCAGTGGCTCAGTGGTAGAGTGTTTGACTCGAGACCGAGGGGCTGTGGGTTCGAGCCTCACTGGCGTCACTGCATTGTGGTCCTTGAGCAAGACACATAAACTTAGTACTGGTTCAACCCAGGAAGACCCGTCCCTGTTTAACTGAAAGATTGTTGATGGGACATAAAGAATCAAATCAAACAAAGCTTCAGAAAAGCCTAACAAATATCATGCATGGTCTTGTCAAAATGTATGTGATGCGCTGACTTTTGTGTTGGACATTTTTATGCGATTTGGCACCAAGTTATATACTAGACAAGTAGTTGGGATTCCCATGGGCACTTATTGTGTTCCCATGTTTGCCGATTTGTTCCTGTTTTGTTATGAGAGGGAATTTGTGATGTCTCTTTCTGATGGTGGGCCGGCTGGTGTCGTTGGTGCTTTTGGCGCTGCATCCGGATGTTTGGGTGATATTTTGGACGTTAATAATGTTTATGGGAGCGCATTGGCTCAGTAGTAGAGTGCTTGACTCGAGACCGAGGGGCCGTGGGTTTGAGCCTCACCAGCGTCACTGCGTTGTGGTCTTTAAACAA
Organism: Loripinus fragilis; assembly: GCA_964019695.1. Taxonomy (NCBI): domain Eukaryota; kingdom Metazoa; phylum Mollusca; class Bivalvia; order Lucinida; family Lucinidae; genus Loripinus; species Loripinus fragilis. Next base: position 50,813,995 of record OZ026521.1, on the reverse strand, counting down.
GACACATTTATCCTAGCTTAGTACTTGTTCAACCCAGGAAGGCCTATCCCAACATAACTGAAATATTGTTGATGGGAAGTAAAGAATCAAATCAAACAAACAAAATAATGTTTATTTTGACAGTGTGGTAAGTCAAATATACCCTCCAAAGCTCCAGCTTGGTGGAGCTAGTGCCTCTGTTGCCAAGGCCTCGTATTTTAACTTGCATTTGTCGGTTTCTGGTGGTGTTTTTTCTGCCAAAATTTATGATAAACGTGACGATTTTGGTTTTGGTGTTGTCAGTTTCCCGTTTTTTATGCCCCCAACTTTGGAAAAGTTGAAGGGGCATATTGCTTTCGGCTTGTCCGTCCGTCCGTACGTCCGTTACAAATTTGATTAAGATACAGTTTTGAAATTTCATATATGGATTCCTTATCAAAAAATAATTGACACATATTTTTTTTTAAGTCTGAATTATCCCCCTTTGTGGAGTTATGCCCATTTTAAAGGATCATAATGAAATTTTGTAATCAAGATATCGCAAAAACTATAACAGCTATGAGCTTCAAACTTGGTCAGCTAATAGAGCTAATAAGTAGATAACCTGGTGAAAATTAAAAAAAAAAGTTATTTTAGTTTTTTAAGTTATTGCCCTTTGCAAATTTGGACATAGAAATTTTGATATCTCAAAAATTATAACAGCTATGAGCTTCAAACTTGGTCAGGTGATAGTGGATAATGAGTAGATAATCTGGTGAAAATTTATATTTTTTGAGTTATTGCCTTTTGCAAATTTTAGCATTGAAAACTCGTAATCAAGATATCTCAAAAACGATTACAGCAAGTAGCTTCAAACTTGGTCAGCTGACAGAAGATAATGAGTAAATAACCTGGTGAAGGTTAAAATATATATATATTTTTGAGTTATTGCCCTTTGCAAATTTTGGCATTGAAAACTTGTAAGGTATTAAAGTTATTATTTTATTGAGGTATTGTCCTTTGCAAATTTTTGGCATTGAAAACTTGTAATCAATACATCTTAAAAACGATTACAGCAAGTAGCTTCAAACTTGGTCAGCTGATAGAAGATAATGAGTAAATAACCTGGTGAAAAGTAAAAACAAATATTATTTTTTTTCGATTTAATGCCCTTTTCAAATTTTGGCATTGAAAACTTGTAGTCAAGATATCTCAAAAAACTATTATAGCAAGTAGCTTCAAACTTAGTCAGCTGATAGAAGATAATGAGTAGATAACCTGGTGAAAATTTAAAAAAGTTATTTTTTTTAGGTATTGCCCTTTGCAAATTTGGTCATTGAAAACTTGTCATCAAGCTATCTCGAAAACTATTGTTGCTAGGAGCTTCAAACATGGCCAGTTGGTAGACGATGATGAGTAGATTACCTGGTGAAAATGTAAAAAAAGTTATTTTATTGCCCTTTGTAAATTTGGGCATCGAAAACTTATAAACACTTCTTGACAAGCAAAGGGTTGGGGGCAAAATGTTTCATAAACATCATTTCTAATTGGTGTTCCCCCCCCCCCCTCTGCGTCCTCTGGAGTATGTACCTCTCCGCTCGTTCGTTTTGCTGGGGTGTCTGGCCGTGTTGCTGGCTTCGGTGCTCGTGGTGGGTTGTTGGCCCAGAGACTTCTTAAGCAGGGCTCTCGGTATCATGGGCTTTGCGGGGCATTTTCTGGGTTTTATAGAGGATACTATGGTTTGATATCTGGATTGGGTTGGACTTAGGTCTCTCTTGCGCCAAGGACTTACAAAGCCTGAATTCTATGGTGACTTGGTGTATACGTGGAAGAAGATTGTTGGCTCTAGTGGTTTTTCGGTTCAGTTAATTGGGATGGTTTCCCGTTGTCGGAAGATTGGCTATATGGATAATGTATTGTAACAGGCTGCATGATTTGTGGTCAAACCAATCACGGTTGGCAACTTTGCTTTCCTCTTTAATTGCACGACGTTAGGTCGGACTTCAGACTCTATGACGGTTCCCACTTAAAGACATCTATTGATGAGATGGTAGGGGCCCGATGCTTTGGCTGTTGTCAGGCCCTCTGGGGTTTACCTGTTGGATTTCTTTTGCTCGGGTATTCAGTTATATATACTGTTGAGTCCTTATCTTGGTTTTATCTCTTTTTATATCTTGATTTATATGTTTTTGGAGACGATGCATTGATAATCTAGGGGTATTTCATGCAAACCAAACATCTATGTGTCTTGATCCACATCTGAACTAAGGGTGAGGTTGGCGCCGTGAAACCGGTTTAAGCCATCCAGTAAAATATTTTTACTGACTGTTCCAAGGTGGCACTTCTTTTGTGGATCATTCGTGTTTTTTGTGTATTGTTTCTCATGTTTTTGCGTCTGTTCATTGCTGCCTTGTGGTCACCTGCTGGGTAAGGGCTGGCCTCTTGGCTCTATCGATGATTATTGTATTTTTGTTACTTTCCCATGTGGTATCCTGGGTCAGGTGTGGTACTTGACTGTATCGTTTCCTGATCTTTGCCTCCTTTCTTCTTACTTTGTATTTCCAACTTTATAGTGCTTGCAAAATGGCTAATAACACATACTTGTCCACCGTATTTAGACAATGTTTGTGTATATCTGTCAAATGGTACCTTTAGTCACCAAATAATGTATTGTTTGTAATTATGGTTAAAGCAAAGGGTGTTGTTTATGTAAGAATGTGACATCTGTATATAAGAATGTGACACCTGTATTTAAATATGTGACATATCCATGTAAGATTGTTAGATTTATATGTAAGAATGTGACACATCTATGTAAGAAAGTGAAATCTCTATGTACGATTGTGACATCTCTATGTACGAATGTGCATCTCTATGTAAGAATGTGAAATCTGCATATGTTAATGCAACACCATTGTGTGCCGGACCATGTAGCACAATCGGTAACGTGTCTGACTGTAGATCCAGGGGTTGCGAGTTTGATCCTGGCTCCGTCCCATATTTTTGCAGAAATTGATCATGAAATAATTTCTACGTCCATTCTCCCCCTTCTGCTTGTACAAGAAGGGCTGTTGTCAATTACAAGCGAAAGTATGTGCACAAAGTACTGATTAACCGCTTGCCTAGGAAAAATTGTGGTTAGGTGAACTGACCATGTAGACATGACCATAGCTGTTGACTTGGAAAGCATCAAACCAAACAAAAACACACCTTTGTTTTTAAAATTAAAAATCTCTATTAGAATGCACCATCGTTATGTAAGAATGTGGCATCTCTATACAATGATATGGCATCACTGTATACAAAGACGACATTTCTCTATTTAAGCATGTGGCAAATCTGTATGTAAGAATTTTACAGTTGTGCGTAAGAAAGTGTGATCTCTGTAAGAATATGATATTTGTATGTAAGAACAGGACACCATTGCCTACATGTGACATATGTATGTAAAAAATATGACATTTGTATACGAGATTGTGACACTTTTTTAAACGACTGCAACATCTCTATGTTAGATTTGACATAATGTGATATCACTATTTAAGAATGTGGCATCTCTATGCAAAACTATATGGCATCACTATAGAAGAATGTGACATCTCTCTATGTAAGAATGCGATATCTCTATGTAATAATGTGACATCTGTATGTAAGAATGTGACATCTATGTGCAAGAAAATGACATTTGTATGGAAGAAAGTGACATCTCTCTGTGTAAAAATGCATCATCTGTATGTAAAATGTGACATATGTATGCAAGGATATGACATCTCTATGTAAAAGTGTGACATCTGTATGTAAAAGTGTGACATTTGTATACGAGATTGTGACACTTTTTTGAATTACTGCAACCTCTCTATGTTAGAATTTGACATATTAAACTATTTAAGCATCATCTGTATGTAAGAATTCAACATCTGTATGTAAGAATGTAAGAATTTGAGATCTCTTTATAAGAATAAGTTACATATTTAATGAAAAAGTGCTGTTTGACAAACGACACCTTTTGTCAAAACAGAGTTGTTTTCTATATATAAAGTGAATGGTGTTATTGGCTCACATCAGCACAAAGTGCTCTGGAAAGTGAGCTTTTGGGATCAGTCATTGTGCGTCGTCGGCAATTTCCTTTAAATGACAACTCCTATACGACTTGGCCAATATTAACAAAACTTCACAGGAAGGTTTCTAAGGTGACCCTCTACAAAAATAGCTAAAATAAATTCGATCCGTCAAAAAAGCATGACCACCAGGGGCGAGGCCAGTTTCCATTATGTACCCATGGGAAAACTTTAAAAAATCTTCTCTGTTTCTCTGAAACCAGAGGTCAGAATTGAAAATAATTTGGCAGAAATTGTCATTGGATGACCTTCCACAAAAATAGCTTAAACGAATTTGGTCAAACATGGTCGCCAGGGGCATGGCAATTTCCATTATCATTATCAATGGTACCTATGGGAAAACTTTAATAAAAAATCTTCTCAGAAACGGGTGGCCAGAACTGAAAATAAATTGGCAGAAATGGGTCACTAGGTGACCCTCTACAAAAAAGTAATTTGATTCGTCAAAAACATAGCCGCAAGGGGGCGTGGCTTATCGTGATTAAAGGGTGCTTCTGTTGAGCATACTTTTTTTTTATTTGTGTTTCATGTCATAATTTCTTGTCTGTACCTCGCAGCCTTGTTGTCATTTGCTGGAAAAGGGCTGACCTCTTGGCTCTCTTGTATGTGAGATTTTCTTGTGTTTTTGTCTCTTTCCCATATGGTGTCCTGGGTCAGGTGTGGTATTTGATTGTATGGATTCCTGATCTTTGCCTTCTTTCTTTAAAAATCTTCTCCTCTGAGAAGGTCAGAATTAAAAATCATCAATGGATTACCTGCAAAAATAGTTAAAACGAATTTGATTGGTCAAAAAACATGGCTGCCAGGGGGGCGTAGCCAGTTTTCCTTATCTACCTATGTAAGAAACTTTAAACATCTCCCCTTTAAGCAGTGGTCAGAGTCACTAGGTGACCCTCTAGAAAAATAGTTAAAGAATCTGAGCAGTCTATTAAACAAGTCTGATAAACAAATTAGTGTTTAAAAATGAAAAAAAAAAAAAAATGAAATAAGTCGCGGCGTTTGTTTGTAAAAATATAGATTTTTAATTTCTATGCTGTGGCAAAAGGTAGATGTGCAAGGATCTACTCTTCATAGAGTGAATATCTGTCGCACGTAGATGGCTATAGGCACAATAGTTTTAAAGGTTTTAACATGTTAGCAGAGGCAGTAAAGGGGTATGTACATTAAATGGGGCTATTTTTGCCCCCTATAGAGCCAAAAACTGAAAATTGTTTTTCGCCAATTTCTTATGAATAGCTTATTAGAAGAATAACTGAAGTGTAAAATTTCGGCATTTATTTAAATTTTACCTGGTATGGTAGCAAAAACGGCTTAAAATAAAGAAATTGCCGTTTTGGACCAAATGTCAGGCTTCTGGAGACCGATTTTTAAGAATTACATATCAGCACAGCTAAATACCAAAAATCCTTTTAATATGTTGTGTGTTGTGGTAATTCTCATCTTTTGTTGAAATATCTTTTGGGCATTTGCTTGTGCTCTATGTTAATTTCTCCGTCAAATTTATCAAATTTGCTACAAATGGCCAGTTTCCTATTTTCAGCCTATTTTGGCGGTAATTTTTGTTACCATAGCAACGGTTAAAGTCGAAGTATTTCGAAACTTTTACACTTTGGTTATTGTTCTTATAAACTAATAACAAAAATTGGCGAAAAACAATTTTTATATTTTAGCCTGATAGGAGGGCCAAAATAGCCTCTTAATGCACGACCTTTCATGTTCACGGCGGGTATATCGGTATGTTGAAACGGAAGGTGAGGTGATTATTAAATAAAGTTTCCTTTTAAAAGGAACGGCTTGACCAGTTGAGGTTTTGTTTGATGTGATTCTAAACGTCCTATCAGCAGGCTTTCACTTACATAAGGCGGTGCTTCTTTTGTGGATCATATGTTATTTCTGTCTTGTTTTGTTATGCTTTCATGCACGTCTGTTTGTTGATGCCTTGTTGTCACCTGCTGGGAAAGGAATGACCTCTTGGCTCTCGTTTGTGATGTCTTATTGTGACGTTGTCACTTTCCCATTGGTATCATGGGTCATTTGTGGTGCTTGATTGTTTCGATTTCTGATCTTTGCCCTCTTTCTTACATGGGTCTTCCTGTGTAGAACCAGTACTAAGCTAGGATTTATCTTCTTGCTCAATGATACAATGCAGTGATGCCTGTGAGGCTCTTACATGCGGCCCCTTGGTATTGAGTCAAGCACTGTACTACTGAGCAACTGCGCTGCATGACCTGTGTTGAGGTACGGCTAATGTATGTGTGGTTTATGAAATGCGGTGTAGTGGGTGCAAAAAATAAGTTAGACATCATTCATATAATAAAATTTACTTTAAAAGTAACTTTCAAATATTTTGAGTGAACATTTCACAAGTGACAGGTAAAGGATAAAAAAATATTTTAGACGTGTATTTATTTAAATATGTTTTAATGTTGACAAATGGGCTGACTTTCGAGGACACTTGTTTTCCGTATTTCAGACTGATTAACTTGAATTTTTGTTTTGTATATATAGTGAAAACAATGACAATGATTTGTATTGTAGTTAAATCTGTAATGATTTGTTAGCTTGTTGTAAAAACAGGTTTAATCATGAATCAGCTCATGATACGTGTAAATTGAAGTTTTTATTAAACAATATATTTGGTTACAGCCTCAACGAATATTGGCCTAAATCTTCAATCGAATCAAAGGTAAAGAGTACTGCTGCTCCTTCTAATGTTGTATTCCCTGTAACATCCCTGAAATGTGAATCAAATACAGAGTATGTTCCACATGTTTGATTATCAATAAGTGCCACAGTGATATCATCCAGTGCAATCAAAAGGAAATAGGACACATTAAAACCAGACTGAATTCCTTCCTGTATTGATACAGGCAAGAACTCATGATTTCCTTGATACCTATCATGTATAACATTCGAGAATCGCGAATCACAATACAATAAAATCTGATCAACATCGTGGGTTCCTTATTTCGAAACTGCAAACAATGATGAGAAAATCAATGCTGCAAGAGCAATTGCCGTACATTGATAACCAGCATTATTGCAAAAATGAGGGTATTGCCATGATAATAAGATCCAGCAACTGATTTCACGCTAAACAATAATGTGCTTGTGATTATACCTTTAGAGCAAGTTGTTGTTCAGCCATTGTGTTTGCAATAAGCAACCATAGATTAGCACTTGAAAAGCCTAGGTTTTCAAAGACCCCACGACATGGAATAATTTGCTTTAATTTTATACGTAGCATTGAAATCAAAAAATATCAAAAACAAATAGAAGTGATATCAATCACAAGTGAAATGATATGATATCAATCCTATATTTTCACTGTAGCGTTTTTTTGGATCACCTCTGACTTTTCCATTCACTTAATGCAGCTCACTTCGAAAGTTCAAACGCCTGTAACTTTCTTATTTGTGAAAAAAACAACATCAAGTGTGGGTAGTCATTTTCTTAGTTAGAACATGAGGAACATTTTGGTACCAAAATAATTCAGATTTGCTGAAATTTTTCGATTTTGAATTTTCAACACCTCCCGCTTCAGTGAGTGAGGCAATGCATGCAACCTATGCTACGCAACGTCATCAACAAATTATGACGTCGCTTATGACGTCACTTGCCTCACACTTTTACGCTGAATAATTTTTTTTATCTGTAAGTCCTGATGGCTATGGTTCATGTAGACCTTTCACAAATACTCCTTTGTCGTCTTTTACTTTATTGTGATTCGGCTTGAAGCTTGGTTAACAAATTGATTAACTGTAAATCTTCTAAAAAAGTATAAAATAAAAAGAAAATTTACTTTTTTTTTTATTAAATACCAAATATATTTCATCTCGTGAGTTGAAAACATCGAAATTTTCATTCGTGCTGCGCACTCATGAATATTCTGATGTTTTCAACACACTCGATGAAATATATTTGGTATTCACCTCAAAAAAAGTAAATATCCGCTATCTATTGTAAGGCTGACAACGTTTCAGAGATAGATGATGAGCAACATTTGTTATAACGATGCTCTAGATTTAGCAAAATCAGAACTGCTCTTTTTGACCTCATTAGGAAATCCTGTCCAAGGATTGACATATTAAGAGCAATTCTCTGTAACCACCAAAAAATCTAAAAAGCACGCATAGTCTCAGATTAACTTGAATTTTTTTGTATGTTGTACATATAACCCAAAACGGCCATAAATAGAGTAATTTTTTATTTGTTACCCTTGGTCGCTATGGAAACCATGATTGTTCATTTTGGGCAAATTTCGTAGATTCTGTATTTTGAAATTATGAAAAAAACACTAATTTGAAAGTATTTGCAGTTATTCAAAAAACATTCTATAACCAAATGGTTTCGGCCAAACTACAATATTGTATCAACTCCAACTCTTGATATATGTAGTTTGGTTCTATCATGCCCGTGCTGGTTGCAGTAGGGTCCTAAAATATACCAAAATTGACAAAATTCCAAAATGTGAAAAAATGGCTTTTTGGCAATTTTTAGGGATATTTTTCAAAAAAACGCAGCAATACTGGTATTCAACTTCAATAGATTCTGACAACCCAACCTTAGGTCATAAAATATTTGCAATAAAATCTGTGGGACTATTTGAAGTTTTTTTGGTAATTCTGGTTAAATTGGACAAAAAAAATTGATTTCTCTAAATAAAGCTGTTTTGTACAGGTGACTTAACTGAGATGATTTTGGCAATATAAGACAATGAAAATTATGTTAAGTGTTACAAAACTATTCTATTTCATTAGAAGTTATTAATTCTATCATCAATCATCAGTTAGTGCCTGGAAATATGTGAAACATGTCTTTTGTCCTAATGATCATACAGTACCAGCTTTTGGAATCTTGGATAATGTGCATTTTTAGGCCAAATTAAGATAAGATAACCATTGGTTTTAGTAGGAATTTACTTTATTATGTCAGAATTCATCAGTAAAATAGAAATTGCTGTAAAATTTTAAGAAAATAGCAATTATTGTACAAATAATCAGACGGTACCAAGTAACGGAAAATTGAATTTTTAAGCAGCTTTATGCGGAATGAAGTTATTTAGAAAAGATAAGCTTGTGTAAAAATAATTTATTCTATCAGATCTCATCATAATACAATTGTTATCTGTGTAAAATCAAAAATTGCCATTAAAGCTCTAATAATCAAGCGGTACTAGTTTTCGGAATATTGGCCTTTTGAGCAATTTCAGGAGGAAAAAGTGATTTCATTCACTTTTATTTGCAAGAAAATTATTCATATTTTTTTTTAAACAAAAGCCAGCCATTAAATAATCCTTGCCAGCAAATGTCCAGAAAATATAGATAATATTGTTCCAATTATCAATTAGAACCAGTTTTCCAAATGTTGACATTTTAAGCATTTTCATGAGGAACGGGATATATGATTGTAATCTACTGATTATAAAGTCTCCAAAACCATCCCAATGCCTGTGGGACATCACTGTCAGTGTTACTGAATGTATCTTATCATTAGAAACATCATTATATGAGGGTCTGGATGGAGGGGGGGGGTATGGTATTCACCATTCATTAAAATTTAGCCCATTATTCATCTCATTAAAATTTTGGGTTATTCATTAAAATAAGACCAATTGTTCATTAAAAGTAAGAAAGGTGGCAAAGAAATTTGATTATTCACTATTCATTAATTTCTTCTTCAATATATTAAAAATATAGGATTATTCATTATTTTTTAGGCCCTCATTATTCACTATTCAGTATTTTTTGGCTCATTATTCACTATTCATTAATCATTATACCCCATCCAGACCCTCTTATATAAATTTAGGGATGAAAATCTGAACAATTTCCCAGATATTAAGCCTTTAATGAAGTAAATGGGTTGGGGAATTGCTGAGTATGCCCTGGAGGGACTTCTCAGTAAGTGCTTATGAATACTCTCTTCTCATAAGAAACATGAAAATTTATGGTTTATGGGTAGTTTTGTTTTGTTTGTTTTGTTGCTTTACGTCCCAAGTCAACAGCTATGGTCATTGCGGGACGGTCAGTTCACCTAACCACACTTTTTTCCTGGGCAAGCTTGAACAAGCAGTTAACCAACCAGTTTATGGGTAGTGATCTGAGCAGTTCCAAGATAGTAAGCATTTTATGAAGTAAATGAAGTGGACCATGTGATGGCACACCCGGGGGTCTCACCCCGGTCTCACGGGTCATTATAACTGAATGTTTGGTATCATAAGAAATATGAATAATCATGGCATGCCCTGGAGGGACTTCTCAGAAAGTGCCTTTGAATGCCTCAACAGTGGGCACACCTGGGGGACTTCCTGATCGATATTACTGGATACTTTGTGTCATAAGATATATGAGTATATATGGTAGGGTTACGCTCACATGTCCAGCGCTTTCAATGTCAACAGTTGTTTCATTTTACGCGCTGACCCTAGACTGTTGCACTGACCTCGTATATACGAGAGACTGTCAAAAGCCAAATTTACCGGGGCGATTTCGCCCTGGTAATCCACATCGCTGAATGCTTTACGTAAACCAAGCGTCTATTTATCATCTATAAATAGACGACTTTCTCTTATCTTATTTACATGATTTCTTCTGTGTTACGAAAAGAACTGAGGGTGTATTTTTCTCTAAACATTCAACTTGGTTCTTTCTTCGCATGATAACACAGTGTATTAAAGAAGTTAGCTACATGTTATGACATGTTTTTAGCCTCAGAATAAATAATCTACGATATTTTGTGGATCCAAACTGTTTTCAAAAATTATCAGCAGACGACGCTAAATAGGTAAAGTGTAATCTATGCAGGTGGCTGTTAGACATTAGCGGATCTATAAATACACTGCCTGATTCTGAATACATCTATGACGTGTAGTTACTCCGCTCATCTCAGTGGTTGAATAAAACACGTGACTACCGCTTTCCACTGTCCCTAGTTCATACGAGGGGGCAGTGAAGCAGTCTAGCGCTGACCCAAGACTATCGTTCTTGATAATGACATCAAAGGTCATGACCTTAGTTGACCAATCAACACTTAAAATCGGCTCTCAGCCGAACATTCCATAACACGATTTTCTATTGGCTGTGTTTTCTCTGACGTACAATGTTACTAAAAAAAACCCAGAGGAAATACCTCAACATTCCTTCTATTTTCTCAACAACAATGGCGGACGCAGATGGTGTACGATAGAACCACGTTAAAATTTGGATATAGGAGCCTAAATTCGTTTCAGAAAGATGTGATAGTGTTTTGTTTGATAAGCGTGATGTTTATTTCATGTTAAACTGGGTCAAGAAAATCGATTGTGTTTTCAATGTCTAACGTCGAGTGTTTTGCTGGCGATTCAAGCATGGCACACGTTAGCACTGAATTCAGGGCGATATGATGGATTTTTATTTTATGTTATCATATAGCCCTGATTTTTTAAGCCTCTATCTTTTCCCTTACTGTTATCGTGGACGTAAACCAAGTTGAAAACACATTTCCAAACAGTGTCTTCCTCCTCGAATCCGGGACGTTTCGCCCCCAAACCATTTCCTCCCCTAGTCGTTTCGCCCCCATGACGTTTCCCCCCTGGTCGTTTCCCCCCTAGTCGTTTCGCCCCCACTAGTCGTTTCGCCTCACTAGTCGTTTCGCCCCACTAGTCGTTTCGCCCCTTATATATGTATATTATATATAAGAAGTTCTGGCGTGCCTAATCTGGGTCTTAACTGTTTGCAAACGGCAAAAATCGCCGCTAGCAATACAGTTAAAACGTGTTTTAAGGTGTACCACTTTATAATGTTTTGGTGCTTAAAACTTGCATGCACAGCAATTTAGTTGGACTAGATGACTATTAGTCCGGCAGAATTTGGGCGAATTTTAGGAGGACCTGGAACTTGATTTTAAACTTTTTTTCTTTGTTGATTCTGGTAGTGCATATAATCTCCTTAAAAAATCCAAGTGATGCCACTTTGGCATCATTGAGCATTTCGATATATTCAAGATGGCGTCCAAGATGGAGGCCAATTATAAGTTAAAAAATTGTGTGATATGGAAAAATGTCTCAAACCCATTTTTTTCCTCAAATTGTTATCTATGATGTTGGAATCTAGTTGAAGACACTTAGCTTATGGCAAAAAAAATAAGAAATAAAATAAGAATTTAGACAAAATGGCCGCCAAAATGGCAGTTTATTACAAAATATAAGCTTACCCAAAGACTGGAAAAATCCAGGGATTCGCATGCAAAATGCTGATTTTACTGATTCTTGAGTACAGTCATCATCCTTGTAACATCCCAGTGATGCAGCTAATGCATCACTCAGAATTTGATATATTCAAGATGGCGTCCAGGATGGTAGCTGATAAGTTTTACAAACCCGTGGGAGCTGCACCTAACCTGTAGGTATGTCTGGTGGATTTGTAGCATACCAGGTTTCTTGCCTGATGGAGGAGTACTTTTTAAACAAGTGTATCTGAATAAATGAACCCAGCATGCATGTCTGATAGAGTTGCACTGTACAACCAGGCACGTCTGAGAGTGACATCGGATCAGCAGACATGTCTGATGTAATGGCACCTCTGTAAGAGTAGCACCAGACTTGAGTCAGGTGTGGTATTTGATTGTACCAGACTATCATGCATGTACTTTACAGTTGCGCCTGACTTGCAACCATGTCTTTATAAGTTGCATACTATCAGCATACATGTCTGTTAGAGTTTCATCTTATAAGCATCGATGTATATTACCACACTGGTCAATGTAAACGCACTGGTGGTTGCTACAACGAACTGGTGGTTGCATTTTACAGCACCGGTGGTGGCGTAAAAGGTAAAAAAATCTATACCTGTTGACTTTATTATTTATTTATAAACTTGCATTTATTTTATTTGTGATGACACCTGGCGCACAGACCACCGGTAACATTGCAGTTTATGGCTCTGCCAAGCAATTGGTGATTTAATTCATTGTTTGGACTGCAAATCCAACAAAGTTCTGGAGTTTTGTCGTGACAGGTGTTTTTTCTAGTGTAACTGCCTAAATTGAGTGAAATCTGCATGTCTAAGCGCAGCTGTTGTCATATTCCCATGAAATAACATCCGAAAAACGATTACTACTTTGGGGTTTTTTCTTGGTAAACTAGCAAATGTTTTATTGAGGAATTTTTATTACAACGCACTGGGAGCATTTTTTGACGCATTGATACAACGCACTGATGGTTGCACAGATTTCCTGTGGTTGCTGGTGCAGCCTCACCACAGCATTCACTGTTCTTATAAACGGTACATAAATCGTTATTTGAGCCAGCACATGATATTTCAGTACCAGGATGAAGACTCAGGTGAGCATATGCAAATGTACAGACTCGCCAGAGCCTTCTCTGCATAGAAAAAATAGAGAGTAGTAATCATGTTTGGATGTTATTTCATGGGACTATGATAACATAGCTGCAGCTGTGCTTAGACATGCAGAATTTCCTGAGGTTAGGCAGTCACATTAGAAAAAGCACCTGTCACTGTCAAACTCCACAACTGTGTTTTATCGGTCAAACCATGAATTAAAACGCCAATTGCATGGCAGAGCCATAAACTGCAATGTTTCTGACGGTTTGTGCGCATTGGGTCATCAAAAGTAAAATAAAAGCAAGCTTATAAAGAAATCATACAGTCAATAGGCATAGATTTTGTGGTTTTTGTACACTGATGAAGGCTCAAGCGTGACTCTGCAAATGTGTAGCCACACCAGAGATGCTCCAGAGCTAGCCCTGTTCGCACTTTGAGAGTGTTTCCGCCTATTTTTCAGATTGGCCCAAAAACTTTTAATTTAATGAGATTGTTTGTCCATTATGATACATTACAATAGTTAATAAGCCTCCATGCGAGCTTAAAATTTTGTGCTTCAACAACAGCAGATTCTAGGGCGAAGATTTGGTACCAGTAAAATGCAATTTTAGCACCACAGAGGAATAGGCTGCTGTCTGTTCTAAGGCGGTGATTCTGTTGTTGTTGATTCGTTGTTGATTGTTACTCCCATTACAGGATTCTGTAATTGTTCTATATTTTGTTACTTTATGTCCATTCTTGTTTTATAGCAATCATCTTGATGGGGAAGAGAGAGAGCTGGCTGCTTTGCTTAGTTTGTCTTCCTGGTGTCTCGTGATTGCTGTGTGGCTATTCCTCTCAGTGCCATGGGTTTGTTTGCGGTTTGTGATTGTGATACTCACTATTTTTGGGCGTCATTCATGCGAACAGCGATGGATTTGGCCACATTTGCTTGGTCTAGTCTGAGCCTTCGTCACAGTTTAAAATTCTCATGTGGTGACTCAAATGGCGATTGAATGCCATTTTGTGCGAGCAGCGAAGGATCTGGCGAGTCTGCACATTTGCACAGGCTTACCTTAGCCTTCGTCACTGTACAAAATCTCTTGTGCTGCCTTAAATGGCGATTTGTGTGCTATTCACGCCAGCAGCGAATACTCTGGTGAGTCTGCACATTTGCGCAGGCAGTCACTGGACAATGTAATAAATATCAAGATCTCTTGTGCTGGCAGCAAAGGCTCTTGGGAGTATGCACGTTTGCACAGGCTCGCCTGAGCCTTCTATACAGTATTGAAATATTATTTGCTGGTTGAAATGGCAATTTTTGCAATGTTTATGTGAACAGCGAATGATGTGGTGAGTCTGCACCAACAACCACAGGAATTCTGTGCAACCATCAGTGCGTTGTATCAATGCGTCAAAAAATGCTCCCAGTGCGTTGTAATAAAAATTCCTCAATAAAACATTTGCTAGTTTACCAAGAAAAAAAACAAAGAAGTAATCGTTTTTTGGATATTGTTTCATGGGAATATGACAACAGCTGCGCTTAGACATGCAGATTTCACTCAATTTAGGCAGTTACACTAGAAAAAGCACCTGTCACGGCAAAACTCCAGAACTGTGTTGGATTTGCCGTTGAAACCAAGAATTAAATCATCAATTGCTTGGCAACGCCATAAACTGTAATCTTGCCGACGGTCTGTGCGCCTGGTGTCATCACAAATAAAATAAATGCAAGCTTATAAATAAATCATAAAGTCAACAGGTATTGATTTTGTTTACCTTTTCCGCCATTTTACGCCACCACCAGTGCCGAAATAAGCCACCACCAGTTCGTTGTAGCAACCACCGGTGCTTTTACATTGACCAGTGTGATTACATTTGCACCTGACCATCAGCCAGTGTCTGTAATAATTGCACCCTGCCATTTCCCATGTCTTTAACAGTTGCATCTAACCAACTGTCATATCTGTAAAATTGTACCTACAAGCATGCATGTCTGATACACTTGCACCGGACCAGCATTCATATTTGTTATAGCAATATCCAACCGTCTGTGCTGTCTGTTGCACTTGCAACAGACCAGAGAAGTAGTAATGGTTGTTACAATTTCACCGGGCAAGCAGGCTCTTACCAACCAGCAGTCAAGATGGTAGCGTACACCTGCAGCATGCAGATACCTTACTCAGAGGTTGTTTTTTGTGTTGATACACTACACGCCATTAGTTTTTCTGTTTGTTTTTTTTTGTAAATTTTATCCATCCATGCAGCTGACTTTTTTCCGCATATTGATTCAAAAAAGGTTTGTACTTTGATCAAACACTCTGTCACAAAGTTTTCAGTGATTTTGTCCGTTCAGTATACCATGTCATTTATCACTTCATTTTTTGAAGAAATGTTTTCCCAAAGTAGGATTTTTTAAGAGAATAATATGATATTATGGTATTATCAGATCCGGCCAAAAGTGGTCTGGAAAGTGCATGGTGCATGTCTTGATGGATACGATTCTCAGAACAAAGACATTACCATTACGAAAAATAAGAGTCTGTTATTTTTTTCGTGCAGTGTATCATAGCAAAAACCATATGATTTCCCACCCTTTTATTGCTGCCATCTTGGACATCATCTTAAACATTTTTAAACGCTGAAAAACAACAGTTACATGCCAGTCAAATTTTCCAAATACAACGGAAAACTATTAGAAAAAATAGTAATAAACTGCGAATGTGATTTCAGGTTGAATTTTGCTTTAAATGGCGGCCATCTTGGACACCATATTTCAACCTTGTGAATCAAATCTGTGAATGCTTCATTTTAATCGTTTGTATTATAAGGCCTCTAAACATCACTAAAAATTCAAAATTGTCAGATAAGTCTTAGGAACCTAACTGACGGCCATCTTGGACGCCATCTTTAAATTTCAACCTTCTGAATCAAAGCCATGTTCTTATTTGATCGCTTGTATCATTTAGCCTCTAAACATCCATAAAAAAGTCAAAATTAAAGTATTTTTATCGAGTGTGTCGGTTATATAGGTCTTAGAAGCCTAACTGACGGCCATCTTGGACGCCATCTTTAATATTTCAACCTTCTGAATCAAATAATGTTCCATTTAAATTGATTGTAACAATTAGCCTCTCAAACATCCATGAAAAGTCAAAAATAAAATGCTTTTGATCGAGTATGTTGGTCATATAGGTCTAAGGAGCCTAACTGACACCATCTTGAACGCCATCTTGAATATTTCAAAACGCTCAATGATGCCAGAGTGGCAACAGTTGGATTCATCAAGTACAATGCCTCAACAACAAGAATCAACAAAGAAAAAAACTTTAAAATCAAGTTCCAGGTCATTCTGGTTTTCTACCTGACTATATCTGTCGCCCTCATCTACGTTCCTTCTTTAGGAATATGAGCAGCCTGCTCTGGAGAGACTGCAATTAGGCACAATGTTCCAATTTGGGCGAGCCAGTACCAAACACTGAGGCTTGAAGTTATGATTTTTGTGTGATTTTAGGCCTAGGGGAGCGTGATACATGCTTTGAAATATCAAAAGTTCGACTAGTTTAAAGATCTGAAAAAATGATCAAGTCGAGTATAAGAAAAATGCTTTTTCTATGAATTACTTTGGTCAAAATTTTCATTTTTTTCATTGGCTTTTATTTTCTCGAAATTTTTCGATGGAACTAAAGAGAAGAAAGGTAGCAAATTTTCATAAATTCGAGCACATGTGGTACCAAAGAAAAGAAAATCGAGTTTGAATTTCAGTGCATGTTTCTGACTGCATGATTTTCAATCCTGTAGAATACTTGTGGAGGGAAACTGAATAAAATTAAACAAAATTCAACGTGTTGACGAAAAAGGGAAACTTAGCATTTTCTGTTTGTTTGTTGTTGTTTTTCTATAGAAATAGACTCGGTATAAGCTAAGTTATTAACTTAAATGCCTAATATGAATCTTGCACAAGGAGCAGACTCAGTGGTGTTTTATCAGGTCAAGCTCAAACAAGCATGCTATGCTGCTTGGGCTAGTTAAAATACTGAAATTTCGCGTCTCGCTAGTTTAGCTATCGAATTTCGCAGAGTGCGAATAACGAAGGCGCTGACCAGACTGCGCCGATGCGGGACAGTTCTGCGCCTCTGTTTTTCGCATCCAACAACATCGTGTTTTCTCGCATGTAGCCTCATTTTTTACATGTTACGGTATTGCTACCCATGCAGATCTTAGTCTTTGAGGCCTTATTGGTTATACATGTAAATTAAAGAACACTTAAAACAATACATCATAGGTCCAAAGAAGGAAACATTTTAATGTAATGATATTTTAAACGTGTGTTTTGGATGCTCAAAAGTACCGGCTCATTGCTGTTTCTAGATAGCTTATAACTTTTTAGTACCCACAACAATGTTTGGGTTGGGCAAGACCAAAGATTTTATGCATTAAAGTTAATGATTAATACCATGTTTTTTGCATTGACGTTAATTATTTATGCAAGAAAATAAATACGGAATTACTGTTTAAATCAAAACCTAAGCCTATAGCCCCACTAGATAGCTGCGTATACACGCTTAATCATCGTACACCTTCATATCTGAACTGAAAATTCTTATGTCGCTCCTATTCCTATGGCTCATTTAAATTAAAAATATTAATCCTCTGTATGCAACTTCTTAACCTGCACTTTTGGAAACATGAAAAGCCGCATAATTTGACATTTCATCAGGGTCTACACTGTTTGTTAAGACTAGGTCCGAGGTAAAGACAAAAATGATCTACAGAGAAAGAAAATAAACATTTCTTTGTTGTATACATTGTTCGTGAAAATTCAGTATTTTTTGTCACGTTCAATTAAGGCTGACACGCGACAATAAACTAATCGATTAATTAAATATTGATAATCGTTCACAGGCTTTGATAATCCAATTATCGCTGTTGTTGAGTTGAATGGATTATCTTAATGACTTGTCCGCCCGAGAAGTGACACTTTTGATTGCTGCTATTTTGTTAATATTGGTTTGACCCTACCGAACAGTAACGACTCTGAGAAGACACTGCAATCTGCAATGCCTCGCCTTGATATTCACTTAATTTAATATAAAATAATAAAGTATCAATGCAACCATATACCGGTTTCAGTCAGTGTTTAGCCCCAAAACCCCCATAAGTTTAAAGTCCCTTGCCCAGAAGTCATTGCAAGATTTGCATGACTCTGGTGCCAACCTACCATTCCAGCCCCCATCCAAAAATGCCTGACATAAGCATAGCTGCTGAAGGCATCGACAAGCTGCTTAAAGGCTTGAGCCCACACAACGCTGCAGGACCTGACAAATTCAAACCCATTGTCCTTCAAACATTGCATAAGGAATTAGCGCCCATCCTGCAGCTTATTTTCCAGAGATCAATAGATACTGGAAAGATACCAGACATTTGGAAAGAAGCAAATGTCTCCCCAATTTACAAGAAAGGCGAAAAATCTGACCCATACAACTACAGGCCAATCTCACTGACTTGTGTCCTGTGCAAAATTCTGGAGCATATTGTTGCTTCTAGCCTGGTTAAACACTTCACTGAATTGGACATATTTTACGAATTGCAGCATGGCTTCCGAGAAAAGAGATCCTGTGAGACGCAACTTATAATGTTAATCGATGAACTAGCCAAAAATATGCAGATGGGCAAACAGACTGATCTTATTCTTTTGGACTTTAGTAAAGCTTTTGACAAAGTTGCCCATGAAAAACTCCTTCTAAAACTTCACCATTATGGCATCAGAGGAGACACTCTAAAATGGATTAAGGACTTTTTGGATAATCAAAAACAGGCCGTGGTAATCAATGGAATTAACTCAGAAAAAAATCCCAGTCTCCTCTGGCGTCCCACAGGGCTCTGTTCTCGGTCCAATCCTCTTCCTTGCATACATAAATGACCTGCCTGAGCAGGTCAAATCCAGAGTCAGACTTTTCGCAGACGACACTGCCTTATACCTCGCAATCAGCTCAACCACAGAAAGCGAGGTCCTACAAACAGACCTAGCAAGTCTCGAACAATGGGAAAAGATGTGGGATATGCAATTTAACCCCTCTAAATGTCAGGTCCTTCAAATCACAAAAAGGCAAAACCCCTCAACACCAAGTACATTCTACATAATGTAGAGCTTGAAAGTGTCCCAGCAGCAAAGTACTTAGGGGTCACCATTGCGGACGACCTCTCATGGTCCAAACATATTGACATCACCACAAAAAAGGCAAACCAAACTCTTGGTTTCCTAAAAAGAAATATCCGGGTCCATAATAAGGACCTTAAATCAGTAGCATACAAAACTCTTGTAAGGCCTCAGTTGGAGTATGCTTCAACAGTATGGTATCCCCACACCACATCAGATATATATAAAGTGGAAGCAGTCCAAAGAAGGGCTGCAAGGTGGGCTACAAGAGATTATAGATACACCTCTAGTGTCACTGCTATGTTGAAGGACCTAAACTGGCGCCCCTTAGACCAACGTCGCATTGATAGCCGACTCGTGATGATGTATAAGGTCACATATGACCTTGTAGCTATCCCTGCATCAGACTACCTTGTTCGAAACACCAGAACACCACGACACATACATCCTTTAGCATACAGACAGATCCAGACTCTCAAAGACTATTACAGGTTCACATTTTTCCCTAGAACAATTATCCACTGGAACGCCCTCCCTGTCAACATACCGACCCTTCCCACTCTGGCAAAGTTTAGCGGTGCTGTCTGCCAGGTAATTCATGTGTCCCCCTGAATACCAGCTTCTGTTTTATCTTTTACCTATACTAACACTCCTTTTCGCACTGTACAAACTCATCTCACCACCTTTTCTATCACTTTATTTCAACTAACCCCCTCAGCACTTGGTATTCCGGAATACCCGTCTGACGTCCCCCTCGGGGGTTAAGATGTATCGGAAGATAGATAGATAGATAGATAGATAGATAGATAGATAGATAGATAGATAGATAGATAGATAGATAGATAGATAGATAGATATATGACGTGTAGAATGGCATGTCCATGAGAACATATAGAAAATGGTTTTCGTTTTTTCGCAAAACGATAAATGCGCTGATCAGACTGCTAGACTTTTGTATGCAAAAAACAAGGGCATATATCAGGCTTCACAACTGTGCAGTCTGATCAGTGCCTTTCTTGTTAGCTGTCTAGAAATAGCAAATAGCTTTTGTCATAAGCCTTTGTGAGTAGGTATGAAGATATTGGCCAATATTTCGTCTGAGCCTTCATCTGCTAAACGTAGTACAGCAAATACTGTGTCCAGATTTTGCAGATGCACTGGCTCGTCTGAGCCTTCGCTGCTCGCCGATGCAAAATCAAAATCCAAAATCTCATACAATGTGTATGAAAGATATCAAACTTTTTCAATGAAATGTGACCATCGGACCAGGGTTTCCCCAAATATAATATCTTTTGCGAGTAGTGAGGAGACACATACCGGTCCGATTCCACACGTTGGGGCGACGGACCTTGATTCTGACTGTCTGCAAACATTCTTTTGATTATTTTATCAATTTTACAAAATAGGGACATCTCTGAATGTTATACGCCACATGACGCAACACCTGATCTGGGTCTGCAATGTTCGCCAAGTCAGACAAACTGCAAACACCGAGAAAGACAACATCCTGTAACCGATGTGAAATGATTTTGATCCAGATAAGCCCCTGTTTCTCGTGTCTAACCTGAGTCAAACTTTTTGCACGTGGCAAGTCAGCACGTGGCAAAAGTCTCCGGCGGTCCGGGATAACGGTCAAGCTGAATGAGCATGTGTGTATATACACATGTGTCAAGAATAATTTTCACATTTAAATTCTTAGGTCGGTAGAAATCTCGGTGGTCCATTTGGTGAGTGAGTTTGTGTTAAACGTCCCACCAACAGCTGAGGTCGTGTGGAGATGAGGCCACGACTTAAAGACTTGTCCGGCAGACTGGAAGAGCTGGGGATCGAACTCATGATCCCTGGGTATAAAGCGAGTGGAATATATATCCACTACAACACAATGGCTATATATGGTTATGGACATGAATGGTTCAACATCTACATCTAATTGTTGAGATTCATTCTGTCACCATTGATCATTATGGACCGAATTGTCAAGTGGCCCTATCAACAACCCCCCCCCCCCCACACACACACACACACACACACAAAAAAGAAAAAAATGATTTTTTTTGTATTTTTTTAAAAAATAATTTATCATGCAACTTTATGTTAAATTTCTATTAAACATATCAAAAGTATTCTGCGGCACACTGGGGTATCCTGCAGTAATCAGACCGACCCCCGCCCATTCACCCAGTCTGCATGTCCATCCGTCCGCCCATCCATCCACCCACACTTCCACATAGCTATCTATGACAAATAAATCATTAAAAATATTTGGGGGCGAAACGACTAGGGAGGAAATGGTATTGGGGGGCGAAACGACTAGGGTATAGGCACACTGGTCAATGTAAACGCACTGGTGGTTGCTACAACGAACTGGTGGTTGCATTTTACAGCACCGGTGGTGGCGTAAAAGGTAAAAAAATCTATACCTGTTGACTTTATTATTTATTTATAAACTTGCATTTATTTTATTTGTGATGACACCTGGCGCACAGACCACCGGTAACATTGCAGTTTATGGCTCTGCCAAGCAATTGGTGATTTAATTCATTGTTTGGACTGCAAATCCAACAAAGTTCTGGAGTTTTGTCGTGACAGGTGTTTTTTCTAGTGTAACTGCCTAAATTGAGTGAAATCTGCATGTCTAAGCGCAGCTGTTGTCATATTCCCATGAAATAACATCCGAAAAACGATTACTACTTTGGGGTTTTTTCTTGGTAAACTAGCAAATGTTTTATTGAGGAATTTTTATTACAACGCACTGGGAGCATTTTTTGACGCATTGATACAACGCACTGATGGTTGCACAGATTTCCTGTGGTTGCTGGTGCAGCCTCACCACAGCATTCACTGTTCTTATAAACGGTACATAAATCGTTATTTGAGCCAGCACATGATATTTCAGTACCAGGATGAAGACTCAGGTGAGCATATGCAAATGTACAGACTCGCCAGAGCCTTCTCTGCATAGAAAAAATAGAGAGTAGTAATCATGTTTGGATGTTATTTCATGGGACTATGATAACATAGCTGCAGCTGTGCTTAGACATGCAGAATTTCCTGAGGTTAGGCAGTCACATTAGAAAAAGCACCTGTCACTGTCAAACTCCACAACTGTGTTTTATCGGTCAAACCATGAATTAAAACGCCAATTGCATGGCAGAGCCATAAACTGCAATGTTTCTGACGGTTTGTGCGCATTGGGTCATCAAAAGTAAAATAAAAGCAAGCTTATAAAGAAATCATACAGTCAATAGGCATAGATTTTGTGGTTTTTGTACACTGATGAAGGCTCAAGCGTGACTCTGCAAATGTGTAGCCACACCAGAGATGCTCCAGAGCTAGCCCTGTTCGCACTTTGAGAGTGTTTCCGCCTATTTTTCAGATTGGCCCAAAAACTTTTAATTTAATGAGATTGTTTGTCCATTATGATACATTACAATAGTTAATAAGCCTCCATGCGAGCTTAAAATTTTGTGCTTCAACAACAGCAGATTCTAGGGCGAAGATTTGGTACCAGTAAAATGCAATTTTAGCACCACAGAGGAATAGGCTGCTGTCTGTTCTAAGGCGGTGATTCTGTTGTTGTTGATTCGTTGTTGATTGTTACTCCCATTACAGGATTCTGTAATTGTTCTATATTTTGTTACTTTATGTCCATTCTTGTTTTATAGCAATCATCTTGATGGGGAAGAGAGAGAGCTGGCTGCTTTGCTTAGTTTGTCTTCCTGGTGTCTCGTGATTGCTGTGTGGCTATTCCTCTCAGTGCCATGGGTTTGTTTGCGGTTTGTGATTGTGATACTCACTATTTTTGGGCGTCATTCATGCGAACAGCGATGGATTTGGCCACATTTGCTTGGTCTAGTCTGAGCCTTCGTCACAGTTTAAAATTCTCATGTGGTGACTCAAATGGCGATTGAATGCCATTTTGTGCGAGCAGCGAAGGATCTGGCGAGTCTGCACATTTGCACAGGCTTACCTTAGCCTTCGTCACTGTACAAAATCTCTTGTGCTGCCTTAAATGGCGATTTGTGTGCTATTCACGCCAGCAGCGAATACTCTGGTGAGTCTGCACATTTGCGCAGGCAGTCACTGGACAATGTAATAAATATCAAGATCTCTTGTGCTGGCAGCAAAGGCTCTTGGGAGTATGCACGTTTGCACAGGCTCGCCTGAGCCTTCTATACAGTATTGAAATATTATTTGCTGGTTGAAATGGCAATTTTTGCAATGTTTATGTGAACAGCGAATGATGTGGTGAGTCTGCACCAACAACCACAGGAATTCTGTGCAACCATCAGTGCGTTGTATCAATGCGTCAAAAAATGCTCCCAGTGCGTTGTAATAAAAATTCCTCAATAAAACATTTGCTAGTTTACCAAGAAAAAAAACAAAGAAGTAATCGTTTTTTGGATATTGTTTCATGGGAATATGACAACAGCTGCGCTTAGACATGCAGATTTCACTCAATTTAGGCAGTTACACTAGAAAAAGCACCTGTCACGGCAAAACTCCAGAACTGTGTTGGATTTGCCGTTGAAACCAAGAATTAAATCATCAATTGCTTGGCAACGCCATAAACTGTAATCTTGCCGACGGTCTGTGCGCCTGGTGTCATCACAAATAAAATAAATGCAAGCTTATAAATAAATCATAAAGTCAACAGGTATTGATTTTGTTTACCTTTTCCGCCATTTTACGCCACCACCAGTGCCGAAATAAGCCACCACCAGTTCGTTGTAGCAACCACCGGTGCTTTTACATTGACCAGTGTGATAGGGGGCGAAACGACCAGGGTGGGAAATAGAGGCGAAACGACTAGGGGGGAAACGACTAGGGGGGAAACGTCTTGGGGGCGAAACGTCTTGTTACCTCCTCTAACACTACTCCATTTTGTATGTTTATAGGTTTATCTATATTTTGCTATTTAGTTTGCCGCTGATGCATACCTGATTAGTTCTAAAAAGATAAAATACTCCTGTCCACACAGAATGTTTACACTATTTGTTTTCAAAACATGGCGTCATTTTGTCTTCTGAGCTGAAGAGCATGCTTTTTCTGTGGGTACTAAAGTCACGCACGAATTTGTTTTGGTATTTAATGTACCGACAATGACCCGTTTACTTTCCGTTTTCTGAATACACAGATGTTTTAACAACATTAAATATCAAAATCAGACTTATATAATGTTTTCTTTTACCTTCCTTAGTATCATAATTGGCCTAAAAATGATCATACCTGGTCTGTTGAGATCAAAAGAATCCAATACCATCTCACCATACATTTGTTACATGTAGATATTTCAAGGCCGTCGTCGGCGGTCCGGCTGGTCCGGCGTTGGCCGGACCACTTTTTTGCCCAAAATGGTTATAGCCGGACCACATTTTTGGCCAAATATGTTTTTGCAGGGCCGTTTTCTAACGTTCCTTCTTTAATGATCTATTTTTCGATGATCAAATATTAATTATTAAATGATAACAGAAGCGTGCGCTGGTCAATATTTCGGCTGCCTCAGGGTGTGAAGACAGTGGTTAAACAAACACAATTAGAAAATGACACCTGTTTCAAGACAGTAATTATGATCGAGTCGCGATGCGACAAAACCTGTCTTCGGGGTATTCGACAAAGCCAGGCTCAAACCAGTCTCATCAGCTACAGAGACTAGCTAGAGAATTGAAACTTTACTCATAATAATTCTAAATATAATACTTTACCATAAGCGAATAACAAAGGAGCTGATCAGACTGTATTTTTGAGTACCCATGACATATGTTTTGGTTGAGAAATAGGGAAAATATTTTTTTATTACACACTCTTATCTAGAGTTTGTTTGTTTGATTTGATTCTTTACGTCCCATCAACAATCTTTCAGTTAAACAGGGACGGGTCTTCCTGGGTTGAACCAGTACTAAGCTAGGATAAATGCGTCTTGCTCAAGGACCACAACGCAATGACGCCGGTGAGGCTCGAGCCCGCGGCCTCTGGGTCTCGAGTCAAGCACTCTACCACTAAACCACTGCGCTCCCTCTATTATCTAGAGGCCTGAGAATGCTGTGCCCTGGTTAATACGTATATACTGTTACATGTACGTAAAGTAATGAAAAGAAACAAAAAAGAACAAAAAAGACAAAAAAGACAAAAAAAAAAACAATAGATAAAAAATAAGATAAAAAGAAAAATGAACAAAACAAAACAAACAAATAAAATAAATAAAGCGGGGATATCTGTATCAGATTTAACTGTTACTTTAAATTTTTAAGAATCAGTTAACTTTGATGCCAGCGCCTGATGAGACCCACCGAGGGGTCGAAATAGTTGTTGATATTTTGGTGGTTGTGGGAGGGTGGCAGTCGAAAGAGGCTGTGGTAGGCATTTGAAAAATAGCTAAACTGCATATAAAATAAGCTGAGGTTCACAAGCAAAAATGGTCTCAAAGTGCAACAGAATCGCTTCTTTAGTCATCTTGAATTACAAAATTTACTTGGGGGAGATCCCCAAAGGCCCCCTTACGAGAAGGGGTCAGCCCCCCTCTCGTTCTCTCCCCCCTCGTGCCGTCGGCACTCGGTGAACACCAACGATGATGGCCGTACCACTTTCTAAAAGCCGACGACGGCCCTGTATTTGCAAAAAAAAAAGATGACCAATTACCGATCTAACTGGGACTGCCTTTCACCAATTTGTTGCCATCGAGAACTACCCAGTTGGATATGTACAAACTGTGTCCGAGGAGTTCTTAATGGAAATGGATGGGATCCTTTTTTGTGCATACAGGTTGATTTTTATGGTGACCTCTCTCACCATTTGTAATAGGTTTTCTTTTAATATCTTGATGAATGTCAACGAATAAAGGTCAATCTTCAACCTAGTATGCAAATTTTTCACCCTGGTTCTGTATTCTGACGGATGTCACTGGATTGAAAATTGACTATTTTCAGATAAGGAACTCCCCCACTTTCGCTAACAGGAAATACATAGAAAAAAATCCAAATGGTTTTGCATATTCAAACAATGACATCATTATACAATTCTAATCATAAACCATTGCGCACATGTTCAAAAAGAAGGTCAAAACACCCAATGTCTCTATATATACTTGACAGCAAAAGAAACGCATATTACTCAATATCCATTTAATAGCAGAAACCCTTATCAAATTTTACCATAAATGATATGAACATGTTTGAACGGACTCACGCATTCGTTCCAGACCATTTTATTCGTCATTACACAGTTAATTATCATTTTTTGTTAATTAATGCAAAAAACGCAAAAACAATTCCATACATTGGAAAAGACATGATTTGAATCCGATTTCATTGCATGTCACGAGAACACAATGTAACAGACAAGGAAACACCATAAAACTTTAAAATTCACTGCTGTAGAAATTATACTGCTAATCCAAAATCTTCATCTTTTGCATTTTTTTGCATTGGTATTGAAAACCACTGGAAGCGTTGTGGTGTAAGAAAATCTGGCACAGTCTGATTGATTTCAAGTAAGGTACTGTCCAACAGAACAGTTTAAAACAATTGTTTGGAGCCTTTTTTGCCTATATTAAGCACACTTCCGGTTAACTGTCCGATAATGTAACTGGATCACAATGGTTCACCTTGAAGAATATCGGACAATTTAACCTTCATAAGTATTCTGTATGTCCAGATTATCACGCAGATTGATTTTCATTCAAATCCGTTCAGTGGTTTTAGGCATACACCATCTCAAAAGTTGCCTTTATTATGAGTTATTTTATTACACTCGGAGTTATGCCCCTTTATTATCATTATTCCAATGAGCCATCCATTTGTGATACATTTGATTGTGCACATGTTCCATACATCAGTGATACCTTACATATCATCAGATGAGTATTTAAATCCCAATTTATACACTATACCAAATATGCAAAATATGCGTTTCTTTTGCTGTTCAGTATAAGATTCACGTGGCGCCTTAAAAACGATGGGTACCAACTGTGTGTATTGACTGATAGCCTATTTGAACATAAGCGTGTGATAGTAAAGCTATTCAGCGTGCAGCAAGGTTAGCCATGAAAAAATATATTTTTTCTTTCACTAATATCTTTCTGATCACTGTGCAAAAGTAATTTGATTCTGATATTTCCAATCCATTGCTTCTTGTCGTAAACAAGCTGACCCTCTCTCGGTTCAGTGGTCAATGTTCTCTTGCGTTAGCTTGCTACTTTTGGCGGGAAACTTGTCACGTGAGCACATGATCAGAATAACAATTGTCCGCCTTGTTGGAAAAGTCCATTTTCGGTCTGATTGTGACAATTTGGGACATGACAAAGCTTCCTTTCCGAAAATTAGATTTATACGGGTGGGGTATGTGATTGTTAAGGATTTCTGTCAAGTAAGAATCTCATTTTCTTTGGCATGCTATATTAAATTGAAATCAAACCATTCTTGGAAATCGACTTTCATTTTCTGAAATAGGTCATTACTCTTTATAATTTAATAGAAAATAGGGGGCGCTACAATGCACAGTAATACAGAAACGTGACTGCTGCGAGCGTACCAACATTGAGTAAGTTAACAGAATCAATAGCTTTAACAATTTTGCCCTGATTTTCAAAATTCAAACACCTACTTGTTTCTTATAATGTCCAAAATCCACTGTTAATCTTATTATATTAATGTACTGAGTTTTTGAAAAAGCGCTGACATACCTTACCTAGTCGTGGGGAGTATAACCAGTATCGGGTTTTATTATAATATTTCTCAACGTTTTATTAAGTTCGTCTCATCAATTCAACATCCGAATTTTATCGCAAAAACGTCATCACCCCTAGCTCGTGCAAAGCATGCAAAATGGCTGCGATGAGCCGAAAAACAACAACAAGAACATGATATTACAGATTGCATTTATCGTGTCATAATAACGAAGTCAATGGTAACATTTTTATAACTTTGGTTGTGTATGTAAAACACATGAAGAGGTCTGAATGGTTGGATTGTCAAGGAAACGAGTTTTTCCCAAAACAAAAGGGGACTCCATCACTGGTCAAGATAGAGCACAATAACACTGCGAAGATCGAAAAAAAAATCTAAAGTCGCAGTTCTGCAACTAGGCACACGTATCATCCGATGTCTACAGGCGTGGAGAGTTCAGCTGTGTATATGTAAGTCCTGTGCAAGTGGTGGCGGCGACATCTATCTATCTATCTATCTTATCTGGAGCCCTGTAAAGCTATTTTCTGGGGCCAAATGGGATGTATCTGCTCAGCAGGGCAATGGTTAATTCAAAATTAATTAGGTGGTTCCTCTGAGCATGCAGAACACTCGGATAGGAGTACTTGTTGAATAAGAGCTCGTTAAATCAGAGTCCATGACTTGGGTGCTCAAAAGAACCATCTCAATGAGGTTGTTGTTTTGTGCACTCAAAACCGACACTCCAATTTACTGATTTTAAGACTTCTATCACAATGCTATGTGGTTACTACTGTTCTATAATTCATATTTTGGAGGAAATATTTCAAAGAATGGACAATCAGGGTTATTTTAACAGAGGATGATGGGAGCGGTTATGATTACCATAACAGTGCCCTCTGACACCCTTGGAATACCGTATCATGCATTTGGGAATATTATGGGCAATGGAGCATCTGCTCCTTAGGAGCAGCGGCTCCACTCTCCACAATATCTTCAAACTATTCAAAAACAAATTTTTAAAAAAGTATTATTTCGAGGTGGTATGATTACTAACGCTTTTGAAATATCATGTATTTTGGAATATTGCGAAAAAAGGAGCACTGCTCCCCAGCATCCCCCACAACATCTTCAAAAGTATTTGGGAACACTATAGAAAGTGGAGCGCCTGCTCCCTGACACTTTCGAAATGTCATGCACTCAGGAATACTATGGAGAATGGAGCATTTGCTCTTTGGGAGCAACTGCTCCATCCTCCACAATATCCCCAAAAGCACTCAAAACTTCTTTTTTTTGTAATATCTAAAATTAGCACATTATGACATGATCTAGAAGTAGCCTGTGGAGCAAAGGGTTAAGTAAAGGATTGTTTCGAGGATGTTGTTTATTACATGTACCATTTCAATGTAATATTTATTTCAAGGAGGTATGCAAGATGGATCAATAAAGAAATATTTCGGTGTATAGAGGGTATTGGAGAAGGAGAAATTGCGTTGGTTTGTTCTTGTTTTGTTTTTTACAGAATATAATGTGAGTATTTAAATTAAGTATTATTTCAAATATGCCTTCAACCAGAGGTACCGTAAATGAAAGATATATATATAATATATGTTAATACAGTTTTTAAGGAATGCTATTTTAATTGAACATATCTTGTTTCTGTTTAGTTGTCAGTTGTTTACACCAGTGCAATAGAAAAGTGTTTAGAAATTGGCAAAGGTCACAAATTTAACATACAAGGGAGGACCTTTCTCTAAAGCAAACCCATTGAGAAGGGAGAATGATACAAGCTGTTTCATTTCAATCTTCCAAACTTTCTTAAAAAGCTCAGATTTTGACAAGTTGGTATAGTTCAATTGGCAGAACAGCCTCGGGTTATGATATGTAAGCACCTGGAGGTATATCTGGGTTCGAACCCCAGTGCTAGCAGTCATGATCTGATGCTTTGTTTTTATTCAGAGATATGAATAACATAAAAATGATCAAAAATTCAGTCAAAATATACCATTTTTGAAAAGCATTTAGGAAGTGAAAAAAGTTGTCTCCCATGTAAATTAAGGTCAATCTCTGAGGAACAAAACTCTGAGTTAAAATAATTGATAACCTTTGATTTGATCAAAATAAAAGGGGTTTTATAAATGTACATGTACCCCTATAAAACAGTAAGATCATGTGTATAAAGTGGCTTTAAAAGTCTTCTTCTTAGAAAAAAGTCTAATCTGCTGATTGTATATCAAAACATGATAATCTTTCTTCAAAATAATTTAAAACAGAATGATTTTATCTCAAAAAGCCACAAAACTAGAGCCATAAAACTCATGATATGAAATAGGCCCAGATGTGATAACTGTCTAGTGCTAAATCTGAAAATGAAAAAGGGATCAGTGCTAGCTATGTTAATGTGTAAAGCCATATATATCAGCAGATGCTTAAATACATGGGTGAGTTTCAGGATTATTCCTGAATTCAGGATTTTGGAGCTGAATTTCCTAAACACTGAATCAGACAGATTAAAGAAGTTATCCGGTTTGAGTTCAGTTTAGAAAAACAATTCATTACTGACCATTTAATATTTTGTAGGTAGATTGCAAGTTTTGAGATTTTAATTTCTTAAGTTCAGGATTTTGAGAGTTTGGAACTTTCACACCAACACTCGAAATATCTTAAATTAAGCACTTGTCTTGCATCACAAAAATTATTGGCATATATGGGAAATTAATTAATTTTCATTTAATAGAAATATCAAAATTTGTATAACCTAACAATTTTAGTCATTTTGTTAAATGGAAAACTTCTATGGCAATATGGGTCTGACTTAAAATGCCAATGGCAAAACTGTATCACTCGGTCAAATGTTGTTTACAATATCTTGTCGATATGCATGCTATATGGATTCAATGATGGTAAAGTGTTGGCCTGCTGACTAAACCGATATCACTCCTATAGTTGACCAATATGTGTCCAACAAGATATCAGTAAAACTTTCACCCTATGGGCAAAATGATATCGCTTCAATAACTAACTGATATCCAAACAATATCCATCTTATGATGGTTAGATATTGGTTTACTAACTAGGGTAGAGACTGTGGCATGCTTGAGGGGCCATCTCTTGTCAGGTCATTAGGGATCATCATCTTGGCTTCTCTTCAAAAAGACTCTGGCTCTTTGTTGACAAGTAATTGAACTCTACTTACAGCTGAAAAGTTAGCAGGTCATCACATAGTGTCCAATATTGTACATGTCCCCACCCAGGGGTTGGGAGGGGGGAGCATTCCCTTGAAAAACACTTGACATTTTGAGCTTTTGATGCTGCAGAAGTGACATAAGGACCAAATTTAAAGCTCCTGTCTGCAGTCACTGCCCAAACCACAGATTTGATGGCTGTCATTTAGGCCTAAAATAAATAAAAATGTTTCAGGTTACCCGACTTTGCCTCATTTTTAGTGTTTTTCTTGGCATGGAGATTCTCCCAGTTTTTTGAAAGATCCCCCCCACCCCTAAATTTAAGGAGGGTGGGTGTGATATTTTTTTTTATAAACCAAGAAAAAATATTCTAAAATTTAAGTAAACTACTCACTTTTCTTTTTTTGTTTTCAAATGGTAGCATAAACACTAATTTTTTTGTCCCTAAATGTTTTTATATTTTTTATGGGATTTCCCAGTTCAATCAGTCTCCCCATGTAAACACTTTTAACAAAAACATATTTTTGTAGATCTTCCTAATGTCCCTATTTCAAAAATTCATGTAACCTGAAACACACATTTTTTTTCTTTGGCCTAAGTAAACACGGCTAAACCTTTTCTTTTTAATTACAACTGGCATAATGTTCAAAATAGAGCTAGAGAGATAGATACATAAAACTTCTATAAGTCTTGTATGGATTGGTGGATGGTCCCAATGTTATAAGGCTGGCACCTCGACTAGGCGGGATCAGTCTAGAATATAATGCCAAATACCTCAATTTCAAATAGGTAGAAATTCTGGTTGCTCTTTTTCTGAATATCAACTTGTCACCTTGAAATTGGTTCCTGCTGTAAATTTAGTTTAGACCACAGAACTGGTCAAATCAGTTTATAATTCTTTGTAAGAAGGACACTAGGAAAAAAGTAAGAAAGTATGCAATGATCAGTTGCATGAAAAAAATATGTTCTATTCAATGGTAAACAACATACGTTATTTATTGTTTTACTAAGTAATAATGCTAGAAAACGATAGGCAAGTTAAATAGACAAAATATTTTTTTAATCACGGCAGCTCGGGCCGACTTTTGCTTACACCGTCGGAAACACAAGAAGCCAGGATATCTACAATCTTGAAAATGCTGGGAGAAAATTGAAACCTTATCACCTAATGTGCTTTCATTTGTAGTAGCAAGAATGTGTTCCACGATTGACTCGGGGGAAAAGGGGTACAAGTTGTTTGAACAAATTTTGTTCAATTTTCTGGTATTATTTCACGGTGTAGCATCGACTCCGGAACTTGCTACCAGGTGAATCGAATGTCAACACAGACATGGCATGTAGTGGGGTGAGTCAAACGTTTTTTTAGTGGTTTGTAACGTTAATGCGCGCCTGCCTTCGAAGTGAATAGAATTCATCTTTAGAGAAGTCAAACACTTGTCCGTGCCCGCCAAAATGATCAATTCTTGCTGTATGCCACAAAACATCGCGAAACACTGTCAGCTGGTACCGCTAAAAACAGCATGTCCCATCGAAAAATGTTTGTTTCTGCATTGTTTAAAACCTTTTTCCACCTCAGTTTCAATGCCAAAATAATGAGCATATAGGAAATCACGTTCGGTATAAGTTTTATTTGTAATGATTTTGATTTGACTGACATATTATCAAAAACAGAAAACACTTTGAGTACGGCAATTTACCAGTCCGAAGTACGGCAACTTGAAAAAAAAAAAAAATAAATTTATAGTACGGCAATTTGCATCGACATGATGGTCCGTGAAAACTCCCCCAAACCACCCTAATCACCCTAAACGAACACCAAAAATCAGCCTCTCCAGCTTCAAACAACCTCATGTCCCCAAACACACCACACCAAACACCTCAGCACCAAATATGGGCCACACACGACACTTTGGTACTTATCGCATATTCGCAAAAGTTTTATTTAATATGCTGAGACTGACGTAGATCTTATGGAGACATACTTCTTTACGTCCATCCATTTGCACTGTGTATGAGAGCAACAAAGGCCCTGGCGAGACTGCGCGGATGCACAGGCTAGTCTGAGCGTTTGGCTGCTCGTAGTACCCAATCTCATGTACATGCGCAAGGGTGTAAATTTATGGGGATTACTGATTAGCGAATTATGGCCATAAAATTAAGCGAGTAGCGAATATTGGCCCTAAAAGTTAACGATTAGCGCTTTTAGGGTTAATTTGACCGAATAGCGGAATGTTAAAGACAAAGATTACTGTCCAATAGACACCCAGGTGAACCGCATGTCTAGATCTCGGAGGGTGTTGGCTATCGGAGGTAAACAAAGGATTTTGAGGTTGGACATGGTCTGTATTGAGACGATTTTATTTCATTTAGATTCGCTTTGAGGGATAAGAACAACATATAGGTCGATAGTATACAGAATGATGATAACTCTGAAAACAATACATCTTTTTGAACTGAATCTGTTCGAGTTTAAATCGCATTTGAATTCGGAAATGCAGTAATTTGGACCAATATTTCGAATTCATCAGTTTATATTCATATCTTTTATTTTATTTTTACTTGATTTACAGCCACCGCTGGAATGTATAACCTCTCTTTGGAATGAATCAGTCAAATACAATTCAAAAATACTTGTTAAACACTTATTTATTTGCAATTTTATGACGGTGGTATCATGTTTATGGGTAGCTTTCCGTTCGGAGGTATGTTGGGTAGCTGTCGGAGGGAAGGCATGTGCATGTTAACATTGATTTCGGAGAAGGGCAAATTGGTTATGCACATTAAACTAGCTATCGCATACGGAAACAAAAGTGTAACACTCTAACACTCAAAAACAAGTGGTTCGATTGGCGAGGAACATATCAAGGGAGAAACAAGCTTAAACAAACCAATTTGTTAGAGTTTTTGTTCAACATTGAAGGAGTGTTTTTGTGCATTAGTTTGTTTTGTTTGTTTTGGCCTACCATGTCTATTTAGCCATTTGCATCACATTAAAGAGACAAACCGGCAGTAACATAACATGCAAAAGCATTATACTATGAAATGGGCACATACCTTTTGTGAAGGTGACAGATCAAGTAGCAATGCAATTAGTATACCAGATGTTTAGACGAGCACCTGTACGGTCTAATCAGCCTTCACTAGATGCATAAATTTAGCTACATGTAGGTGTTTTCGCATTTACACAACATAAGTTAACGCACTTTAAAGAACGGCCTTTGGGTTAAAACAAGTGTAAATGACCAGGGAAATGCCACAATCCAAGACAGACACATGGCACCAAGAGACAGGGACACTGGAACACAGACAAATAAGGAATACGCACAAAGTCAGAATACAATAAGCAAAGCATTCAGCTGCCTTTATCTCAGTGAGAGAATTGCCAAACTAGAAATGACACAATATAAGCGTTAAACACGAAGTGCTAAACACGAACCCCCAGCAAATACAACAAAAATAGTAAGTGAGTATGGTCAGGAAATTTCACAGTCACAAACTTCAGACAACCCATGGCACTGTGAGGAAGAGCCACACAGCAATCAAGAGGCACTAGGAAAACAAACTAAGCAAAGCAACCAGATCTCTCTTCCCCACCTACTCGCCCTTTCTTTCTCTCTCTCTCTCTGTCTCTCTCTCTCTCTCTCTCTCTCTCTCTCTCTCTTCTCCATTCTCTCTACTCGCTCACCTATCTACTCTCTCCCCCCCTCTCTCTCTCTCTCTCTCTCTCTCTGTCCTTCTCTACTCTCTACTCTATTCTCTTTGTCGTTCTCCACTCTCTATTCTCTTTGTCTCTCTCAACTCTGTCTCTCTCTACGTCTCTCTCTACTCTGTCTCCCTCTCTACGTCTGTCTCTACTCTCTCTCTCTCTCTCTCTCTCTCTCTCTCTACTCTGTCTCTGTCTCTCTACTCTCTCTCTCTCTATACTTAATTATCTACTTGCACTCCTCTCTACTCTCTCTATACTTAATCCTCTACTCGCACTCCTCTCTACTCTCTTTTTCTCTACTCGCACTCCTTCTCTACTCACACTCCTTCTCTGTTCTCTCTTTCTCAACTCGCACTCATTTTCTACTCGCACTCCTTCTCTACTCGCACTCCTTCTCTGCTCTCTCCTTCTCTACTCGCACACCTTCTCTACTCTCTCTTTCTCTACTCGCACTCCTTCCCTACTCGCACTCCTTCTCTACTAGCACTCATTCTCTCTACTCTCTCCTTCTCTAATCGCACTCCATCTCTACTCGCATTCATTCTCTACTCGCACTCCTTCTTTACTCTCTCTTTCTCTACTCGCACTCCTTCTCTACTCTCTCCTTCTCTACTCACACTCCTTCTCTACCTGCACTCCTTCTCTACTCGCACTCCTTCTCTACTAGCACTCTTTCTCCACTCTCTCCTTCTCTACTCGCACTCCTTCTAAGTTCGCATTCCTTCTCTACTCCCACTCCTTCTAACTTCGCATTCCTTCTCTACTCGCACTCCTTCTCTACTCTCTCTTTCTCTACTGGCTTTCCTTATCTACTCGCACTCCTTCTCTATTCGCACTCCTTCTCTACTCTCTCTTTCTCTACTCGCACTCCTTCTCTAGTCTCTCTTTCACTGCTCACACTTCTTATCTACTCGCACTCCTTCCCTACTCGCACTCCTTCTCTACTAGCACTCCTTCTCTACTCTCTCCTTCTCTACTCGCACCCCGTCTCTACTCGCACTCCTTCTCTACTCGCACTCCTTCTCTACTCAAACTCCTTCTCTACTCGCTCTCCTTCTTTACTCTCTGTTACTCTACTTGCACTCCTTTTCTACTCGCACTCCTTCTCTACTCGCACTCCTTCTCTACTCAAACTCCTTCTCTACTCGCTCTCCTTCTTTACTCTCTGTTACTCTACTCGCACTCCTTTTCTACTCGCACTCCTTCTCTACTCGCACTCCTTCTCTACTCACACTCCTTCTCTACTCGCACTCCTTCTTTACTCTGTTACTCTACTCGCACTCCTTTTCTACTCGCACTCCACTCCTTCTCTACTCGCACTTCTTCTCTACTCGAACTCCTTCTCTACTCGCACTCCTTCTCTACTCGCACTCCTTCTATGCTCGCACGTCTTCTCTACTCGCACTCCTTCTCTACTCTCTCTTTCTCTACTCGCACTTCTTCTCTACTCGCACTCCTTCTCTACTTGCACTCCTTCTCAACTCTTTCTTTCTCTACTCTCTCTCTTTTTCTTCTCGCACTCCTTTCTCTACTCGCACTCCTTCTCTACTCTCTCTTTCTCTTCTCGCACTCCTTCTCTACTCTCTTTCTCTACTCGCACTGCTTCTCTTCTAGCACTCCTCCTCTACTCGCCTTCCTTCTCTACTCGCACTCCTTCTCTAGTCTCACTCCTTCTCAACTTGCATTCCTTCTCTACTCGCACTCCTTCTCTACTCGCACTCCTTATCTTCTCGCTCTTCTTCTCTGCTCGCACTCCTTCTCTACTCGCACTCCCTCTACTCGCTCTTTCTCTACCCTCTCTTTCTCTGTCTCTCTCTTTCTCTGTCTCTCTCTCTCTGTCTATATCTTCCTCTTTCTCCCTCTGTCTCTGTCTCCCCCCTCTCTCTCTCTCTCTCTCTCTCTCTCTCTCTCTCTCTCTCTCTCTCTCTCTCTCTCTCTCTCTCTCTCTCTCTCATGTACTAAAACATCATGAGCAATACGAGACTTTAATGAAATGATAGCGAGTGTTCGACTCCCATGTTCAGTCCTCCTCTGTCAAATTCCAAGTACGTCACCCGATCACCGGGTAATGGGTAAAGAACTGTTATAACGTGCTAACAGGGAACATTTTTATCATGGAATTGAGAGAGGAGTTCTCTGTATGCCTTAACAATGAAGCCCTCTCACGAGTTAGGGTGTATTTGTACAAGCCATTTTATTCTAGGGAAAGGGAAATGCCAAACTGAGGGGAACAATATTGTCAGAGAACGGGGAAATAAATAAAACATGAAACATGGAGACAAGTCAATATTTAAGAAGAACAAGGGAATATGTACCTCCTGGGAGGGCCTCTATTATAGATAATAGAACAAACATCACAACTATAAAACTACTAAACTTGATATGATTAAAAATATTGTACCCAAACTCTAAACTTTACAATCCGATTGTCCATCTCTTTCTGAAAAGGACGTCACCCAGGTACATTTATTGAACTAAAGATAATTTAAAGTCGTACTGCAAACGGTTGTATAAAAATCTAATTAAACATTCGATTTTTACAGAAATTTTGATTGTCATTTGTCGCCAGTCGGGCGACACATGGCAATCGAAAAATCGGGCGACAAATGGCAATCGAAAACCCTGTTTCCAACGATTTTTGATCTACGTTCGTCGATAGAATTAACGTTTTTGATTGCCGCATATCCGGTGTGAAACTTTTAAAAATATCTTAAAGATATACAACCCATCTTTATTGCTTCTTATAGGATGACAAATGAGCCGCGACATGTGATTTCCAACAATGTGGCATTTTGAAATGAATAGACTCAGACGAGCCTGTGTAGCCTTCTTTTAAGCTTAGAAACTCCAAATTATGTTCGTTCAGTAGCTTAAAATTCATATAATACTCAAGCGACAAGCAAAGGCTCTGATCAGACTGCGCGTATGCGCAATCTGGTCTGAGCCTTTGCTGGTCGCACATACCACATTGTTGGAAATCTCATGTCGCGGCTCAAATAATATTGTTTAAAAATAATGCCATTGTGGGGTTTGGGCTGCTGTTACCGGAATATGAGGACCTGGGCCCGGAATTACAATGCCTCCTTAAAGTTAAGGAAGACTTACTGAGTTAAGTATTGATTTTTCAGGATGCCAAAAATGACGTTTTAAACTGATTAAAATCAAAATTGTTTCACTTTTCTGTAGATCACAATGATATCTTTGACCACAAGTACTGCATCGATCCAGGCAATTTATTTAGCATGTTGAAATATCAATACTTAACTTAAGTCGTCCTTTACTTTAAGGAACCATTGTAATTCCGGGCCCTGTACTACTATGTAAAGTTTAAAAAAGTTAAAAGATAAAATAACAGAACGGATTACCACTGAAACTTCAATATTTTCAATATTTTTACGGGTATTGTTATATGGATTACTTTGTCCACCTATACAAATATGCAGTGAAGATCCAGATAAGCTTACATGTATACTAATACTTTTAAGAATGAACTGACAACAGACCAAAAACATAAATTGCTTTTTAATACGTGTGGTATTTTATTTTACTGTCGCAATGACGCAAAGAGTACAGCTTTAAAACGTATGCAAACTGTACAGGGTTCATTATTATGTTTTTTATTTTGTTTGATTTTATTCTTAACATCCCAGTCAACAATTTTTCGGTTATGTCGGGATGGGTCTTTCTGGGTTGAACCAGTACTAAGCTATGATTAATATGTTTTACTCAAGGGCACAACACAGTGACGCCGGAGAGGCCAGAAATTCGAACGCTCACGTTACTGTACTCGATAGCTGCGCATTCAACTAAGAGTAAGATGCGCGGATCCAGAGAGGGGGCGGCAGAGGGTCCTGACCCCCACCCTTGAAAATCGGAAACCTTTGGGGCTCTTTAGCAATACTGGTCGAGATCCCCTGGAAAATCAAAAGCTACCAAGCCAGCATTCCATATTGGGTAATCATCGGCCCGCCAGCGTTTTGCTGTTGGGCTGACGATGGCCCGCTTTTAGTGGTATTTTAATTCCTCACTCCATTCGTTTAAGAAAAGTGTGTCAGAGTTAAGTTGGACTTCATCTGACAAAATTTCTGGATCCATGCATGATTAAGTATCGCATGGGATGTTTTGTTGCATTTTTCTCACTAATATTTTACAAAACCGAAGAAAACTGTATCAGTGCAACGCTACTAGATGACGGTACAAGACATGGACATACCCTATCCCAGCCAGCACACATTGCCGGGCAACCATCGGCCCGCCAGCGAAATGCCATTCAAAATGTTTTAGATGTTGCATAGCAAAAAAGGAAGAAAGGAAGGCGGGAGGGGGGGTTGGGGACCGGCTTGAGAGCCCCGTTGAAACCCATTCAATGTTTGTGGTGTTTTTTTGCATGTGTTGTTGTTGTTGTTTTTTACGGTTTGGGGGGGGGGGGGTAAATTGTTGATATAGTTTGTTTCATTGAATAGAATCCTAAAGGGCGGTGCAACAGGAGGGTGTTTCAGTGGACTAGGTGAGTTGCATGTTTCAATGGATTTGATCAGGGTATTTCAGTGAACTGAGTGGTCTGAGTGCTTCCCTGGGCTGGGCGGTTTGGGTGTATCAGTTGCCTAGGGAGTTCGGGAGTTTCAATGAGTTGGCTGTTTTGTGCATTTCAGTGGACTGTGTGCGTTTGGGTGTTCTGTGGCGATTCAGTAGACTGGTGGTTATGGGTTTTCAATTGTCTGGATGGCATACATGAATATATTTTTGGATCAAAGGTTTACTAATCATGCACACGTGGCATCTTAACCAACAGTTTCCTTGCATTTTGACACTCCATTTACACAACAAGATGCGCCTCAGTGTGACCCTGCATTTTGTAACCCTGTTCACGTTGTTAATATACTGCGTTGCCAGGTAAGATAATGAGTATAAGTATGGCACATGTTCTTGCCTTCTTTCAGGGACCATACCCTCACCCCCATCCCACCCAGCCATCATATCCCCTTCCTATATCAAGCATACTGGTTTCACCAAAAATGAATCAGTGCAGAATTTAAATAAATATGTTTTCCCAGACTCACTAGACAAAAACATGCATAATGGCACCGACTGAAGATGAGCGCTTTTCACAACACACCACAACTGTAAAACGTCTCAAATTCCCTTCTGTATTCCGCCCCCCTGATAGTCTTCCATTTGTAGCATTACATATTTTTTTGTATCAAGACATGCTTAAAATATATCAGATTCAGGCACTAATTGTGCGGCAGTTTGTATCAATCTCCGAAATCAAAACCACTGTCACTCCGATAGCAAGGATGCCAGCTGTCAAGTTACCTCTGCACATTTTGCTAACCACCAAAGCGATATCAACGTAAGCAAATTTCAAATATTGATGTTTTAATAGCATTTTGAGATACGACTCTTATAAATCATGCAGGAGAATGATATAGAATTGTGGCGACACAAGCAAATTGTGTCAAAGGTTGATGTAAATCCAGCTATGATCAAACGAATAGCATTTTTTCATTGAAAATTTCACAATTGTCGTTTGAAAGGTCGCCCAGGGTCCTACGGACATGGATCAAAAGCATTTAACACATTCCGAGTCCTTATCACTCAATATAGAAGCAGCCTGTTTGCTGCTTTCGTCTCCAAGAAACTTTCTATGGGACATAAAAATGGATAAATACAGACCCTGTCCATCCATAATCGCAATGTTTACCTCCGATAGCCAACACCCTCCGAGATCTAAACATGCGGTTTACCTGGGTGATAGAGATCATTAAAGGATTAACTGATAAGGGACAGTTTCAGTAGCTCACAAAATTATAGGGGCCTCAAGAGGGGACTTACCTGTATAAATCACAATTTCAATCACTAAGATAAAGATCAATATTTTATCATAAATACCAAACCCCTTCATTGGGCCACTTTATTGCCCTTGTAAGGAAGTCATAATCACCTCATTATGACTGTCCTTTTGATCTGCCCAGTATGACCCCTGGAGAGAGTCATAATGAGTGGTACCAGTATTATTGCTCAAATATTTGTCTCTTTAAGTGCTAGTGCTTAGCGAATTTCGGCTT
This sequence comes from Loripinus fragilis, assembly GCA_964019695.1. Lineage (NCBI taxonomy): Eukaryota > Metazoa > Mollusca > Bivalvia > Lucinida > Lucinidae > Loripinus > Loripinus fragilis. The sequence goes on along the minus strand of OZ026521.1, from coordinate 50,772,838 downwards.
AAAATTTAATGATTAGCGATTTTTGGGCGAAAAAATACCATATATCGAAATGACACGTTTTCGATTGAAAAAAAAGTTATTCCAATTCGTTTTTACAATAAACCAGTTACTGATAACCGATTTGGGGGGCTATTTTTTACAGATACTGAATTTGGGGTCTTAATTTTTCTGAATACTAATTTTTAGTGTAAATTTGACTGATCAGGTGATTTTTGGGCGTATTTTTTACTGATTAGCGATTTTGGGGTATAAATTTTACTAATTAGCGATTTTTGACCCCAAATTTTACTGATTAGCGACTGTCGTGCCAACCAAGAGTGACAGTGACGTTATATGTTGTTTACAATTGCTAAGTATAAGGTACAATGTTAGTACAATGTTAACGATTTCGACTTGAATTGTGTTGTAAGTGCATCGAGATTAGACACCCAGTCAGGGTCTGAAATATGAATTGTTCAGCGTAGACCAAGCTTTTTTTGTAAAAGTTCAAACTTGTGTTAGTAGTAAGGGAAATAATTAAGTGATATTACGACCACAAAGCCAATTGAACTCAAACTAGGAAGCTTTGGGGGGGGGGGGGGGGGGGGGGAGGGGGAGGGGGTGTTAAGCCTCAATACTTGTTGGGGGGCATGGGGTCCAACTTTTACTTTTTTGATAGGGGACACTGTTAGCGGGACGACATGGGGCTACCAGCGAAACGCCATTGAATTTGCTGGCAAACCGATGATCGCCCAGTTGGCAACTTTGTGATTCTTCACTGGACCAGCATTGCAAGGGAATACTATATTTCTGCTATTTTCAGGGGGGGGGGGGGTCCAGAGACCCCTGCCCACTCCACCGGATACACGCATGAATACCTGCAACATCTTCAGTACAATACAAGAGTGTCCGTGGAAGCACCACAAACCTCCACAAAACCATATCGGACCAGGCTCAACCGCAAACTAACCAGCACGTATTCCATACAAACTCACGACCAGGATAACCACAACCTTTAAAGCAGACTTTTGCGCATCATGCGTGGGCCTCTCTCACAGGGCGATTAATACAAGTACAATAGTTTTCCGTTAGAAAAAAAGAAACTGGTAAATGACC